>CM045896.1:40637548-40757548 GCA_025169545.1 Anguilla japonica
GGGGGGGTCATTATTCATGGGCTAGAGAAGGCCCAGCTGAACACACTCCAGCCCACAGCTGCTGTTTGATAACACCGGCGACACGCTGGCCTCCCCCCCCCCCCCACCCCCCCGTCTGCAGCCCCCTCAGAAGCACCCCGCTCACATCGCAGGGTCAGCCTGGCAGGACAGCGGGATTTACGAATACTCAATCACCCCAAAGCTCACAGCCAGAACCAATCCAAAGGGGGGGGGGGGGGGGGGGGGGGGGGGGGCGAAATCGATGGCCAGTTCGGATGGGGGGGCGGGGTGCATTTGACCTGCAGAGATTCACATGGCTTAGAGGCAGAATGGGACTCTGGCGGCTCCTGACTGTGTTGTTGCTATGGAGTACCGTGCTATAGCTATGGAGGATTGAGCTGTTGATAAAGAGCACTGTGCTGTAGCAATGGAGGACTGTGTTGTTGATAAAGAGCACTGTGCTGTAGCTATGGAGGACTGTGTTGTTGTCATGGAAAACTGTGCTCTGGCTATGGAGGATTGTGTTTTTGTTATGCAGGTCTATTCTGTTGCTATAAAGGACTGTGCTGTGGCAATGAAGGACTGTTTTGTTGCTATGGAGGACTGTGCTGCACAGTCCCCAACATCATTTAAATAAATTCCCCCAATACAATTAAAATTGTTATTAAACTTTTCATGTTTTTTTTTCTCCCTTTGATTCAGTTTCTGTTTTTATTTGGAAATATGAAATTCTGCCCTAAGGGTGGCTGTGTGTGCTAGCTATGTACACACACACATACACATACACACACACACACTCACTCACACACACACTCACACACACACATACTCACACACACTCACACATACACACACACACACACACACTCACTCACACACACACGCACACACTCACACACACACACTTACTCACACACACACACACACACTCACACACACACACGCAAACATAGCATTTGAGAGACACACTTTTGAGTGTAAGGAAATAAACACATTATTTTGATAATGGCAGCAGAAACCTTCATGTGGAAGGAAATTCTAGGCTAGACACAATGACAGATGACCTCGAGAAGATCATAAATTCTTGTCGCATCATTTCAGCACCACAACAGCGTTTTTGCACAGAGGGAAGTGTATTTGAACAAGCCAGAATCCTTATTCCTGGAAGTGTGCGGCAGGTTTCACCTTGAGGAAGAGGAGTAGGTGAGAGAGAAGTTTTATGAAGAAAAGCCTAGATTGCCCCTGGAAGAGGGCCAGTAGGAGGCGATCTTCCTTGAATTGAATAATCCCCAGTGTCCCAGTGCAGCGAGCTGTACGAGACGAGCTAAACCGCAGTGCTGACTCACTGTGGTCATTAAAGACCCCACGACACTCATCAAAAAGAGTAGGTGGCTCCCCGGTGTCCTGGCTAAATTCCCAACCTGGCTCTCTCAACATGCCACCTAATCACCCCTGATTTAATTGACTAAACGTTGTGTCTGTTCACCAGGAGAGTACAACTGACAAACAAAACAACAGGTGGAATGACAAATGGAATAAAATACCATAGAAGTATGAAAACGCATGCCTAAAGAATCACATAATGGAATGAAATACCATAGAAGTATGGAAACGCATACCTAAAGAATCTCATAATGGAATAAAACACCATAGAATTATAAAAACACATTTCATTAACGGGATGATTAAAAAAAGGCTAAAATTATCGGAATCCTGATTTATCTATTCCTGTTCCTGAAGAGTTGTCAGTACGTTGTTCAGACTGCACTTGGCACATCTCTGATCTGAGGACTTCTGGTGTTCAAAGAATCAGGAAATGCCTACGATTGGTCGGATAAAAAGAGGCCTTGCGTCTCCATTTGGCTGTCAATATTTCTCACTTCAAATAGCTATAATTATGTCAAATAATTTTAAAAAAATGAAAACCATGGAAACTAAGTGAAAAGAATTTGCATGAAAGCCTTATGGTTCTTTGACCTATTGTGCAAGTAATGGCATATTACCGTGTGCTTTATTTCAATTCATCAATCAGCATAATCATACAGCATTGCTAACAGTTTCCCGCCCCTCCTCTCTCAGTGTGATTACCGCAGAACAGCGTGAGTCATCCCTCTCAGCCCTGTCAATCAAACCCAATCTGCCAGATCACCCACAGCAGCAGCGTTTCAGAGAGACAAAGAGACGTGAGAGGGTAACTACGGCCCGTAATGAACTTCATTACAAGAGGGAGAGCGCTTCCAGTCCCGTTGATTTGTGCTCTTGCGTCGAACGCGGGCGGCGCTCGCCGACTCGCACCACCGCGAAGCTCAGGAAAGCGAACTCCGCCGGCGGCGATACGGGCGCCCGGCGACTCGTTTCCGCGGGAGAGACGCTACGATTGAACGGCGGGAAAGAGCGGAAAGCCGAGCAGCCCGAGAAGCGAGCAGCTAGCGGGGCGGGGCTGTCACGGCGCGTCCCCCCGCAGACGCTGCGATCGCAATCTCGGCACGTCGCCTCCCTCGCCGCGCTCGCTCTCTCTCTCTCTCTCGCGCTCGCTCGCTTGCTCGCCCCCCCGCTGCAGCTGCTCGCCGGTCTGCGAAATCGTGAGTTATTTATGAATGAACCCCTCCGCCACACAAACTAACAGACACACGCACGGTATTGCCCTACACCGCGCTGCGTTTGATAACACTTAGGATGAGTAAATTAATAATGAGCCCTTATAGGGAGTAATAAGAGAACAGAACTACTGAGCTACAATTGAACAGCGCTGAGCTTCTGATTAATGTCAAACGCTGACAGATACGTTTGACACAACTAGGGGTCTTGGATGTGACATTCTATGGTTTTCCATAAACTAGAAATGATCCAAGCGATTCCTTTATCATTTATAAATGAAATGATAAATGTTTATCAACTATTCATAAAGTCTTTATAATATATTTATAAATGACACCTAAAGTGTTTCTTCTGCCTGTGACTGGGTGCTGTTGTAGTTAATTATGAATTAGAAGGAAGACTCTGGTTTATACAGTTTTGCTCTTCCTTTATTATTCTACTGGAAGTAGACACTGAAGCCCAGAATTAACATCTGACAGAAAAGTATTATTATTATTATTATTATTATTATTATTATTATTATTATTATTATTATTATTATCCATCCATCCTTTATCAATAGGGCCTTATCCTGGTCAGTGTCATTGGGGGTGCTGGAGCCTATCCCAGCATGCATTGGGTGAGAGGCATGTATACACCCTGGACAGGTCACCATTGTATCGCAAGGCACACACACCATTCACTCACACGCTCATACCTATGGGCAATTTAGACTCTCCAATTGGCCTACCTGCGTGTCTTGGGACTGTAGGAGGAAACTGGAGTACCTGGAGGAAACCCACATGGACACGGGGAGAACATTCAAAATCCATACAGAAAGGCCCAGGCCGGGATTTTAACCCAGGACCTTCTCGCTTATTATTATTATTATTATTATTATTGTTGTTGTTGTTGCTATCATCATACAAAAAAGACATTTTTCATAAAGAGCCATTGCTTAACATGATTTTGGTAGAAGATCTGCACTCCAGTCACACCATATTTGGAGAGCGTTGTGGCTAAAAACGTGTTTTAAAAGGAAAATAAACCTTTAAAATGTGTTCAAACTGATGGCCTGAGGTCACATTTCAGCGAAGGAGTGCAATTCAAAACCTGGCAAAAAAGAATAAAAATACCAAGCTTTTAATGCAGGTCTGGTCACCAGGCGGGCGTCAGGATAAAGATATTTCTTTCAGGTTTCTCAGTTTCATTCTTTATTTCCTGAAGCGTTTGTTTCTACACAGACAGAAAGTGGCAGATGGTTCGAGCTTCAGTGAGTCTATGAAAGACTGTCAGATCTTCACATCCTCCAGAACAAGACGGGAGAACTGGCAAATAATTACAAACTAACATTTTTTTAAAAATGCTTGATGCTGAATTCTGCTAAGTCATACATTTTTAAGTTGATCAAATAGCCAGGATTCACAATATATGGATTATAATTATCAGAGATAATCAAAATAATGTCTCAATATTAAACTACAGAAACATAGATGTTTGGCTGTGAAAGAAGTATGATTTAACAGCATTTTTAAAAGTGATTATTTTTTATTCATATTTCTGTGGGGGGTTAAGTTAAACCTTAACAAGCAATTTAGTCTTATATTTAGACTTAGAATCCTGTTTATGTTCGTTTTTTGTTAAATAAGACAAAAGCTCTGAATTTCTATTGATGT
This sequence comes from Anguilla japonica, assembly GCA_025169545.1. NCBI lineage: Eukaryota > Metazoa > Chordata > Actinopteri > Anguilliformes > Anguillidae > Anguilla > Anguilla japonica. The sequence goes on from CM045896.1 coordinate 40,641,802, forward strand.
GGGTGATCTAGCAGATTTTACCATTGATTGCCATTGCGACAGTTTTACTCATCTTAAGATTTGCCAATGGGGTAAGAACATTTCACTTGTCAAGCAAGAACTAATTTAAAGCAAACTAAGATTTTCCTACTAGACAGAAAAAAAGACTTTAAGTCTTATTACAAGATTAAACACTGGTTGAGGCAGGTTTTTTAAAGTAAATCCTCTACTAAAGGTTTAAAAATTCCTGTGACAGCCACCACAAAAACTGGTTGGGAATTTTAAAAAGTAAATATTTTATATTGTGCAAGACCAGACAGTGAGAGAGAAAGACAGACTATGATTACTTTGCTGTGTTACTCAAAGGTCCACACAGGGAGCACTGCTACTGCTACGTCAGTGCACTGCAGGGATTACTGCATGCCCTTCTGGGAGGCAGCTTCTGAGCAGCAGGCAGGTAGCCTTATCAGCTACAGAGCAGCAGGCAGGTAGCTTTAGCAGCTACAGGGTAGCAGGCAGGTAGCTTTAGCAGCTTCAGGGTAGCAGGCAGGTAGCTTTAGCAGCTTCAGGGTAGCAGGCAGGTAGCTTTAGCAGCTACAGAGCAGCAGGCAGGTAGCTTTAGCAGCTTCAGGGTAGCAGGCAGGTAGCTTTAGCAGCTACAGAGCAGCAGGCAGGTAGCTTTAGCAGCTTCAGGGTAGCAGGCAGGTAGCTTTAGCAGCTTCAGGGTAGCAGGCAGGTAGCTTTAGCAGCTTCAGGGTAGCAGGCAGGTAGCTTTAGCAGCTACAGAGCAGCAGGCAGGTAGCTTTAGCAGCTTCAGGGTAGCAGGCAGGTAGCTTTAGCAGCTACAGGGTAGCAGCCAGGTAGCTTTAGCAGCTACAGGGTAGCAGGCAGGTAGCTTTAGCAGCTACAGGGTAGCAGCCAGGTAGCTTTAGCAGCTACAGTGTAGCAGGCAGGTAGCTTTAGCAGCTACAGGGTAGCAGGCAGGTAGCTTTAGCAGCTACAGGGTAGCAGGCAGGTAGCTTTAGCAGCTACAGGGTAGCAGCCAGGTAGCTTTAGCAGCTACAGGGTAGCATCCAGGTAGCTTTAGCAGCTACAGGGTAGCAGGCAGGTAGCTTTAGCAGCTACAGGGTAGCAGCCATGTAGCTTTAGCAGCTACAGGGTAGCAGGCAGGTAGCTTTAGCAGCTACAGGGTAGCAGCCAGGTAGCTTTAGCAGCTACAGTATAGCAGGCAGGTAGCTTCAGCAGCTATTGAGCAGCAGGCAGGTAGCTTTAGCAGCTACAGGGTAGCAGGCAGGTAGCTTAAGCAGCTACAGGGTAGCAGGCAGGGAGCTTTAGAAGCTTCAGGCTAAATCTAAAAAACTAGGCTTTTGGTCAATGGGCCTTAATCAAGGCATCTTTAAACACAAAAATCCACAAAGGACGAGACAGAGAGAGAGAGTAGGGGTGAGAGTCCAGTGGGAGCAGTTGGGTGTGTAAGTGAACACATTTTGTATTAACAGGAGCTCTGCTCTATTGCAAATCACTACCCATATTGTATTAGCCTGCTTAGAAAACAATAGACACAATGGCTCATTCTCAACATGCAGAAACAACGCTGTACAGTCATGGAGATTCCTGGAATCAATAAGGATTCGTTCTGAAGAAGCCACAACCCAAGGAGAATTAAAAAGTTTTCATTTGGAAAATCATCCAGGCATGTCGTGCATGCAAACCGAAGAGTTTTAGCTTAAGCGCTTTGCATGTATTTTGTGGAACTTCCTATTGCATTGTCACGCCTTATTAATGTTGCAGGGATGGAAATTATTATTATTGTGTGATTTTATGGGCAAGGGCGAGAGAGAAATGCATACCGAATAAACACATTCACTGTCTGTGTCAGTCCTGTTTATAAATAAGACTGGAAAAATAGCCCATCATGTCTTCTGGCCCACTCCAGACTTTCCCCAGGGAAAATGAGTCTCCTCTGAAAAATGGACATAGTTCTGAATTTCCCACTCGCTGGAGGAAGTCAGGCAGAACCGTGTTTTCTCTCTCTCTCTCCTCCCGCCTCCTCTCTCTGTCTCTCTCTCACTCTCTCTCCATCATCACCATGGGCTGAAACTGGCAGCTGCTACAGCTCATGGGATTTTTTTGTTGCTTGAATGGTTTGAATAAATCTCACAGCATAGAAGTCTGCCACAGCACACAATCTTTACTGCACGCTCAAACATACACACACACACACACACACACACACACACACACACACACATGAACACACGCAAGCATGCGTGCACACATGCACTCACACACACACATGCACATACTCACACACACACACACATACACACACACAAATGTACACACACACATACTCACATACACACACACACACACACACACACACACATGAACATGCACACACACACACACACCAAAACATACCCAACATTAAACAGAGGATTTGATGGCACCTGCATCAAAATGTCAATTTAAAAACACAAAAAACCCAGCTAGCATCACTGCTTACTGTACATTCTTTGGGAAACATGCATAAAAATGATAGCAGTGTCCTACCCAGGAATCGAACCTGCGACCTTTAGGCTACAAGACCAACTCATTAGCCATTATACTACACTGCCGCCTGTATGGTGGCCTTTTGACAGATGCTGTCATCCCAATCAAGATACAGTATGAAAGCAAACAAGGTACAGAGCAGAGACCATAATAAGTTACGCCACACCAGGGTAGGAAGAAATCTGTCATTTATCTATTGGAAATCCTCTAGTCACAAAACAGCTCCTGTTTCAAAGGCACGGATGGATGTTTCCCCTCTTCCTTCAAGCTGGCCCACATCACCTCACTACTGAAAAAGCCCACTCTGGATCCCTCCGTCATCCAGAACTACCGTCCTGTTTCCCTTCTCCCTTTCTTATCCAAAACAATTGAACGAGCTGCTTCTAACCAACTCTCCTCTTTTCTCTTACTAAATAACCTCCTAGACCCCCACCAGTCCGGCTTCAGACCTGGCCACTCGACAGAGACCGCACTCCTCTCGGTCAGTGAGTCGCTTCACGCCGCTCAAGCAGCCTCCCATTCATCTGTCCTGATCCTCCTAGACCTTTCTGTTGCCTTCGACACAGTCAACCACCCCATCCTCCTGTCCTCCCTGGCAGCTATGGGGATCTGTGGCACAGCACTAGACTGGATCGAGTCCTACCTCTCCGGACGCTCCTTCCAAGTCTCCTGGGCTGGTGCAGTATCGGCACCTCACCCCCTTGCCACAGGAGTTCCCCAGGGCTCAGTCCTTGGTCCCCTCCTATTCTCCCTGTACACCCAATCTCTTGGTCCTGTAATCTCTGCCCATGGGTTGTCCTATCATTGTTATGCCGATGACACCCAACTCTTTCTCTCCTTCCCCCCCTCTGACACACAGATCTCTGCTCGCATCTCTGCTTGCCTGAGGGACATCCAGAGCTGGATGGATAACCACCATCTTAAGCTGAACCCAGGTAAGACAGAGATGATCTTCATCCCTGCTCCATCCTCTAATCTCCTTGACTTTTCCATTTCCCTAGGGGACACCGTGGTGTCATCATCACCCACCGCAAAAAAACCTCGGAGTGGTGATGGGCAACAGACTGTCCCACTCCCGGAACATCACGGCGGTGAGTCGAACGTGCAGGTTCTTCCTGTACAACATCCGGAGAATCCGCCCCTTCCTCACCATCTACGCAACCCAGCTCCTGGTTCAAGCGATGGTCCTGTCCCACCTGGACTACTGCAACTCGCTGCTGGCTGGTCTGCCAGCATCCGCCATCAGACCCCTGCAGCTCATCCAGAATGCTGCAGCGCGTCTGGTCTACAACCTCCCCAGACATTCCCATGTCACCCCCCTGCTGACTGACCTCCACTGGCTGCCTGTTATGGCTCGCATCAAATTTAAGACCTTGGTGCTTGCATACCAGGCAGCTAAGGGGTCAGCACCTGGATACATCCAGAGGATCATCAGACCCTACACACCAGTCAGACCTCTCCATTCTGCCACCTCTGGACGCTTGGCACCTCCCCCTCTTCGTGTCTGTACTTCCCGCTCGCGTCTGCTGTCTGGCCTGGCCCCTCACTGGTGGAATGACCTCCCCGTGGCAGTCAGAACAGCAGAGAATCTGACTACCTTCAAATGCAGACTAAAGACTCATCTCTTCAGGCTGGACCTCTCCCCACCCCTCCCTAACCTATAGTTTAGCTCAATGTACCTAGTTCGGCTAATACGATCACGTTAGTTTTTATTTGGCAGGATTGTTTGTCTGATTTTGATTAGGAAAATGTGATTTCAGTGCTAGTTTGTACTTGGCAGGATTGTTTGTTTGCTGAACAGGTTACTCTACAGGGTTGGAGTCCTGATCTATGTGGTCACTTCTGGCACTACGATCTTTACTTCACTCTAGTGTGTTTCTTTTGCACCTCTGCACCTTGAACTAATGCACTTGTTGTACGTCGCTCTGGATAAGAGCGTCTGCTAAATGCCTGTAATGTAATGTAATGCAATGCACGGTGAGTCTTTGTGACCTTGACAAAGCCAAACTGCTTGTGAATATAAAAAAAAGTGTGAAAAAATAATAGTTTGGCAGGTTTCTGTTCTTTAGTCTATTGACTTATATGTGGTGTTTGCTTGTTAGGACATTGCCTGGTTTGGAATAGCCTGTTGACTGTTCAGGGTTCCTATTGGTCAGATGGCTGATTCTGTAGCCCTATAGCGGTGGGTGGGCCACTCACCATAGCCAATGGCACGAGGCCTCCCAGCTTCCTGTGCGCCAGCTGTATTAGCGTCTCGGTCTCCGAGGTGACCACCCCAGTCCCAGGATACTCCACCTGCCAGGAAACGGCCCTGCTGCTGGGTGGTGCCAGGAAGTCATCCACCTCCAGGTCCACCTGCAGAACGTTCTGGAACCCAGACTCCGCCCTAGAGAGAGGGGGGGGGGGGGGGGGGGGAGCATACAGTCACTTAACACTGAGCATAAATTATGCGTGTTAAAATACACCTGTAAAACCTGTCAACATTTTAATGTTGAACTCTGATGTTTGAAGTTCATTCAATGATTGCAGAGAGAAGGCAGAATGTGCACAGCACAGCCACAAACCAATTTTAAAGTAGCAACAATGTAATAAAGCATATCATCACAACAGTTACACTGAACCTACCCTGTCACTACACATGCGTTATAGTGTGGGACGTAACAAAGAGCAGGAAAGCATGTGTTCGCCGATGCTGATTTACTGCAATTAAAAGGAGTTCATGAATATTTAAAACCATAAATTTTATGGTACAGCTGACTTCAAAATTCTGAGCCTTTCTATTAAAGAACAAAATAAATGATTGGCGAATAACCCGACACTACTGAGTTTGAAATCCTCACCATGGGGTCATGGGACAGAGATGACAGCAGAGACCATCTGCTGATTGGTCTTACATCGTTAACACAGGCTCTTAGAACTCGGTTGAGTGGAAATTTAGCGGGAATTTAAGGCAAACGGCAAGAGGAAATGTCCCGGAGTACTGGCGAGAGCAGCGGGCTCTGACGGGGGAGGAGATAAAAAGGGTGCTCTGCTTTGTCTTTATAGTTTATAAAGCCTTTATGTTTTTATGCGCTGGATCGTAACAAGAGACGGCACAAGACGAAAAAGGCTTTTGGAGACAAACATCTGATGTGAGGAGAATAGTGGTGAAGGGTAAGACAAAAAAACAAATGGAAGAAAAAAGGAGAAAAGATGGTTGAAAGCCAGATTCATTCATTCGGGATGAATTTGTGGGTTTTATGTATAAAGCTAGTCTTGATTTGATTATATATATATATATATATATATACACACACACACGCACACCCACACATATATAACACATATACACACATATATAACAGCTAAATAAATGTTTAAAAAAAATATATATATATATATACCTACAGTAATTATCTGTTCAATTATACGTACATATACATGGCCTCGTCCAATTAAAATGCTACGTGAAAGGCAGCAGTTGTAAACTAAATAAATGAAAGAGTAAACGTATGAATCAAATCCTGTCCAGTAAGATGAAAATGTATAAGGCAGGTGACCCGCACATATTCTCTCCGAGCGCCCAGGCTCTTTGGAATTCCCATCACACACTGCATGGTGGAAGTACATTAAAAAGCCATTTTCGGGAGATGTTGAGCATCTTGTCTGTATTCATTCATAGATGACTGACTGCATGTCTGTCCATTAAAACGAGGTGCAACAGCACCTCTGGCCAAAGTCCCCCCCCCCCCCCCCCTTGCTTAATCTCTCTCACTCTTTTTCTCCCTCCTCTTTCTCTCTCTCTCTCTCTCTCTCTCAGGACTCAGAGAAACAGCAACAACCTACCATAAACTGAGTATTACTCTAAAAGTAGAATTCTCTGAAGCGATCACGACCTGGGAGAGATTTGTTTGCAATGATTTAGCATGACTAAAGAACTGGAGGCCTGTGGCACTGCTATGCACTGATAATAAAGCCAGAGGCGCACAGATTTATCCCCCTTGATCTCATGTCAGCTATTTGTATTTTATCAGTTTTGTTTTCATGCATATAATTTATGTTATTACCCTGGTTTATCACAAAGGATTCATTTGCTCGGATACTTTGCTGCATAAGAATCAAATAAGCACATGCAATAACAAATGCAACCGAAGCGATTCTTTGATATATTTGCAGTCCTTTCACAAACAAATGAAGCCAGGAAGCATTTCAGTGTCCCCATGAGAATCGAGCAATTGCTTAATTGCATATAAGTTCATTGAATGTGATGTTATTGGATGATTAGGGTTCCTGTTATAGGTTCTGAATTGCAGTCGATGCCTGCACCAGAGACGATGGACTCGCTCTTCCTTCGATGACTCTGCCAAAATCATACTGTGAGTAAGCAAGCCATGGAACCGAGCTGCGGCCTTTCCAGCGGGAGGTGTAGGAGTCAGGAGGAGGTGAAGAAGGCAGGAGGAGGTGAAGGAGGCAGGAGGATGTATAGGAGGCAGGGGGAGGCATAAGGAGGTGAGGGAGACAGGAGGAGGTGAAGGTGGAGGAGATAAATGAGGCAGCAGGAGGTGAAGGAGTCAGGGGGAGGTGATGGCAGGATGAGGTGTAGGAGGCAGGGGGAGGTGAAGGCATGATGAGGTGTAGGAGGCAGGGGGAGGTGAAGGCAGGATGAGGTATGGGAGGCATGAGGTAAAGGATGCAGGAGGAGGTGAAGGCAGGATGAGGTGTAGGAAGCAGGGGGAGGTGAAGGCAGAATGAGGTGTAGGAGGCAGGGGGAGGTGAAGGCAGGATGAGGTGTAGGAGGCAGGAGGTGAAGAAGGCAGGAGGAGGTGTAGGAGGCAGGAGGAGGTGAAGGTGGAACAGGTAAATGAGGCATCAGGAGCTGAAGGAGTCAGGAGGAGGTGATGGAGGCAGCAGGAGGTGAAGGCTTGGCCATGGAGTGAAGCAGTGTCAGGCCTCCGCCCGGCGTGGTGTGAGGAAAGGGTCATCAGGTTTGTGAGCTGCCCACAGACTGAACAGGAAGTAGGAAGAGTCACGCAGAATCAGCGCTGGCCCAGGGATTCTGAGGCCCATACAGTTTAACTCTGGGCTTAAAGTCTGTTGTGTGGAGGAGCTGAAACTCGCATATGAAGGTTTCGACTGTGTCAGAGGATGCCAGAATTTGAGGGGTCTCCTCATTCTTATCTGAAAGATCTAATCTTGCCTTTCATTTTAATAAACATGATTTTAGAGAGGCTACAATATTAGAAAACAGAGAAATCAAAGATCGTAGGTTCAGTTCCAAGATGGGGTGCTGCCAATTAACCCTTCTGCAATATACTCAACCTGCACTGCTTCAGTAAATATCCAGCTGTATAAATGGACTGTGTGCAAACAGAATGTAAGCTGTGTAAGTCAGTCTGGATAAGAGAGTCTACTCAATGCCTGAAAATGTAAACATATGAGAATATGATTCATAGAAAGAAGCAGATCAGTTTGCAAGTTATATCTCCTGATACACAAGACACAATACTGAAGGTCATAAAGAGATATGGAGTAGTAAGATGCTTTGCGTTCACGCCAGGATGATGTGTTGCTGTTTACATTTCATAACCTGAATAAATCGGCATAGTTCCACCCTTACTATCTGAGAGTTACTATGTGTTTTTGATGCCAAATACAGTTCTCTTTTGCTGTCCTTATGGTTATGAGGATGATAAAGAACGTGTACGGTAATGATTTTCAAAAATATGCTTTATTGCACAAAAGCATAAATTGCCAAAGGAACTACCTTTGGACCATAAAAGGAGCATTGTAAACATCTTAATGAACATTACCCATAATAATAGTTAGGTAAAAAAAAATGTGAGCATAATGCCCCCTGGTCCAATCGCTCCCAATGCGCACCCCCCCCCCCCCCCCCCCCCCCCAACATTTGTTGATTCCTGGCATTTTTACTGCTAAATTAACACACTTTATTTTAGCCACTTGCCTGTGCAAAGTGCAATTTAACATTAAAAAATTTAACATTAAAACTGTGATCAATGGTGAGGTTTAAAGCGATGAAAAATATTAACATGTCCAAAAGAACAGGCAAAAAAGTTTACCCTGACAACTGCCTGGGAAATTGTACGTTGACACCATCACAACAAACAGGGTGACTCTTTGTACACACAAACCTGCCACTGAGACAGAGTAATTACCCCCTTTTACCTTCTGACAGTTTGCGCTTGACAGCGGTGCTGTCCTTTCCTGGTGACATTTGACAGTCGTGCAGGAAGTTGAGATTTTTTCTGATCTTCCTGATGCCTGCTAACCACGGCAAGCCTCCTCTCGTACTGTCCCAGATGTCCCTGGCTCAGCGGCACTGCCAGGGGGTGTCCACCAGGGGGCGACCCTCTGTGGCCTCTATTTCCAAGAGCAGCTGTTGACATTGGTACTCAGTCGTTCTTTTTGCTTGGGCATGACCTTAAACCCACAGCTGCTCCTCACCAACCCCCATCCCCCCAACTGTCATTGCAAATTCAGAAATAGTGACGAGCAGGAAATCCGATGTGAGTTCTTAAAAGGAATGAGCGCGTGCGAAAGGATGCCACGGTCAGTCGTTTGACTGGGGTCACGTTCCCGGAGAGGCAGCAGCTGGCTCTCAGTGAGCGGGAGAGGGGGGGCAGACGCACCTGCACACGCCGAAAATCGGCTTTGGCTCGCCCGTCGGGGCGTGTCTCGCTCAGTCAGGCTTCCCCCGGCGGCAGAGCGGCGTGGGCGGTGTGTGATTATCCCAACGCGCGCGTGTGCGGCCAGATGCCTGATTACACCCCTGAGCTCCTCACACATGAGCACGGACATGCAGGCCAGAGGCCTCTCGCTCACAAACTGGGTCTGCGTATATCTGCGTGAGTCTGCGTGAGTCTGCGTGAGTCTGCGTATATCTGCGTATATCGGCGTGAAGAGAAAAAAGTCTTCTGACAGGTTTTACCCTGTGAGGGAAAGATAGAGGCTAAATGCGTCTCTGTTGTCCGGTTAGTGACCCCTAATTCTTCACTCTGGCAGTCATTTAACAGTGAGGGGAGGGGGCCGGGGTGTGTGGGGGGGGAGGGAGGGATGTGAATGTGACCCTGCAGGTGTTCCCCACCTGCAGGGTGGGTGGGACCGAAAGTGCTTCAAAAGTCCTGGCTCCATGCACACACTTAAAAGTCCATTTGACTCAATTCCAGCCCCCCCACCAAGTCCCACAAGCCCCACTGTTCTGCCTGCTGGGCAAAGGTATGAGGGGGTGGGGAGTAGGGGGAGTGGATGGGGGGGGGGGGGGGTGTTATGAACTTTGGGGTGGGAGAACTGAAAGATGGGATTTCCTTCCTCTACAATACATACTGTACAAAACACACCTAGACTGTAACTGAGTCACACACTTTCTCTGAATGTTGTATTATTATTATTATTATTATTATTATTATTATTATTATTATTATCATCATCATCATCATTATTATTCTCCCAAAGCATACACTCAGATGAACAGGCGGAGTCAGCCCTAGGGTTTCGGTGGCCCTAAAGAAGAATGTTGCTGTAGCCTGATGGTGCTCCATCACGAATCATTTAAATCACATTTTTAAATAAATAAATAAATAAATAAATAAATAAATAAATAAATAAATAAAAACTTTATGTTTCTGACCCTAAAGGCCTGCATACAGCGCTTATGCCAGTAGCCAACTCTGGGAACAGGCACTCAAAAACTAGGCAAAGTAACACAAAAATCCCAATTTAATCATTAGGTCCTTATATTTATCTTTCCAAAGGATGCTTAATTTGAGCTGGTGAAATGTAGCGCCAATTAATTATGAATGGAAGAGATTTATCTGAACCTCAGAACGCCTGGAATTGCCTGCCGATGATATCTAACATCCATAAATCAAGAACACGCTGCTGCTTGACAAATCACTTTGATTGGCTTAAATCGGTGAGCGACAGAGGACAGCTCCGCCCATCTGGCTGCTCACTAAGCCTGTATCCTCAATCACAAGCGCTGACTCAGTGCTGAGACATGAAAAGATAACTTTCGCCCACATCGCACAGAGAGCTGTCCTGAGTGCTAAGAGCTGTTATGATGCTAAGAGCTGTTGAGTGCTAAGAGCTGTTATGATGCTAAGAGCTGTTGAGTGCTAAGAGCTGTTATGATGCTAAGAGCTGTTGAGTGCTAAGAGCTGTTATGATGCTAAGAGCTGTTGAGTCCTAAGAGCTGTCCTGAGTGCTAAGAGCTGTTATGATGCTAAGAGCTGCTATGAGTGCTAAGAGCTGTTGAGTGCTAAGAGCTGTTATGATGCTAAGAGCTGTTGAGTGCTAAGAGCTGTTATGATGCTAAGAGCTGTTATGATGCTAAGAGCTGCTATGAGTGCTAAGAGCTGTTATGATGCTAAGAGCTGTTATGATGCTAAGAGCTGCTATGAGTGCTAAGAGCTGTTATGATGCTAAGAGCTGTTGAGTGCTAAGAGCTGTTATGATGCTAAGAGCTGTTATGATGCTAAGAGCTGCTATGAGTGCTAAGAGCTGTTATGATGCTAAGAGCTGTTGAGTGCTAAGAGCTGTTGAGCGCTAAGAGCTGTTATGATGCTAAGAGCTGTTGAGCGCTAAGAGCTGTTATGATGCTAAGAGCTGCTATGAGTGCTAAGAGCTGTTATGATGCTAAGAGCTGTTGAGTGCTAAGAGCTGTTGAGTGCTAAGAGCTGTTATGATGCTAAGAGCTGTTGAGTGCTAAGAGCTGTTATGATGCTAAGAGCTGTTGAGTGCTAAGAGCTGTTGAGCGCTAAGAGCTGTTATGATGCTAAGAGCTGTTGAGTGCTAAGAGCTGTTGAGCGCTAAGAGCTGTTATGATGCTAAGAGCTGTTGAGTGCTAAGAGCTGTTATGATGCTAAGAGCTGTTGAGTGCTAAGAGCTGTTATGATGCTAAGAGCTGTTGAGTGCTAAGAGCTGTTATGATGCTAAGAGCTGTTGAGTGCTAAGAGCTGTTGAGTGCTAAGAGCTGTTGAGTGCTAAGAGCTGTTATGATGCTAAGAGCTGTTGAGTGCTAAGAGCTGTTGAGCGCTAAGAGCTGTTATGATGCTAAGAGCTGTTGAGTGCTAAGAGCTGTTGAGTGCTAAGAGCTGTTGAGTGCTAAGAGCTGTTATGATGCTAAGAGCTGTTGAGTGCTAAGAGCTGTTGAGCGCTAAGAGCTGTTATGATGCTAAGAGCTGTTGAGTGCTAAGAGCTGTTATGATGCTAAGAGCTGTTGAGTGCTAAGAGCTGTTGAGTGCTAAGAGCTGTTGAGTGCTAAGAGCTGTTATGATGCTAAGAGCTGTTGAGTGCTAAGAGCTGTTGAGCGCTAAGAGCTGTTATGATGCTAAGAGCTGTTGAGTGCTAAGAGCTGTTGAGCGCTAAGAGCTGTTATGATGCTAAGAGCTGTTGAGTGCTAAGAGCTGTTATGATGCTAAGAGCTGTTATGATGCTAAGAGCTGTTGAGTGCTAAGAGCTGTTATTTTCCATTGCTACACTGATGATACACAGTTATATGTACCTGTAAAGCCAAATGACCTTTCCCAACCCCTAAATTTAGAGGCATGCGTATCAGAAAAAAAAATGGAAGTGTATAAACTTTCTGTGGTTAAATGCTGATAAAACAGAGTTATTAGTTGTTACACCAGCCAAACATGGACACTTGTTTGAGAATTTGAGTGTTAACATTGATGGCTGTATTATTTTCGAAAGCCCGACCATCAAAAACCTTGGAGTGACTTTTGATTCTCGTCTGACATTCCAGCCTCATATCAAGGCTATTACCAAGATAGCATTTTATCATATCAGTAATATTGCTAAAATCCAACCCATTCTTTCATTGCGTGATGCTGAAACTTTAATACGTGCGTTTGTATCTTCTAGGCTTGATTACTGTAATGCCCTTCTCTCTGGTCTTCCTAGCTGTGCTACTAGAACCCTATAGCTTGTTCAGAACACTGCAGCTAGAATCCTGACAAAAACTAATAAATTAGAACATATAACACCCATTCTAGCCTCTCTTCACTGGTTACCAGTACAAGCTAGAGCTGATTTTAAGGTCCTTCTTTTAACTTATAAGGCCTTGCATGGTCTTGCACCACATTACCTATCTGAGCTAATTATACCATATATACCGGCATGCCTCTTCGCTCTCTCGATGCTGGTCTTCTGCTCATTCCTTCAGTAAGGAAAAAATCAGTTGGTCACAGAGCATTTGCCTACCGTGCGCCTTATCTCTGGAATGGCCTTCCATTATATGTTAAAGATGCATGTTCAGCTGAAACATTTAAATCAAGACTAAAAACTTACCTTTATCCACTTCATCACAGCCTGCCCTAGAACTGCATCCCTGTAACACTGGTGGCAGGTAGGGCTAGTAGGGCTGTATTGCCTCTTTGTGTTTTAAATACTGTGTTTTAAATATTATTGCGTCTTTGTGTTTTAAATACTGTTTTAAATACTGTGTGTGGTGTGGGGATGGCTGGTTTAAGCAGCCACACCTGCCCTGGGTCAAGTTAATTAGACCTGGCCAATTGGATAATTGGTTAGGAATTAGAGAATTGGCCAGGCTAATTGGACCCAGGAACAGGAGTGGCTGCACCTGTGCGTAGTGAGGTAATCACTGCGCACAGGTTAAATCTGCCATCCCCACACACAGAGCTCTCTCTGTCATGACAGTGTTTAAGATCTGCTCCTTTGGCTGTACCATCTTGCCAAACCCTCGTTACAATAAATGTGGACTATTTGAACATCTTTTCCCTGTGTCTCTGTGCTGGAGGGCCCCTAGAAAAGCCACTTCGGTGGCCTGTGGCAGGCGTGTTTGCCACACTGTCTTTTAAATACTATTGCGTCTTTGTGTTTTAAATACAGTTTTAAATACTGTGTTTTAAATACTACATACTACTACACTACAAATTTGATCTCTTAAATTGTCTATTTAATTACATTTCTTTTCCCTTCTTTCTTTCTTTCCTTTTTCTTTAATGCATCTCTTTTCTGCATTATTTGTAAAGTGTATTGGGGCCATGCTGCATGGTGATTCTGCACTTTAAATAAAATTGATTGATTGATTATTGACAGCATCAGGTCACAGAGAGGTCGGAGGTCAACAGAGGTCGCTGAGAGGAAAGAGGCTGGTGGGGTAAACGCACAGCCATTCCTCATGAGGCTAATACACACTGACAGCGCTGTGCTTCAGCAGCTGGCACACTGCCACTGCGTAAATATCACTCCAAAGTCAGAGGCAAATTATAACTACAACTCCCATGAAGCCAAGCACATGCTGACCCTTGACCTCTAAGCATGCTGTGATGATCCATCCAGAGACACGCATATTTAACTAGACAAGCAGGCATGCCTTCAGCTAACCGACGCTTGTGAAGTCCCAGAAGTAAGCCTGTACTGCGTGTGCAGAAGGAAAAACATTGGAGCTCCCATAAAAAAAAAAGGGGGAATTTCTCGTTTTTGGCCAAAATAAACCATCCTTTGTGGTATTTTGAAACTCGATTGACGACCGTTGCATTTCATATGAAAAGCAGATTGAATCATGTATCAAAATATGCACATTTGAATGAATATTTTCCAAGACTTCCAGACCAAAACAGCCATTGTTTCAGAAACTGCTGCACATACTGAAATTTATCATCATAAAAATGTACAGATGAGGTTTTCTTTGGTTGTTAAATCATCTTGGATTTCTGAATTCATCGGCCAGCAATTTGCCCTCAAGCATGCACAGTAGAGGCTGCTTACTGTTATTTCCTAGGCTTCACCATCTAGCCCCTCCTACCCTCTCCAGTTCCTATGTATGCTCTATGACCTGGCCCCTCCTACCCTCTCCATTTCCTATGTATGCTCTATGACCTGGCCCCTCCTACCCTCTCCAGTTCCTGTGTATGCTCTATGGCCTGGCCCCTCCTACCCTCTCCAGTTCCTATGTACGCTCTATGGCCTGGCCCCTCCTACCCTCTCCAGTTCCTACGTATGCTCTATGATCTGGCTCCTCCTACCCTCTCCAGTTCCTATGTATGCTCTATGGCCTGGCCCCTCCTACCCTCTCCAGTTCCTATGTTCCCTCTCTGGCCTGGCCCCTCCTACCCTCTCCAGTTCCTATGTACGCTCTATGGCCTGGCCCCTCCTACCCTCTCCAGTTCCTATGTACGCTCTATGATCTGGCTCCTCCTACCCTCTCCAGTTCCTATGTATGCTCTATGGCCTGGCCCCTCCTACCCTCTCCAGTTCCTATGTGCGCTCTATGGCCTGGCCCCTCCTACCCTCTCCAGTTCCTATGTGCGCTCTATGGCCTGGCCCCTCCTACCCTCTCCAGTTCCTACGTATGCTCTATGATCTGGCCCCTCCTACCCTCTCCATTTCCTATGTATGCTCTATGACCTGGCCCCTCCTACCCTCTCCAGTCCCTATGTACGCTCTATGGCCTGGCCCCTCCTACCCTCTCCAGTTCCTATGTGCGCTCTACAGGTCAATCACATAATTAGTCATTCAAACTATGTTCTGCAACCACAAAAGGCAATGACAGTGTGAATAACAGGGCCGTGTAATAAACCCGACTGACAGGCACAGGACCAGGGGATATTGGACAACACAGACTTGTTATTCCTCTCCATCCACGCCTTTGCACTTTGATGTAAACAGAAATAAAGTAAAATAATGGAACCCTGCTTTGTTAAAAGACACGTTGGTCCGTTCCCTTTTCATACGCGCTTCTGCAATTTCTGCTCGCCGTGGCAACGATGATGCATCAAAGGGAGAGGGATCCCACGCAGCCGCTGGGCCCCACCCCGCCGAGCGCCATCCAGCAGAGCGCCATCCAGCAGAACCGCGAGCCGCGAGCTTCCGAGAGTGGAAATAAACCGGCGGAGGACCAATGAGAGACAGGGAACAGCAGGTGGGGCCGGGTTTGGAAGGCTCTGGGCTGTTATGGAATTCCA
The DNA here is from genome assembly GCA_025169545.1 of Anguilla japonica. Classification (NCBI taxonomy): domain Eukaryota; kingdom Metazoa; phylum Chordata; class Actinopteri; order Anguilliformes; family Anguillidae; genus Anguilla; species Anguilla japonica. The sequence goes on from CM045896.1 coordinate 40,657,266, forward strand.
TTTCGCAGGTCGAAGGAGAGCTCCTGAGAAAAAGTGCATTACTTTGGGGGGGGGGGGGGGGGGGGGGGGGGGGGGGGGGGGGGGCGCTCAGCAGGAGTTTACAGAGGTGCGGCTCTCTCTCTTCAGGTGCTGCTCAGCGAGACGGACTGCTGACAGGTGGAGCGTGAAACTTAATCACAGCCCTAGCATGGGGCCTCAAACACACCCAGGAACACTGGCCAATGGGGCCAAGGAGCCAGGGGCCTCAAACACACTCCTGGAACACTGGCCAATGGGGCCCAAGGAGCCAGGGGCCTCAAATACACTCCAGAAATACTGGCCTATGGGGCCCAAGGAGCAAGGGGCCTCTAACACACTCCAGGAATACTAGCCTATGGGGCCCGAGCACCCAGGGGCCTCAAACAAACTCCAGGAACACTGGCCTATGGGGCCCAAGGAGCCAGGGGCCTCAAATACACTCCAGAAACACTGGCCTATGGGGCCCGAGCACCCAGGGGCCTCAAACAAACTCCAGGAACACTGGCCTATGGGGCCCGAGCACCCAGGGACCTCAAACACACTGCCTCAGCTGTGGCTGTGAGCAACTGCACTATCACAAATGTGTGTGCATGTATGTGTGAATATGTCTGTGTGTGTGTTTGTGTGTGTGCGAGTGTGTGTGTTTGTGTGTGCGTGTGTGTGTGTGTGTTTGTGTGTGTGTGTGCGAGTGTGCATGTATGTGTGAGTATGTCTGTGTGTGTGTTTGTGTGTGTGTGTGTGTGTGTGTGTGTGTGTTTGTGTGTGTGTGCGAGTGTGTGTCTTTGTGTGTTCTCTAGACAGGCCCCTCCCATCGCTGGCCACACCCTGGTCTCTAGACAGGCCCCTCCCATCGCTGGCCACGCCCTGGTCTCTGGACAGGCCCCTCCCATCGCTGGCCACACCCTGGTCTCTAGACAGGCCCCTCCCATCGCTGGCCACGCCCTGGTCTCTGGACAGGCCCCTCCCTACAATACAGTAGCTAATGGGGATCTAAATGAACAAACAAACAAACCGCTGGCCACGCCCTGTTCTCTACTCTGGCCCCCCGCAGGTGGAATGAGCACTCCAGACACGTGAGAACAACTGAGTCACCCTTTGCATCTCGTGTGAAAAAGACAGCAGTACATCTGACCCTTTCTATCCAAATTAATGCAGACTTACCCAGGACTGAATGTTCCTGGACATACTAATGCTGCATTTAACAAGGCACCTTCAAATCCATTATGCTACTTATAGCATGTAGCACAGCATTCTCAAACTCCCTCTCACACCTACTCATGCCCATGGTTTGCATAATGGGACTTCTCGTGGTGAAGCTAACAATGCTCTTTGGCTAACCTTTAGTATAAGTTTCGTAAGCTGTTCTGGTTAAGAGCAACTGCTAAATGATTAAATGTAAGTGTGTGTGAGAGAGCAAGAGTGAGCGAGAGAGGGAGAGTGAGGAGGAGACTATGCATGTGTGAGTGTGTGTGTGCGCATATCTGTGTGTGATGCTGAATTTGTGTGTGTGTATGTGTGTGTGTGATGCTGTGTGTGTATGTATGTGTGAATGTGTGCATGATGCTGTGTGTGTGTGTGCATGTGTGTGTCTGCCTGTGTGGGCTTGTGTGTGACCCTGTGTGTGTGTGTGTGTGTGTGTGTGTCTGTCTGTCTGCCTGTGTGGGCGTGTGTGTGACCCTGTGTGTGTGGGTGTTTGCGCGTGTGTGCACTGCATGCTTGTGTAGAGTGTGACAATTCATGTAATAGGCCTCTGACACAGACAGCAAAGGCTGACAATGGCAGAGAAGGAGAGAGAACTCCAGCTCTAGATCCAGCTCTAGATCCAGCTCAGGATCCAGCTCTGATCCAGCTCCGGATCCAGCTCTGATCCAGCTCCGGATCCAGCTCTGATCCAGCTCTGATCCAGCTCCAATCCAGCTCTGATCCAGCTCCGGATCCAGCTCTGATCCGGCTCCAGATCCAGCTCCAGATCCAGCTCCGGATCCAGTTCTGATCCAGCTCCAGATTCAGCTCTGATCCAGCTCTGATCCAGCTCCAGATTCAGCTCTGATCCAGCTCTGATCTGGCTCCAGATCCAGCTCTGATCCAGCTCTGATCCAGCTCCGGATCCAGCTCTGATCCAGCTCTGATCCAGCTCTGATCCAGCTCCAGATCCAGCTCTGATCCAGCTCTGATCCAGCTCTGATCCAGCTCCAGATCCAGCTCTGATCCAGCTCTGATCCGGCTCCAGATCCAGCTCTGATCCAGCTCTGATTCGGCTCCAGATCCAGCTCTGATCCAGCTCTGATCCAGCTCTGATCCAGCTCCAGATCCAGCTCTGATTCAGCTCTGATCCAGCTCCGGATCCAGCTCTGCATCCAGCTCCGATCTGGCTCCAGATCCAGCTCCAGATCCAGCTCTGATCCGATCTGACTTCCTGTTCATTAACGACCGGACCTGGAGCTCAGAGCCCCTCCCCCATTTCCCTTCTGCACCCCCAAACCCCCAGAGCTGCACCTACAGAGCACTGCAACCCCATTCACCACAACACTCACCGATGCCAATACATTACCACTGGCCTGAGGCAAGCACACAACTGTTTATTTAACCACTTGGCTTTTTCTCTATTTTTTTTTTGCTAACCGAGGAGATGTTTATTTCTTTTTCTTTTTTTCCATGTGAGAAATAATCTACACTGTGTTCTTATTGATTAGACTTCACAGGAACAAAATGCCCCCCCCCCCTTCCCTTCCCCCCAAACAAGGCATGAACAAATCAATGAAAGGACAAGTGAGGAAAAAGCAAGATGCTCAGAACCGGGGGGGGGGGGGGGGGGGGGGGCAGTGTAATTGAAACTGAAACTGTGGAGTACCAGTCAATTAAGCTGAGGCAATATCGGCAATGCTCCTGTTTCCTGTTCTCTCCAGGCCTCAGAGCCTGCTGTTTCCTGTTCTCTCCAGGCCTCAGAGCCTGCTGTTTCCTGTTCTCTCCAGGCCTCAGAGTCTGCTGTTTCCTGTTCTCTCCAGGCCTCAGAGCCTGCTGTTTCCTGTTCTCTCCAGACCTCAGAGCCTGCTGTTTCCTGTTCTCTCCAGGCCTCAGAGCCTGCTGTTTCCTGTTCTCTCCAGGCCTCAGAGCCTGCTGTTTCCTGTGTTCTCCTGCTGTTTCCTGTTCTCTCTCTCAGGTTCCTCAGCCTCAGAGCCTGCTGCTGTTCTCTCCTGGCCTTCTGTTTCCTGTTCTCTCCGGGCCTCAGAGCCTGCTGTTTCCTGTTCTCTCCTGGCCTCAGAGCCTGCTGTTTCCTGTTCTCTCCGGGCCTCAGAGCCTGCTGTTTCCTGTTCTCTCCAGGCCTCAGAGCCTGCTGTTTCCTGTTCTCTCCAGGCCTCAGAGCCTGCTGTTTCCTGTTTCTCCAGGCCTCTGCAGTTTCCTGTTCTCTCCAGGCCTCAGAGCCTGCTGTTTCCTGTTCTCTCCAGGCCTCAGAGCCTGCTGTTTCCTGTTCTCTCCAGGCCTCAGAGCCTGCTGTTTCCTGTTCTCTCCAGGCCTCAAGTAGGCAGTATACTCCAAATGGCAAAAGAACTTTAGGAAAAAGTACCACCGGCAAACATAAAGTTCCTGAACTGATTGGAATGAAATTAGGAATCTCGCCCACCTTCCAAACATTGAAATCAGCCTAGTAGCCCATCTCAAAACCTATGTTTCCAAAACTAATAAAGCGAAGAGATATTTTTCATTGTGCAGACATCATTCTCTGATATGCACATCTTTTGACTGCTGTATTAATCGTGACTGCCTACATGCAGTCTCCCACCCCATCACCACTGGCCCCAGTTCAGAAAGAGAAACCTATGGATGATTAAAAACACAGTGGGCATTCAATATCACACGGTGTTAGTGCTGAATAACTTCGCTGGGCGGATACAGAACCATGATAAAATAACCATGTATAAAAACTCTGATATAGGGAAATTACGGAAGGCCCACTAGTAGTCATGCTGCTAGCAGAAGTGGCGTCGCTGGTAGAGGTGTTAACAGGAAGCAGCAGCCACTCCTTCTGCAGAAGGCAGCGCAAACCTGCATCAGCTGTTTTTATGTTTCATTTTTTGGAGTTGCTGCGGCTGCCTGCTAACACCTCTACCAGCGACGCCACTTCTGCTGCTTCATTTCTGTTTATCCCCTCCAGGACTAAAACCCCCCACCCAGACCCCAGATTGGGTTCTCTAGAGGACTCAGCATTTAGAGTGACCCCCCTCCTACTGCAATTTTGGGTGCGGCCCAGATGTGGGGAACAAGTGTCACCCACCTCCTCCTTTGTCTATTTGGATATAAAGATGTTGTTCCCAGAATCTAAAGAAGCTGCAAGCTGTAAGACACTCATGTGCATACACACACACACACGCGCGCGCACGCACGCACACACACACACACACACACACGCATGCACGCACACACACACACACACGCACACACACACACACACACACACACACAGACACACACACACATGCACACACACGCACACACACACATGCACACACGCACACACACACTTTCACACACACACACACACACACACACATGCACACATGCAAACACACACTCTCACACACACACACACACGCACGCACACACACAGTACAGCATGTATGTATGTATATATGTATAAAAACAATCTATTCTTATATGGCATTTACATGAAGTATATACAAATGACTACATTATGCATTCATTTGCTGAACATTTATATTTTAAACTTAAAAACCGGCAGGCATCCTGAACCTAGTTTCAATGCCACACAGAGAGAAACAGCAGGAGAAGGGCACCGTCTGAGTCATTACAAATGTTCCACAAACTGCAGGGGAGCACAAAACATGCCATTCACAAACACAAAATGAGTCTCCCCTTCTGCACCGTGAGCATCTGCTATAAAGAGTACTGTGGGCTTTGTGACACAGTTTTTTATTTATTTTTTAATAATGACACTATTTAAAGTCACAATAGTCCTCACTGAGGGTCCATAAATGCAGAAATGACTAGCATAGTGTGTCATTTTCCATAATTCTCCATAACTACTAAATCACCGCAATCCTACTGAAGTCTCCAATAAATATATTTAAATTGTTGTATGTGCCCACACACCAGGGTGGAAGAGTGGAATCAGAATATTTGAAAGGTTTCAGCTAATATGTAATTTAAAAGTAAAAAAAAAAATGAAATAAAATCATTGTGATTCTTGTTCTGAATGTACAGTGAGGTCCATAATGCCTGAGATGAAGAAATATTTTTTTCTTGCTTTGGCTCTACGGATTTGTACTCCACAATTTTAGATTGGTAATCAAACAATGCACATAATGCAGATTCTCAACTTATTAAGGGTGTTATCATGCATTTCGTTTCACCATGTAGAAATTACAGCACTTTTTATATGAAAGTCCCCCTATTTCAGGGCACCAAAATGTATGGGACAAACAAATTCACAGGTGCTTCTGATTATTCAGGTGTGTTCATTTGCTTTCTTGGTATTTAGTCTTGATTCTAGGCTTGATTCATTGCATTAGGAGTCTATATTGGTGTTTGTCAACAGGAGGACCACAGTTACCAATGAAAGTCAAGGAAGCCATTATGAGGCTGTGAAATAAAAATAAACAGTCAGAGACGTTAGGCCAAACCCTAGGCTAACCAAACTCAACTGTTTGGAACATCATTAAGAGCACTGGTGAGCTCAGTAATCCCAAGGGCCCTGTAGGCCAAGGAAGACATTGATGTTGATGACCATCTTCAGTTGATGACCAAAGAATTCTCACCATGATGAAGAAAACCCCTCAAACACCCATACAATAGATCAGAAACAGTCTAGAGGAAGCAGGCAGGGGAGTCGTAGTGGGGGGGGGGGACTGACTACCCAGGGCCTGAATGGAGGAAGGGTCCTTGAAAAGCCTGGAATAATGCGTGATAGACATGGATCAAGAGAGGAAGGGGGCCCACAGAGACTGCTTATGTATAGGGCCCAGAATTTTGTGCTACACCCCTGGAAGCACACATTGATATGTCAGTGACTAATGTCCACAGAAGACTTCACAAACAGATGCAAACCACTAGTTAGCTGCAAAACCAGGATGTGAGGTGTACACAAGTATATTATCAGCTCATGTTCAAGCAAATGCCTCCAAGCTCATTGGACAGCACTTCAGCCTACAGTAAGACAATGATCCCAAACACCCTGCTAAAGTGTCAAAGGAGTTTTGAACAGGTAAAAACGGGAAAATTCCAATTTCATATTTATCTATGTCCCAAACGTTGAATTGGGGGACCGTGTAAAAAGTGCTGTACTTTCTACACGGTGAAACCAAAATGTATATAAATACATTTAAATAAAGCTGAGAATATGCACTTCAATCAGATGTGAATAGTTTGATTATAAATATAAAAGTGTGGAGTACAGAGCCAAATAATTTTTAAAACGCATTTCTTTCAAATGCTACGGAGCTCACAGTATTTCCTTCCCTGCTGAGAGAACAAGGGCAGACCACACTCTGTCAAAGTCGAGAGGCAATGGAGAAGTTTAATTAATTACTCATTATAACAATTACTCAGTTTTGGTCTGATCCGACCATAACGCCCAGTTCCAAGCAAAGTTCTGATGGCGTTCAGCAGATTTAAAGCTTGTCGCTGTTGATTGCCCTCAACAGATGCCTTCATTGTGGCATCCCTTCTTGAAGCTGATTGGCATGGAGGGGCCATCCGATCGCAGATTTAGAGGCCTGGTCTTCCTGAGATGCAGCCAGGTTCCGCAGATCTCCAACTGCCACTTTTAGGTATCCTTGGCCTGACAATCCGTCCTCACCGTGTTTGTGGGCGAGATGCACTCTTAGCATCCTCCAGACCGGTTCTTCACAGCTCCAGAGCTTTCATTATTTATTAGAGGTTTTAAGCTTATTGATAGAGCAGAGGAAAATTGTATCTTTAGTGTTTATTATTTATTTGTTCATCCTCTCCTGACTTGCGAAGGTCAACAGCTATGTGCCTGAGCGTTTTTTTTACCTTTCCCCATGGTAACGGATGATGAATGGGTTTTAAATGTGTGTTGCCTCATTTTTATTCCCCAGCGAAACAGATAGCCATGGGGAGGCACAACACAGTTCCCTCTGAGACGGAGATGAACTTGAAAAAAGTAGCATATTATAATCATTATCAGGCTTATTTATCAGAGAAGGAGAACAAGCTTTGGTCAGTGGTGCGGTTGTGTTCGTTTTCATACAGCAACACGCAGTCAGTCATCTACAAAAGACAACAAGACGTTTTTCAAAATTAAATTTTGAAAGGTAACATTATATAAAGCTATGGCATTATAAAGCAACCTGTCAAAATCATTAAATCAATGATGTCATTTTTGGTTTTATAAACCAACCAACCAAGAACGTTCAATTAAGAACATCATATTTGGCCTTATAAACAAACCTACCAAGAACATTCAATTAAGAACATCATATTTGGCCTTATAAACCAACCTACCAAGAACATTAAATTAAGAACATCATATTTGGCCTTATAAACCAACCAAACAAAAACGTTGAATTAAGAACATCGTTTTGGCCTAATAAACCAACCTACCAAGAATGTTAAACTAAGAACAGCATATTTGGCCTTATAAACCAACTTAACAAATGCAAATATTTGAAATTAATAACACCATATTTGTCATGGCAATCCATCCAACCAAAAATGTTAAATCAGGAACACCATATGTGGCATTATAAACCCTTACAAATGGGGAAAACGCTGAGCCATAAAATCACACTGCATCCTGTGCTATCCAGCGAGGTCCAGCTGCTGTAAGATGGCAGGTATCAGGAGGAGAAACGGCATGCGAGCGTCTCCTTCCCCATGACAAACACGGCCTGGAAAGCAAACAGCCTCGTCAACGGTGGTACCTTCTGCTCACAATGCGCAAAACACGCACGGACATGAGGACCAACACAACCGGGCTCCGTTGCAATAAAAATGAAAATAATCCCCCCGTGTCTTCCCTCTAATGGAGTGAGCCCTCCAGTGACGCATCACATGACATATATGCGAGAGGGCCCTTCTCAAACGAGGGGAGTGATCGAGGGGAGGCGTCGGAGGTGTCTGATTTGGAACAACTAAATTTGGAACAACTAAAAAACAGGCTTCGTTTTTGAAGCTCGCTTCCTGGTCTTGTTGAGAGACGTTGCTCACTAGCACCACTGCGGTTGGCTCCAGTATAGGTGTTTCAGCCACCCGATTCAATGTAAGTCAATGGTACCAATACAGTCAAAAAACAAATTCTATCTTTTTTTTTTTTATTGGAGACTTTTGCTATAGGGCGGCACGGTGCTGCAGTGGGTAGCACTGTCACCTCACACCAAGAAGGTTGTGGGTTTCGGATCTTGGCTAGGGGTCTTTCGGTGCAGAGTTTGCATGTTCTCCCCGTGTCCGCATGGGTTTCCTCCGGGTACTCCGGTTTCCTCCCACAGTCCAAAAACATGCAGGTAGGCTAATTGGAGACTCTAAATTGCCCATTTGTATGAGTGTGTGAGTGAATGGTGTGTGTGCCCTGCGATAGATTTGTGGCCTGTCCAGAGTGTATTCCTCTCTCTCGCCCAATGCACGCTGGGATAGGCTCCAGCACCCCCCCACGACTCTGCTCAGGATAACTGGGTATAGATAATGGATGGATGGATGGACTTTTGCTATAAAAAAATCCCTCCATAAATCAAGTGCAAGCATACACACATCGCTACACATCATATTGCACTTGAGACTGCACGACAGCAAGCGCACGGCCTGGTTGCGAAACCGATAACCAGACACATAAAATAAACGTATTAATAACAGGAAGTGCTCTTGCATTTGTATCGATCGCGCAGGGGAAGCAGGCGACGGGAGCGCGTCCTAATCGTCGAGCCGCCCGGCCGCCGCGGGCAGACACGAGGCATCGATCTGTAATTGGAGGCGCCGGCTCGTGAAATGTGTACCCTAATTAAAAAAACAGAAATAACTGCGAGCGCTTGTGTTATTCCCTCCCGGTGAGCACTGACTGCGGATCCCGATGTGATCGCACGCTCGGTGACTTCTTAATCACCGCCGTGCCGATTAATGCGAAACATGAACCGCACAAATCATCATTCCCTGAAATGCCGTTTTTACATTTTGATATTTCTGGAGGAAAAGAAGAACCGTATTGGCTAGCCGGGGCAGCGTAGTGATTACAATCAGGAAGGCCTAAGTAGGAATAAACTTTCATAGCCTGAATTCAATCAATACTTTTTTGTCTGTAATTTAGATTGAAACCTGATCTGTGCTTGTGTTCACAAACACAATCGGGTGAGAAAACATTTGTGATTGTGATTTGTGAAGTAATAAAACTTGCATTTCTTTATAAATCAAAGTTATGGCCGTTTATTGATTTTTCCAGGACCTAGTAATGACCATTTTGCTCTTTAACATTTCAAAGTTGAGGGCCAGATATCAAAACACATGTTCGCCCCCCCCCCCCCCCCCCCCCCACTCCCCCAACATCCCCCGTTTACTCATCACAATAGATTATTTGTAGCTCCTAGGGTCCAATTTGTCAGACATGTATGCTGGTGTTATTAATCCAATTTAATACCAGAACTCAACAAACTGTCCTGTCTCTCTATTTACTTATTTTTCAGGCAGTCCACCTGCCTGTCTGTCTGTCTGTCTGTCTGAATACCAGTCTGCCTGCCTGTCTGTCTGTCTCTGCCTGCCTGCCTGTCTGTCCTCTGGTCTGTCTATCAGTCTGTCTGACTGCCTGTCTGTCCTCTGGTCTGTCTATCTGTCTGTCTGCCTGTCTGTCCTCTGGTCTGTCTATCAGTCTGTCTGACTGCCTGTCTGTCCTCTGGTCTGTCTATCTGTCTGTCTGACTGTCTGTCTACCGGTCTGTCTATCTGTCTGTCTACCAGTCTGCCTGCCTGTCTGTCCACTGGTCTGTCTGTCTGCTGGTCTGTCTGCCTGTCTGTCTACCTGCCTGTCCGTCCACTGGTCTGTCTGTGTGTCTGTCTGTCTGTCCGTCCACTGGTCTGTCTGTCTGTCTGCCTGCCTGTCTGTGGTCTGTCTATCTGTCTGTCTGACTGTCTGTCTACCAGTCTGTCATCTGTGCTCTGTCCGTCCACTGGTCTGTTAAAGCAGTCCACTGGTCTGTGTCTGAGTGTCCAGTGGCACATTTAAAGCAGGCAGTGTCCAGTGTAGGTGTTTTCTCATCTCTGTCAGGCACCCCTCTCTTCTCCCTACTCCCCCCCCCCCCCCCCCCCCCTCCCCCGCCCCCACATTAAAAAAGCATAAACCGTCTGCATGTCACTGTGAGCCCACCTGAAAGGAAACCAGGCAGCTCTACTGCCAGTCAGGCCGTCTTTAATGCCAGACTCGTTCCCCAGGGAAATGCTGCGGTCCACTCTTTAGCACCCAGTCTTCACCACACTCCACAGAGCTATGCTCAATAAAGGATGGCACGAGTTTCTGAAGGCTTAAATGTAAGAATTATTTAGACTAACAATCAAATGTAATTGGATTTACAAGCATAGCCTATATATATATATATATATATATATGCTTTATATGAAATGAGCAGCAACATCCAAACTGCCTTAACAATTAAGTAAACACTGACGGACAGTTTTCCTAATAAGGTAATATCACACGGTTGTGCTGCTGTGAGCAGCCATACATTAGCTTTTGCAGGTCATTCTCTATTGTGCTGCACTGCCTGTGTCCTCAGTAAGAGAAAAACTGCTGTTGTCTTTTAGGGAAAAGCCAGGATGTGTGTGTGACTGAAATTAAATAGAGGTGGGGTAACAGTTAGGTAGCTTATAAAATGTATAATCAACGGTAAAATATTTATAATCCTGTTCAGAAACTCATGACAGGATGAACAAAACACTTCATAAATATTTTATTTCCGGTTCATTTTCAGTGCTCTGTGACAGAGGAAGGGCAGGGGCCAGTTATTCAGTGCCACAAAATCCATCCATCCATCCATTATCTATACTCACTTATCCTGGGGAGGGTCCATCCATCATCTATACCCTCTTGTCCTGGGCAGGATCCATCCATTATCTATACTCGCTTATCCTGGGCAGGGTCCATCCATTATCTATACCAGCTTATCCTGGGCAGGGTCCATCCATTATCTATACCAGCTTATCCTGGGCAGGGTCGCGGGGGGTGCTGGAGCCTATCCCAGTGTGCATTGGGTGAGAGGCAGGAATACACCCTGCACAGGCCACCAATCTATCGCAGGGCACACACACCATTCACTCACACACTCATGCCTATGGGCAATTAAGAGTCTCCAATCGGCCTACCTGCACGTCTTTGGACTGTGAGAGGAAACCGGAGTGCTGTGAGGTGACAGCACTACCCACTGCCCCACCGTGCCACCCTGTGCCCAAAAACAATGAGAATGGGAACCTGAGAAATAAAAGTAAATTAAATCATTCGAACAGCAACAATAGCAATAAAGAAATGCCTTTTCAAAAAGTCAATTAATCTTTGCAGATTTGTTTTGGATGATAAGCGTAAATACCAGCAGAGGGTAGTGGGTTTTAAATCTCTTTATAATTTAATTAATGTGCAGTAAATCCCAGCCAGCTAATGCACACATGCTGTGCGTATCTGCTTTTATGATTTTGTTTTATTGGGCAATTATATCAAAGCCCACAATGCTGATTGTGTACAGTCTCCATGTAAAATAAAAAAATCCTTCCAGATAATTACACTGTGGAGTTTGTTTCTTTTTATTTGGTGTATTTTATTTTAACAATAAACATTGTTAAATAGAAACATTATTTTCCAACATAATAATAATAATAATAATAATAATAATAATAATAATAATAAATAATAATAATAATTTATTTTATTATTTTAATTATTATCATTATCAAAATATACTATGTTATTTTACTTACATTATTTTAAAAAATCTACATTTTAACTAAAATATAAAGTATTAATTATCCATTAAGCATTAACCACAGCTTAATCATCTGCTTACCAGTGATAAAACGAGACTCAGCGGCTAGCGCATATGCATTGCTGTCAACAGAGTGCAGCTTGAGAACAATGAAAATTAGCAGTAATCAATAAGAAAGAGGACATTGCCCTGCTAATGAATGCCAGCTATCAACCCGAGTATGTCATTGGCTGGTTTCTGAACCACCCTGTGTTTCTAAGTGTGTTGTCTTGATCATCTTGAGAGCACAGGATCTCCTTCACCCCACTCACAGAGAGCACAGGATCTCCCTCACCCCACTCACAGAGAGCACAGGATCTCCCTCACCCCACACACAGAGAGCACAGGATCTCCCTCACCCCACTCACAGAGAGCACAGGATCTCGCTCACCCCACTCACAGAGAGCACAGGCTCTCCCTCACCCCACACACAGAGAGCACAGGATCTCGCTCACCCCACACACAGAGAACACAGGATCTCCCTCACCCCACTCACAGATAGGATCTCCCTCACCCCACACACAGAGAGCACAGAATCTCCCTCACCCCACTCACAAACAGCACAGAATCTCCCTCACCCCACTCACACAGAGCACAGGATCTCCCTCACCCCACTCACAGACAGCACAGGCCTGCCCACAAACTCGACAAGTCTCCACCCAGTAGAAACGGCCAGAAGAAAAAACAGCCAAAACTCAAATGCAAAACACCTAAAGGTAACTCAATGCAGTCCCCTCATCATCCGTAATGGCCTTTCCTTTCACCCACAACTTTGTGATTGAATTAACACCATCCATGCAGCCAGCAGTGGGTCATGGGGTATCCTGTTACATTCCTACAGGGTACGAAGCTGACGGGTCGCTCATCCTGTTAAAACTCCGGATTTCAGCGCAGTGACAACATAGGGTCTGAATATTGAACCCGGGCTACGTCAGCGTCGACTGTGGGGCCAACATTCCCATGGAGCAGTGTGTGGAGGATCAGGGTGAGGGTAGGGAAGTGGGAGGGGGGTGTTTGTTTGTATCTCACAGTTAAAAAAAGACCCCGCTTGTCAGTGAGGACAAGTTCTCCAGAGACGCAGTGACTGCACGGTGCAGCTGCAGGAAGAGCCTGCTTCAGAGGAGAGCGGACGGGCGCAGACGGGCGCAGACGTGTGCAGACATGAGCAGGCGTGTGCAGACGAGAGCAGGCGTGTGCAGGCGTGTGCAGGCGAGAGCAGACGAGTGCAGACGAGTGCAGACATGCGCAGACGTGAGCAGACGAGAGCAGACGAGAGCAGACGAGCGCAGACATGCGCAGACATGTGCAGACGAGCGCAGACGAGCGCAGACATGCGCAGACGTGAGCAGACATGAGCAGGCGTGAGAGCAGGCGTGAGCAGACATGAGCAGGCGTGAGAGCAGACGTGAGCAGGCGTGAGCAGACGTGAGCAGACGAGCGCAGACATGCGCAGACGTGAGCAGTCTTGTGCTTATGGATCTGACTGGGAATTCCAGACTGACACAGAAGCGACAGAAACTGTGGGGCAGAAACTGGAACTGAGACAAGTTTTCAAAATACCTTGTGGAAGGGGAAGCGGTTCCCTGCTCTACCCTGCAAATATAATTTTATGTTCTGTGCGCATAAAAATGAGTTTTATGGGCGCGGATATTTTTATAGACTGTCACAAAGATGCTTACAGAAAAAAACAGGAAACAGTGAAGATAGGGAAAGACCGACCTGAGCCTGTAGGTTGCAGGTTTGAATCCCTCTGATGTTTCAGCACTGAGCACCCAGTTGCTTTAGTAAAATACCGGGCCATATAAATCAGTGACATGACGTCACTGGGTCACTGTATCTGCGAAGCAAATTAACTAATAAGCAGCAGGCCCTACACAGTAAAATGTCCAGAGTTAATTCAACTTCAGCCAGACCAGAATGGGACCAAATGTTTTTTGTTAGAGTTTAATTGATGCTCTTGTAATGGTTGTATTAATTAACCACACTTAATTAAACACACCTGGGCTATATTAACTAATCAGCCCAGGGCTTTAAAGTGTGCTTCTTTCCACAGCATGGGTGCTGCCCGAGATTTCCCGATTTCCTCTCCTAGTCCGCCCCCCGCTACAGGCAGCCACAGGAATGAAAATTAGAGGAGCAAAGAACAAAGAACAAAAAATGGAAATGCAGCATGTAAACTGATTTGAGGGAATGAGTGCTTCTGCTATGACTTAAAACGGAAGTTTTATGTTATTTTTGTCTTTTCCCATTTTTCATGTTTTTTAAATTTTTTTATTTTGCTACTTATTTTTTTTCCACCACTTAAATAACTTCAAAGTGCAGCGCAATCGGCCTGCTAACCGTACAGAGAGCTGCGCGTCATTTAAATGAAGTGAAAATGAATAAACGCCAGTCGTAGCCGCCTCCGTTCTCCGCTACCGTTTCGCAGACGCAACGCTTTCCGTTTGAAGCTTCTTATCGAATTATCCTGACGCGGCTCGCGCGAAACTCCGAGCGAGGCGCGGCGGAGACCGCCAGGCGCCTCGCTTTGATATCTCCGGGATTTCCGCGACGCGCGCTGACGTGCGCCGGACGGCTCGGCGGCGTCGATCGCGGGCGATTTCGTTTGCGCGAGCGGCGCGGGAATTCAATTCGCGCCGCGGCTGCCCGGCTCGATTATGCGTTCATAAAATATGTACGCAGCTGCCGAGCTGCCTTCGCCATGGCAACAAAAGCAAACATGCGCTTTAGCGTCGAGGACGCTATCGCTAATGAAATCTGTGAAACGGCCCACTCGACTTCTCGTGTAATAAACAGCATGTTGCTCAGTGATTCACGGAGCTTACAGCCACTCATTTTGACACACCGAAACCATGGTAACCACCCATGGTAACCCAGCCCCTCTTTGTCATTACAGGGACACCCCAAATTAAAAATGTGAGACGTACACTGAGCAGGTGACCCCAATTTTACGGCCCACATTCCATATATCCACTATTCCCTTAACCACCAGTAAAGCATTTAAGAACTACATATATTTTTCTTACACATTAACTCGATGTACTGGCAAAACTTGTCATGGTGTGTACCAACATTACTGCACAGCTGTCAATACAAATGATTAATTCTGTATTAAGAAGTGTTGCTCCGACTTAAATGCAGCAGCTAAGAGTTAGAGACAGCATGTGTCAGTTGCCAGACAGAATCCAGACATGAAGGTGGAACTGTGGCACATCGTCATTCACGTGGAGTAACACAGTAGCGCCGTTGCTAAACGACAGGCCTGCCTCGTCAGGTCTGGCTGTTGCTCAGAGTTGTTTCTTTTGCACCATGCCAGACGGCCTAACTCGCCCTCAAGCAAGCGTTATAAAGTAATCCCAGCACTTACTTCTCAGGGAAACACAAAGTCTGATGTCACAGAAGCACAGTCACACGTCAAGAAATATAGGCACAGGATATGAGTTTGACGCATAACTGCCAAAAACACTTTGCGAAACGTTTTAGCATTAAACCTCCCAGTTCGTTTAATTCATTCGGGACGTAAAAAGCACGTCCAGTAGAATTTATTGTTCAGGATTCAGCCAGCAGTATTGCCTTCGCGTGCTGTGGTCAAAAACTGCTGACAAAGACGGACACTTATTCATAAAAACGGTGAGTAAGTGAGGAATGCTAGAGAGAGAGAGAGAGAGAGAGAGAGAGTGGGTGTGAGTGAATGAGAGAGAGCAATGAGAGCGCATGTGTGAGTGAATGAGTCAGAGGGTGCGAGAGATAGAGCCAATGTGGGTATGAGTGAAAGAATGAGTGAGTGAGGGAGAGTGTGTTTGAGCAAATGGTGTGAGACAGAAAGAGTGAGAGATGTAGTAAATGAGTGCATGAGTGAATGAGTCAGTGTGGATGTGTGGGAATGAGTGCCTGACTGAGTTAGTGTACGAGAGACAGAGTGAGAGAGGGAATGGGAGAGATTTGATTTTAAAAAGCTCTTCAACTTTGGAACATGATGGTTCAACATGAACGAGTGCATTTTGATTTTAGATATAGAGAACCGGAATTTGATCTGAACTGAAAGATAGGAAGATAATTTAAATTTGACTAAAAGAATGCATTTGTGACAGATGAATCTAGCCAGTGGGTGGCCAGCTGGGTAAAGAGGTGTGGCCAGAAAGGGAAAGGACAGAAATGAAAAAAACATAGTCTTGATTCTCCACTGGACCCAAATGCACCATTTTCAACAAGGGAAGGACAGGGTGGAATTAGAGCCCTGTAGCTCTACTGACCGCTCCAGTGCAGCGCTGGTGGAATTATAACCCTGTAGCTCTAGTGCAGTGCTGGTGGAATTATAACCCTGTAGCTCTAGTGCAGTGCTGGTGGAATTATAACCCTGTAGCTCTACTGCAGTGCTGGTGGAATTATAACCCTGTAGCTCTACTGCAGTGCTGGTGGAATTATAACCCTGTAGCTCTAGTGCAGTGCTTATTTCCCAGAACGCTCATAGCATCTGAGCACCTCTCATCAGCAGAGCACACAGAGCTCAACACCAGAAGAGTCCTGTTTGCCATTGACTGCTGGTCCCGACAGATTGTCTACTAAATGTCCTGGCTTTGAAGCCGTCCTCTGTCAGTACGTGATTTATGGGAGCATTCTCCCTTTCACTGATGAGGCCAAGTGGAATAGCCAAGCCCGCGTGGAGATGCGCTCATAAGGGTTGCCAGGGGTAACGCCTCACCATTCCTGAGTATGAAGACAAATTCCATCTATTACAGGAGATTTGCTTCACCTCATGCAGCTTGGGGTTTGGTGGGGGGGGGTGGGGGGGGGGGGGGGGGTTGGTGATTTTCAGGCTGCTACTGTGTGATTTGTGCAGCAAGAATTTAAATGCAGGCTTGACGAAGTACGGGCAAAGAAAACAAAAAAAAAAAAAAGGTCATTAAGCGTGTGAATTAAAGCAAACCTCATAGGCAGGCAGAAGCCCATGTGGGTCTCCAATTACCCTAGTGGAGCTGGAAAGAACCCTGCCTACACTACACACAGGTCACAACAAAAACCAGCAGGAAAGGGCTATAATGAGCCAGCCTGGTTCAGCTCTACAGTGGGAAAGAGCTATAATGAGCCAGCCTGGTTCAGCTCTACAGTGGGAAAGGGCTATAATGAGCCAGCCTGGTTCCAGCTCTACAGTGGGGAAGGGCTATAATGAGTCAGCCTGGTTCCAGCTCTACAGTGGGAAAAGGCTATAATGAGCCAGCCTGGTTCAGCTCTACAGTGGGAAAGGGCTATAATGAGTCAGCCTGGTTCCAGCTCTACAGTGGGGAAGGGCTATAATGAGTCAGCCTGGTTCCAGCTCTTCAGTGGGAAAGGGCTATAATGAGCCAGCCTGGTTCAGCTCTACTGTGGGAAAGGCCGATAATGAGCCAGCCTGGTTCAGCTCTACAGTGGGAAAGGGCTATAATGAGCCAGCCTGGTTCAGCTCTACAGTGGGAAAGGGCTATAATGAGCCAGCCTGGTTCAGCTCTACAGTGGGAAAGGGCTATAATGAGCCATCCTGGTTCAGCTCTACAGTGGGAAAGGGCTATAATGAGCCAGCCTGGTTCAGCTCTACAGTGGGAAAGGGCTATAATGAGCCAGCCTGGTTCAGCTCTACAGTGGGAAAGGGCTATAATGAAATCAGGGAGAAGAAAGAAAGAAAGAAAGAAAGAATGAAAGAAAGAAACAAACAAAGAAACAAACAAAAAAATAAAGAGAAAAATAAAGATTGGAGGAGAAACAGCTGACCAAGGAGACCACTAAAAGATGAAATGGAAAGCTAATCCAATTGAAGGAGTTTCATGTGTATAATCCTAATCAAGTCCTCATAGTGGTTATTATGAACTGATTCTGACAGCTGGGGAATTATAAAGGGACTAGCAGAAGAGAGCTCTTTTATTCCCACACATAAATCAATAAGAAATACTACACTTCATATGGGCACTTTCTCTATTATGCACTAGTCCACAAATGCACTGACGACATATTACCACTCATGTTATAGGCAGTAGTTTAGGAGTAACCTTTTTGTTGTCCTAAGGGTAAAAAATGACCCTTTTCTGAGTTTAACAACAGTGAAATTACTTTTTTATGGAGTTACCCTACCATTAGGTTTTTTGTTTCATTTTATAAAAGCGGTACCCCACCAGGGTACAGATTGCCATATGCAGTTATGAAATCAGAAGTCATAATCAAAGTACCACACATCCATTACAGCAAGAATAAAAATCAGTTATAATGTTCATACTGTCAAAAAGAGCCAAAAGAGCAGTGTAGACTGTGAAGTAAAAAAGCAGTTATTCACCGATTTAATGACAAGTCAAAGGTTGTTTCTTTGATTTAGGACTTAAAATTCAATACAGAGGCTTTAACCCAGGGGTCTGATGGGGGTGGGTCATTTCTGACCCTGTGCCCATGGAGGACACACACAGTATGGAGACAACACATGGGTTACATTGCGCTGCTGTTGTGATTTCTTCTGTGTGTGTGACGCATAATATCAGATCATACATGTTTGTTTTGTACAAAACAGTGACAAAATAATACCCAGAGAAAAATTACATTTTCTCAAAGACAAGT
Organism: Anguilla japonica; assembly: GCA_025169545.1. Classification (NCBI taxonomy): domain Eukaryota; kingdom Metazoa; phylum Chordata; class Actinopteri; order Anguilliformes; family Anguillidae; genus Anguilla; species Anguilla japonica. The sequence continues at coordinate 40,675,825 of CM045896.1, forward strand.
AAAAAAATACTTCTCTCATACACAACTGCAGATTATGATTATGATGATGATGATGATGCTGATTATTATTATTATTATTATTATTATTATTATTATTATTATTATTATTATTAACACAGCGCTGCAGCACCATGGACAGTTCCTCACACTCACAGAGCTGCAGCACCATGGACAGTTCCTCACACTCACAGAGCTGCAGCACCATGGACAGTTCCTCACACTCACAGAGCTGCAGCACCATGGACAGCACCATGAGCTGCAGCACCATGGGCAGTTCCTCACACTCACTGAGCTGCAGCACCATGGACAGTTCCTCACACTCACTGAGCTGCAGCACCATGGACAGTTCCTCACACTCACAGAGCTGCAGCACCATGGACAGTTCCTCACACTCACAGAGCTGCAGCACCATGGACAGTTCCTCACACTCACAGAGCTGCAGCACCATGGACAGTTCCTCACACTCACAGAGCTGCAGCACCATGGACAGTTCCTCACACTCACAGAGCTGCAGCACCATGGACAGTTCCTCACACTCACAGAGCTGCAGCACCATGGACAGTTCCTCACACTCACTGAGCTGCAGCACCATGGACAGTTCCTCACACTCACTGAGCTGCAGCACCATGGACAGTTCCTCACACTCACTGAGCTGCAGCACCACAAGCAGTTTCCCATTATTTAGCAGGCGCTCTTATCCAGAGTGGCAACCATTAGTGGAGAGCATCAGTGTTACTCTCAGGAATGCAAAACTGCAGATCTTAACCAGGGGCTCTGAATTCAGAACCCAGTTACGGTCTCTCTGTGAGATGGGAGGGGGTGGGGGGGGGGGGCTTGTGGGTTTGGCACAAATGTAGTGGATGAGGCTTTTGTTTTTGATAGTCCAATTTAATTTTTAACCATCACGTTTAAACCTGAAAGAAACAACCAGTAAAAACTATGGAAGTGGCACAGTATGCATGGACCGCTGTAGCTACTGCCAGTGGCCTCCTCAGTGGAGTCTTTATATAGCCATGTTTCTGGGCTATCAAAATAAAAAAAACCCATTCTCCACGTCGAGCAAGTCTTGACCTCTCCCCACGCCCCCCCCCCCGCCCCCCCATCCCGCAGCGAGGCGTTCTCGGTTGTGAATTCCGAGCCCCCGGGTTTTTGAATTTCGGGCTGACAGGACCCGTGTGACAGGTGTCCGCTCCAGCCCGAGGAGCTGATCCTCTCGTTTCACACACGGCTGGACGCGGAGATGAGAAACTGTGACCCCAGGAAAAATGAGCAGAAACAGAGGAGTGGATGGAATCTGTGAAACGAATAGGAAGCGAGGTGAAGCTATTAAGAAGAGAACAGGATGGGGTCCTGGACAGGCTGGGGGGCACGGGGTCCTGGACAGGGCATCCAGCGAAAGCACACGCTCTCAGTTCAGGGAAGTGGCCTCAGCCGGGAGTTCAGTCTGGACCGGTGCCAGCCGTGGCAAGGAGGCCCACCAGACGACTGTCTGTTTCCACTACGGTGGCCAGCAAGGGACAGTTTCAGGTGACAGGGTTTCATGCGATATGCAGCAGGCAGTCCGCCTCAGCTGTGTATACATTGAGCATCAGCCTCAGCTGTGCCTGCGGTGAACTCCACCGATTCGATTTTGTGCATCTCAGCTGGATGACTGCAGAGTTGGGAAAATAAAAAACTGCCTCTGATTACAAGCTGCTCAGAGCACAAACAAGCCAGTTCAGCTCCCCCTCTCACTTCTAAACCATAAACTAAACCTGAACCCAACCACAAATAAACCACAACCCTAACCGTGCATGCAATGGAACTAAGAAAACAAAGACAAAAACCACAGAGGATTTATAGAGCACCAACCATGCCTGACTGTGCACAAGAGTTATGGAGAAATATCAAATAACATATAAATATAGGCCTTATTGCAAAGATTTAGCAGGAATGAATCATCATAAGGGTTTATGTGAACTGTGCGAGAATTTCTCGCATTCGCTTTCAGAGTGAAAGTTACCTAACAAAAAGAGTCGCTTGTTCCTGAGAAGAAATGTATTCAGTCAATGGCAGTGTCAAGTACCGTAGCAAAGAAAAAAACAGACAGAAACTCTGTGTTGAACATTTCATCATAGACTAGCCCAAGAAGACAGTCTTGGTTAGAGAGTTGGGCTTGTAACCTGAAGACTACAGCGTTAAATCTCAGGCAGGACACTGTTTATGGACCCTTTCGATTCAATTCAATTTTATTTGAGAGCCGAGCTCTCGCTGCTCGTCAGCGGCCCCTACTGGACGACGGAGGAACTGCGGTCCGTCTGCAGCAGCTGCGCTTTGAGAGCTGACCTCAGGCGCAGCGACTGCAGTGGAAAAACAGCGGCAGCTGCAAGCTGCTCATGCCCGATGGCCCGGAGACCCACCCGGACATGTCGTCAGAAACGACTCAGACAGAGGAAAAAATAAAATTGGGGAAAATGTCTGACGGAGGTCATGGATGTGTGCTGATGATTATACATAGTTCATCTTTAATTTGAAATTCATTTTAAGTTTTTCTCCTCAGTAAAGGGGTCTGTGGTGTTTGATCAGTAAAGAGGTCTGTAGTGCATGATCAGTAAAGGTGTCTGTAGTGTGTGATCAGTAAATGGGTCTGTAGCGTGTGTGATCAGTAAATGGGTCTGTAGTTCATGATCAGTAAAGGGGTCTGTAGTGCGGGATCAGTAAAGAGTTCTGTAGTTTATGATCAGTAAAGGGGTCTGTGGTGTCTGATCAGTAAAGGAGTCTGTAGTGTTTGATTAGTAAAGGTGTCTGTAGTTTGTGATCAGTAAAGGGGTCTGTAGTGTGTGATCAGTAAAGGGGTCTGTAGTGTGTGATCAGTAAACGGGTCTGTAGTGTGGGATCAGGAGAAGGTCTGTGTTGTTTGATCAGTAAAAGGGTCTGTAGTTCATGATCACCAAATCAGTAAAGGTCTGTGGTGTTTGTAGTCTGTAGGTCTGTCATGGATCAGTAAAGGGGCTGTCTGTGTCTGTTTGATCAGTAAATGGGTCAGTAAAGGGGTCTGTAGTGTAAGTTCATGTATCATGATCCAAATGGGTCTGTAGTGTGGAATCAGTAAAGGGGTCTGTAGTTCATGATCAGTAAATGGGTTGGTACAGCAGGATTAGTAAAGAGGTCTGTGGTGTTTGATCAGTAAAGGAGTCTGTAGTGTGTGATCAGTAAAGAGGTCTGTAGTGTGTGATCAGTAAAGGGGTCTGTACTCTGTGATCAGTAAAGGGGTCTGTAGTTCATGATCAGTAAATGGGTCTGTAGTGTGTGATCAGTAAAGGGGTCTGTAGTTCATGATCAGTAAATGGGTCTGTAGTGTGTGATCAGTAAAGGGGTCTGTAGTTCATGATCAGTAAATGGGTCTGTACTCTGTAATAGTTCATGATCAGTAAAAAGTCAGTAAAGGGGTCTGATCATTAAAAGGGTCTGTAGTGTGTGATCAGTAAAGGGTCAGGATGAGGGGTCTGTAGTGTTTGATCAGTAAAGGGGTCTGTAGTCATGATCAGTAAATGGGTGTAGTGTGTGATCAGTAAAGGGGTCTGTAGTTCATGATCAGTAAATGGGTCTGTAGTGTGTGATCAGTAAAGGGGTCTGTAGTTCATGATCAGTAAAAGGGTCTGTAGTGTGTGGTCAGTAAAGGGGTCTGTAGTTCATGATCAGTAAAAGGGTCTGTAGTGTGTGATCAGTAAAATGGTCTGTACAGCAGGATCAGTAAAGGGGTCTGTAGTGTTTGATCAGTAAAATGGTCTCTACAGCAGGATCAGTAAAGTCTGCATTTTCTCTCTCTCTCGCTGTATCAGTTCTCCCTCGCCAAGGGGTTGATGAAGCCATTTGTCAAACAATCATTCCATTAATCATGGCAATCATGTCAGTGAATCATTCAGCGACCACTTAATCAGAGGTCATGAGAAGCGTGACAGCGTGTTTGCACTCATTGACACTTATCACACGTCAGACTCCCCACACTGAATGAAAACGTTCGCAGAGGAAAGCTGAAACAGTTCCAGCTCTTCCGTAACTATGCCGGACGGCTGAACGGACTGAGGGTCTATCGTTCCGTCGTTGCCATGGACGTGCGGTGCCAGCGTTCCGCGCACGTTTACCAGCTGCAGGAGTCTACTGCCTGTTTCCCCGTCCCCAGCATGAGGTCAATCAGACTGCTCAGCAACAAGGCGAGGGCATCCGCGGTACCGTCAATGACTCACAAAAAAAAGAGGGAAACGGAGGGGAGTCGGGGGGGGGGGGGGGGGGGGTGCGTGGGGGGGCACTGACCTGCGGTCGAACCCCGGGTCGCTCCGGCTGCACTGCAGGGTGATGACCTTCTGCCCCTCCCTCCTCTCGTCCTGGGTCACCGACCACAGGAAGGGGGCGCTGGGCCTCGCCCCCAGGAACTCCACGCCTCTTTTCAGCGTCACCCTGTTTCAAAACAGAAAAAGACGACCTGAGCAAAGGAGAACTACCGTACACTCAGAAAAAACTCCTGGAGGACAAATCTAAAAAGAAGGACCTCCTGACATTTCATCCAAAGCAAATTTCACCAGGATTTATTAAAGAGCGAAGCTTTTGGTAAAAAAAAAAAATCAGAGCTCTCAAACGATCTCCAAATGGCCCAGCGCAGCACTTAAATATCGACTGGGGGAGGCTGTTACACTCTGAGACTGACAACCTGTACCAAACCTCTTTGTGATTGTGCAGTGTGACATCTGCTACACGTCTTCCTGTTCTTTCTTTTCTGTGTAGATGTGCCTGTCCTCTATTAATCCCGCCGTTGACCAGGGGTTTGGCTCCACCGCCTTTCCTAGTTTTCCCCTCATTGGCTCCAAGTGTTCTCTCTGTTTATGTGATGGCTTCTGGAGAACCTCGCCTGCCACTAGCTCACAGCAAACGAGGCTCTGCAAAATAAAGATTGATTGAAAGATTGAATCACCTATGTCGGTTCAAACAAGACTATGGTGGAATAAAACATGCAAAGGTCAAAAAAGAATATATAAAGATAAAAGTACAACAGTGAAGTTATTTTAACCAGTTTTCACACGTTTTTAATACGGCACATAGATAACTTCTACAGAGAATCCATCAACATCTAACTTGCAATATACGGTATTCACAGAGCTGACACATAAACTTACAGTATGTTTATATATGCGCGAAAACGCTTGAAAGCTTTATGTTTTCCCATTCCATTGATTCCCTCTTACGATGGGAGTAATAATATGATTAGGATGATGTTTGCGTTTTACACAAACTGCCAGACATCCTTGGCCTTTTATTTTCCACCCACTCCTCATTTGATCTTTCATCATAAGGCGGATGGTGTGAGTTTCAGCTGCTACTCAACCTGTGAGGACCACCTCCCCCTTTTCCCTCTATTGAAGGGTCCCCAACACCTGCAGCCTCTTCACCCCCATAATTTAGCAAAGAATTGACAATGGCAATGAGATCTTTCGAAATGGTCTAAGAGTGAAGCAGTAACCGGGAAACAGGAATTTGTAACCAGCAGGATTTAGGTTTAAATCCCAGACTGTTGATCCCAGTCCACAATTTGGACATCAAAAACAAAAGGGATAAAAGACAGTGTTATGTCCCAAAAGCCAACCCACATTCCACTAACCGGGCGCAACAACGGACAGCAACACAAATCGCACAAACAAAACAAGGAGTCAAAATCTACGCACAGTAACAAAAATATAATATTTATTACAACCAAGAAGACAAAAAACAGAACACATTACCATGTGTAGGCTAACCAGATGATTCAGGCAGAAAACAGACCACAGCTAGGCTACTCTTCATCTAAAATAAAGCACAGTTCTAAACCTCACTACCAGGGCAAATTAAAAGGAGTGAGTCTTCCGGCAAACTTCTTCCTGCTCTGGCCTAACCATCTAAAAACGTGTTAAAACAAATAAACTGCCAGACCACCTGCAACCTACAACAGAAAAGTACCAAAACAAAACATAAACAGACAACAAATTGTGGTAGCAGCAAATTGTAACACAAAAATAACGGGAATGTTAGAAAGGCATCAGAGACAAAAAGGAGTCTCTCAAAAAGCCCCTTTAACCGAGGTGTCTTCAGGCTTCACCCAGTTTACTTAAATGGACTGCATTTATATAGCGCTTTTATCCAAAGCGCTTTACAATTGATGCCTCTCATTCGCCAGAGCAGTTAGGGGTTAGGTGTCTTGCTCAAGAACACTTCGACTTAGGTGGACACAGGTGTGCATCGTCAAGCAATCAAGCCCCAATAAGCTCCACCTGCAAGAATAAAGACATGCACGCAGACTCACAGAGCAAGGGAACGTAACAGACAACAAAAGTTAAACCATGGAATAAAGGTGGAGATTTGAAAGAGGGATGCTGGGAATGATGTAAAGCCATCAAATAGATGGATGGGGAGTGGGGGGGTGGGGGTGTGGGGGTAGACAGTCATTTATATCCCTAGGGGAAAAAAAGTAGCACGCTATAGGCATACTATGCAGGATTTTTTTTTTTGCTGTTGAAAATATTATAAAATAACTATGCTGAGGCATATATATGATGCACTGGCAATCTCAGTCTTTACACACTCTACACACCAAATTCGTGCACCTTTTACCTGTATTTGTTGCAAAGCATTGTTGCTAGTTAGCTGCTGCAATGGTAGATGCTAAGAAGCCTAGATACAGCAAAGCAAAAAAAACAAGCTGACAGGGCTCATTCAAAAACTAGAGTCATCCTTGGAATTAATTTTCTTCAGTGGCTTCAGCTGAAGTTCACCAAGGGGACAAAAAGTGATGCAGAGTTGGCCTGTCTTCTGTTGGACCTGTAAGTAACGTTACACAGCTCGATGCCTGAGGTTGGGTAGCTTTTGTTTTGCATTCTGTTCTTTCGTCAAGATTTCCTCCCCCCAGTGGGAACTGCTGTTAGTGTTTATAGTTGGAACTTAGCTAGTTCAGCAATTCACCTGCATTTAATCAATCAGTGGAAGTGAATTTGATTCAGCATGCATGCTACGTGCAGCCAACTTGACTAACAAAGCTAAAAAAAGTTACTAACATCTTTGAAAATTCTAAGGATAACTTCATGAAAAAAGGCATTCTTTGGATAAGTATTAGCAGAGCAAATAGACCCAGAACAGGCTCTTTTTAATGTTACTTATTCCACATTTGAGAGGTTTGTGTTTTACATCCCAATAACTAAATGTCCCGGGGGGGGGGGGGGGGGGGGGGGCTTCATGAGACGGGGTTAGCTGGATAAGTGTGCAGAGCAAAACCCAGAACAGCTCTTTTTACTTCAGTCCATATTCCAGATTTGAGAAGGTTTCGGGTTTTACTCAATGCAGTTATCCAGCTAACTCAGTGATCCTGCTTCGTGAAACGGGGTTTTACTCAGTGCAGTTATCCAGCTAACTCAGTGAGCCTGCTTCGTGAAACAGGGTTTTACTCAGTGCAGTTATCCAGCTAACTCAGTGATCCTGCTTCGTGAAACAGGGTTTTACTCTGTGCAGTTATCCAGCTAATTCAGTGATCCTGCTTCGTGAAACAGGACCTAGAATAACGAAATACCAACCGAGGAGAAACACAAAATAGCTGCAACGGCACTACAGAGTAGCTACCAGTATGCTGTTTCTGCGCGTTAAGGGGATTGTTATAACACTGGCTAATTAATGTTACCATCTATATGGAATTATTCATCTTGGTAAAAATGCTATTTTCAATATCTCTGACCACTTCACCTCTTCACTTGCAATTTTGCATGTAGCGCTTGAGGGTGTGTCCTCAACAGAGGTGTGGGTGGGGTTGAGGACGGAGGATCAGACTCATTTGTTTGTAAACACAGAGTCTACAGGGCCACAAAATCCTTCATAGTATACCTTTAAGGTAACTGTACTGGGGTCATGAAAATTTCTCTCCAAACTCTTAGTTTCACAACTCCAGTAACTCCAGGAACTTTGGTTCTTCAAAAAAAAACATTGCAGCGAAACACATGACCTGTCTTTTATAGCCAGTAAATTTAAACAGAATATCATTCTTCTTCTTCTGGATGAATGACAAATTGCCTGGCTGATTGTCCTCTGCATGAAAGACTGCAACCGATGTCTTTCACTGAAAGAGGGAACGAAAGAAGGAAAATTAGAGAGTTGAGTTAAACCAGCCCTGCGATAGGCTTGGCCTGTTGTGTATATTTGGTAACAAAGGAGGAGAGAATGTTTTGATCCAAATGGAAACGGGCTGACACTTGCGTGAATAGCTACCCACGTCAAGCAGCTCCTTGGTAACCGACCATTAATGACGCAAACAAATTAGTTTAGTCTCTTACTGAGGTAAGAGCATTGTGCTGTTAGTCTGTGCCTGGCTGAGCTGAAATTTTCCTGTACATAACAATAGCGATATCTGGATCATCAGCCTCAAACCAGTGAACGAACTGTCTGAGGATTAGGTGGTTATCAGAGATCTTCCTGCCTTGAATGTACAGTGGTGCACAATGACACACACACACACACACACACACATGCACACACACACACACACACATGCACACACATACACACACACACACACACACACACATATGCACACACACACACACACACACACATGCACACCACACACATAAATATGCACACACACACACACACGTACACCACACACACACACACACACACACACGTGCACACACACACACACACTTATGCACACAACACACACACACACGCATATGCACACACACACATACATGCCCACCACACACACACACACACACACATGCACACCACACACACACACACACACGAAGATAGAGGTTACCTTACAGATTTACTTTTTCGGCTTTGAAGGGTAGAAGGAAAGCAATCTGTTTCCATTTGGGTAAAAACAAACCATTACTCTTTTTGAGATGAACAGACACCACAGACTGCTTTTTACTGCCCGATTTAAAATACTTTTCGTCCTTTTCTCGCTTTTTCAAATATTCAGTTTCAGGCTCATATACATACAGAGACACAAACACAGTCACACAAAACACACACACACACACACACACACTCACATACACCCAAAAAGCACACACCAACACACCCTTCACACCGCTTGATTACGAAATGCCATATTTTAAATTAGATTGGTTTGGCTAATATAATTCTTGAAAAGTCGATTCTAGCCAACCTCTACAGCTGAATCAATTTCACCACGGACCTAAATTTGCAGGCAGCAGCACATGAATGCAATTTCACTCATCATTAAATAACTCGGGCATCGATTAATTCACTATTTACAGTGGTGATTGAAGTGCCAGGAGTCAGATTGGGAGAGACTGGGTCTCTGGGATGGATATTAATGAAACAGACGTTCTGATCCATCAGCACCCAAGATGGCCTTTCTTTGACTTTGGAACGAAACTCTCGGTTACAACACAACCTCGAAGGGGGGGGGGGGGGGGAAGAAGGAGAACTGCTGGGTAACTCGCTGCGACGTCTGACCTCTGAACTAGTGATTGCATTTGCTCCTGAGTCAACGTTATGGACAAATATTGATTGAATGCAAGCATGTATTGGTCGATTTTAACATGGCACAATTAAGTCAAAGGTACAAATTTACATTTCAGGGTGCAGTATATATCATAGCTGTGCAGAAAATCAGATGTGAGTGAATGTGAATGCATGTGAGAGTGTGAGTGCATGTGAGTGAATGTGAGTGTATGTGAGAGAGTGTGAGTGCATGTGAGTGAATGTGAGTGCATGAGAGTCAATGTGAATGCATGTGAGAGTGTGAGTGTATGTGAGTGAATGTGAGTGTATGTGAGAGAGTGTGAGTGAATGTGAATGCATGTGAGAGAGTGAGTGCATGTGAGTGAATGTGAGTGTATGTGAGAGAGTGTGAGTGCATGTGAGTGAATGTGAGTGTATGTGAGAGAGAGTGAGTGCATGTGAGTGAATGTGAGTGTATGTGAGAGAGTGTGAGTGCATGTGAGTGAATGTGAGTGCATGTGAGTGATTGTGAGTGTATGTGAGAGAGTGTGAGTGCATGTGAGTGAATGTGAGTGTATGTGAGAGAGTGTGAGTGCATGTGGGTGAATGTGAGTGAATGTGAGTGTATGTGAGAGAGTGTGAGTGCATGTGGGTGAATGTGAGTGAATGTGAGTGTATGTGAGAGAGTGTGAGTGCATGTGAGTGAATGTGAGTGTATGTGAGAGAGTGTGAGTGCATGTGAGTGAATGTGAGTGTATGTGAGAGAGTGTGAGTGCATGTGGGTGAATGTGAGTGAATGTGAGTGTATGTGAGAGAGTGTGAGTGCATGTGAGTGAATGTGAGTGTATGTGAGAGAGTGTGAGTGCATGTGAGTGAATGTGAGTGTATGTGAGAGAGTGTGAGTGCATGTGAGTGAATGTGAGTGCATGTGGGTGAATGTGAGTGTATGTGAGAGTGTGAGTGTATGTGAGAGAGTGTGAGTGCATGTGGGTGAATGTGAGTGAATGCTCAGTTGGCTCAGAACATGAGCGTTACAGGGGAAAACCATGGAAAACATCATCTTTTACCGATGGGATGCATGGAAAAATCTGCATTGCACTGCCAGCAGACTCACAGTCCACCAGTAGTCAATATAATGCACCAAACCGCATTTCTACATAAACAATGAGCACGTAGCCAGGAACAGAAGCTGTACCTCTGGGATCTGTGGGGGGGGGGGCAGAAATGATTATCTCCAAAGGAAAGCCAATAAGCTGTCAACCAAGTGTCCAGCAGCGCCTCCGGTGGACAGTCCGCTGACTGCGCCTCAACCCTGGCTGTGTTCAATCAGCTGAATCTAACAGTCAATTCAATTTGGCTGATTGAGTAACTAAGGGGGCAGTTACTTTTTCACATGGGTGATATGGGTGCATGCTAACGTTATTCATTAAAAAAATGAAATAAGTTTTCAAAAATGAGTTTTGTGTTTACTCCGGTTTCCTTTATATAATACTCTAAGACATTTTGCCTAAAGATCTAAGACCATTCAACCATTCATTGTGTATGCAATAACAGAGGAATTCTGGTAGGGCTCCAATACTTTTGTGACAGCGCAGTATCTCCTTTTCTTCCCGAGCACTGCTCGACGAGGTTTAGCAATCTTCAAAATTACACCGCGTTTGTGAAGAAAGAAATGACACTTTCGACGTCTAATTGCCAGGCATCGTAAAGGAACCGAAGCCGGCTGGATCCAGCGGTCGATGGCGTGCCTGTGCCCCACCCCTTCGGTGGCTCCACTGAGCGCCCTTCTCCCTCTGAGCCGCTATTGGCGGATTCCACACTTCCCTCCTGTATTTAAACTCCACTCCTCGTCTCCTGTTTGTTTTCCGGGCTGCTCGTTTTCGTGTCTGAGCGCGGCAGTTGGACAGCTCGCGGCCCGGCTGTTTGACACCTCCGTCAACAGTCCGATGAATCAGCCCGCGCTCCTCCACGCCCCCCTTTTCCCTCCCTCTTTCCCGTTCCTTTTCTCTCTCTCTATCCGAGCAGAGCTCCACAACAAATCAATCCCCGGTTGCGTATGCGCGTGGCGATTTATCAGCTGAGCGCATCGTACGTTCAGGCCGCTCGGCTGGGATTCCTTACGCCAGCGGTGTGTAAGCGCGCGGACTCCTCCGCCTCGGACCGCCGAAGGTCGTTAAGTCCCGTTTCCTCCTTCTGCGCGAATCAAACGCACGCGCCGGGGGGGGGGGGGGGCGAGACTTCACACCTCCGAGGAACCTGCGCATTTCGGAGAAAGCCGGGAATCTAAAGCAGATCAGTTCTCCCAACGACAATTTCCAGCCTCGGGGTCTGCAATTAGACGGCCGGGGCCAATCGATTGCCCGCACCCAAACGGGCGAGGGCCGGGACGCAAGCAGTCTCGCCCCTCCCGGCCCCGGTCTCGCACCCTCAGCCATCGCCCCGGACCACCCCCCGCGGCCCTAATTCCCCGTCTCTGTCAATGCCCTGCCACCGACCGCTGGAGCCACTGCCTTTTTACCTCACAGCTTCAAAACTACGTTTCCCAGCAGCCGCAAGCCGCTCACACGTTCACACGCATGTAATGCTTAGTCCTGTAAGGCAGGGGTCACGGACCATGTTCCTGGAGATCTATCATCCTGTAGGTTTTCATTTCAACCCTAATCGAGCACACCTGACTCTACCAATTAGCAGCCTAACAAGACCTCTAGCTGTTGAATGACATGTGTTTTTATTTAGGGTTGGAGTGAAACCCTACAGCAGGGATCACAACTCACGGTCCTCTAGGGCCGAGAACTGCTGGTTTTCCACCCTCCCTTCGCCTGGGAGTCAGGTGTGAAAACAGTCTGGACAATCAGTAGCACTAATCACCCGGGAGAAAAGAAAACCAGGGCTGGATTTGGATTTGAGGGTCAGAGTTGATGATCCCTGCCCTACAGGACAGTAGATCTCCAGGAACAGGGTTGGTTACCACTGCTTTATGGTGTGAGATCACACATACATGATTAGAATGTTTTTACCTGAATGCTGATGCAACAATCACTGTTGGTAACAGAAAGCCATGGGGCTCTAAAAGACTGACTTTAAAAAATAAACATTCTAAAAAAAAACCTACACTTATTCATTCATTCTTATTATTTATGTAAGGCCAAGTCTGCACACACAGCCTTTTTGTGTTTCCAAAAACTTCAGAGAGCAGGGCATCAAGAAATTTATGCTGAAACAAACTGAATTTAAACTTTACTTCATAAAAATAAACTTAGAATTATGACTTCAATTGTGAGAAGAGAGAAAAAGAAAAAGTATAATTCATCATTTCAAATACTACACACTTGATGTTTGCAAGTTTTGTCAAGCTCTGGGAATGTTTAAGAAACAGGTAAAATAAATCGGCCGAGTTTGTTTACAACACAGCTGACTTAGATCACATTTTCAATATAATTTTTTTTTCATTTACTTATTTATTTATTTATTTTTTTTAGGGGGGGTGCGATAGACAGATCAGTATACACCACAGGTCTTAAAATTCACGCATGAAAGTTTTTGATTTCAAGTTTTCAAAGGAAGTTAGTTGTTTGGTACTTTTAATACATTTAAGGATCACGCACACACACACACACACACACACACACACAGCCAGCAGGTGTTTGATGATCCGTAGGTGATGTTTGCATGCTGAGTAACTCCTGTTATTTCAAGCATAACCTGCCCTCAGGTGAATTTCAACTATGATGAGCAAAGGATGCTGGGATACAACCTAGAAAGAGGCCATCACTCTCTCTCTCTCTCTCTCTCTCTCTCTCTCTCTCTCTCTCTCTGTCTCTCCCTCTCTGTGTCTCTCATGGAACCAAATCGCAGCAATACATTTTAATAAGACCTTAATTTGACTTAACTGAAAATTGGGGAACAGCTTGTCTTCAAGGCCCCAGGCTCCGCCTCTAAAAGGCTCTTGTGCTGAGTAAGAGGGCGCAGGTAATGGTGCCAGGGCGAGTGTGAAGACTCTGGGGGCTTTAGACAGCGCGGACAAGAGGAGCCCACTGTGAGCGAGGGTTACGGCGGCTGGAATCAGTCCGTGCACCGACACTGATGAAGTCTCATTATTGACCGAGAGGAGATTAAGCTTTCATCTGCACATCTAACTGGTCTGGGACCCAGCTCTGCTCCAAATAAACAACCCCTGATACATAATCGAGAGGCGATAACGAGGCTTTGTTCTCACTCTGATTCTGGAAGTACCGGTCTGGCTCGTGAGCACCCATAAACCCCAGAAACCGGACATTCACACTGAAAAATTCAAACAAAAAAATACTTCAAAACAATCGAACACATCAGAAAATGAACTCAGTATTTCATTTTTACGAAGCTCGCTTGCTTTTCAGAAAGTTGTGATGTGTGTGGGTGTGTCCTGAGCAGGAGGTGTGAGCTACAGTTTACAGAGGGTCAGCCAATTACAGCTTGGTTGGACAGGGGGGGGGGGGGGGGGGGGGCACAGCGCTGGGGTGACTAAATAAGCTGACTAAATCCCGCCCCCCAGAGGAGGAGGAGGAGGAGGACAGAAAAGAAGAGAAAAAAGGAGTGGAGGAATCAGGCCACAATCTGGAAGAGTCAGCTCTCAGCCTAGGAGAGGGGGTGACAGTGCCGGGAGAAAGAATTAAATTCCATTGTGACCCCAAGGGGTATAGAGGCCACAGTGTGTGTGTGTGTGTGTGTGTGTGTGTATGCGTATGTGTGCGTATGTGTGTGTACATGTGCGCAACTGTGTGTGTGTGTGTGTGTCTGTGCATGCATACATGTGCACACATATGTGTGTGTGTGTGTGTGTGTGTGTGTGCGGGTGCGGGTACATGTATGCACCATGTGTGTGTGTGTGTGTGTGTGTGCGTTTTCCTGTGTATGTGTGAACATGTGCACACCTGTGTGTATGTGTGAGTGTGTGTGTAAGAGATACCACCTTCAAAAAAAAAGAAATAGCACAGAGAAAACTCAAAGGGATGAAGAGAGAAAGAGAGAGAGAGGGAGAGAGAGAGGGAGGGGGTCCCTCGGTATTACATGAAAAAAATTCTAATCTCGGCGGTAAACCCTGCACACAGAGACGCAGAGAGCAAAGGGCAGTACAGTGCGACCCCTGAATAACACAGAGCCAAAATCACATTAGAGCCGGTGCAGCGGGCAAGCCTGCCTGAGCGCTAGGCTAACTAAAGAGCAGCCATATTCACCGGGTCTTAAACAAGCAGCCTTCTCATCCATCACCAGAGGCTCACACGCACTAAACGGGCTCTTTCTTCTTTATAATACCTTTCTTCAATTATGAGTTTTAGGTTTAAGCCCCAAGTCCTGCCAGGTGCGTTCTGTCGGTGCTTAGCATCCTTCCTAATGGTTTTTCTGAGAACCTTCCGGATAAGGTTAATTCCTGGGGGTGTCTGTCCTTTCCACGTAGGGCAGGTAGGACTAAGTTAAGCCTGAAAGGAGGGGTGACGAACTCCAACTCCTAATTAAGTGTTGGAGACAATGTGCTGCTCTCAAAGTGTGGTCAAAGTGCAGACTGTCAGCTTTAATTTGAGGGTATTTACATCCATATGGGATGAACCATGCATGGATTGCAGCCATTTTCATGCATACCTCCAAAATTTTGTAATCAAACAATTCACGTGTGATTAAAGTGAAGATTCTCAGCATTCTCAGACCGTTTTATTAGAAGGTATTTTTTATTCACTGTGGTTTCACCATGTAGAAACAGCTGCACTTTTTATACACGGAACCTCCATTTTAGGGCATCATAATGTTTGGGGCAAATGGCTTCACTGGTGTTTCTGATTAGTCAGGTGTGCTCAATAGCATCCATAGTGTTGGGAAAAGAGAGCTGTCAGTATCTAGTCTTGACTGCATGCTTTTGATTGCCTTTGGAGTTTGTTAACATGCGGACCAGAATGCCAATGAAAGTCAAGGAAGTCATGATGAGGCTGATAAATATGAAGGGAAAAAAAAACAGTCAGAGACATAGGCCAAGCCTTAGGGGTGTTTGGAACATCATTAAGAAGAAAGAGAGCACTGGAGAGCTCAGTAATCACAAAGGGCCAAGGATGGTGGATGACCAAATAATTCTCACCATAATGAAGAAAAACCTCTGAACACCTCTCTGTAAGATCAGAAACACTCTTCAGGAGGCAGGAGTGGGTGTGTCAGGGGGAGGACACTGCCGTTGTACCCTTGAGCAAGGTACTTAACCGAAATTGCTTCAGTATATTCAGCTGTATAAATGGATACAATGTAAAAAAAAAAAAAAAAAAATGCTATGTAAAAGTTGTGTAAGTCGCTCTGGATAAGAGTGTCTGCTAAATGCCTGTAATGTAATGTAATGTAATGTAATGTCAGTGACCACTGTCTGCAGAAGGCTTCACGCATAGAACTACAGAGGCTACACTGCAAGATGCAAACCACTAGTCAACCGCAAAAACAGGATAGGCAGATTACAGTTTGCTAAGAAGTACCTAAAAGAACCTTTTGGAAAAAGGTGTTGCAGACAGATGAGACTAAGATCCACTAGTGTCAGAGTGATGGTAATAGCAGAGCGTGGAGGCCAAAAGGAACTGCCAAAGATCCAAAGCATACCATCCTGAAGCATGGTGGTGGGGGTGTTATGGTTTGGCTATGTATGGCTGCCACAGGTACTGGCTCACTTGTCTTCATTGATGATGTAGCTGCTGATAGCAGCAGTGGAATAAATTCTGAAGTGTACAGAAGCATCTTATCTGAGTTAAAGTTCAAGCAAATGCCTCCAAACGCAACGGACCGCACTTAATCCTACAGCAAGACAATGATCCCAAAAATACTGCCAAAGCAACAAAGGAGTCATTCAAAACCAAAAGCGGGAAAATCCTTCACAGGCCAAGCCAGTCTCCCAATCTGAATACAATTTAATATGTGTTTCATATGCTGAAGAGAAAACCTAAGGCTACTAGCCCCCAAAACAAACAGGAGCTGAATATGGCTGCAGTACTGGTCTGGTAGAGCATCACCAGAGAAGATACTCAGCACCTGGTGATGTCTATAGGTCACAGACTTCAAGCAGTCATTTCAAAGGATATGCAACAAAATACTAAACATGTCTACTTTCATTTACATAATATTAATATGTCCCAAACAATATGATTCCATGATATGGGGTAGCTATGAACAGAAAGTCCTGTAATTCCTATATGGTGAAAACTGAAATCTATCAAAATACCTTTTAATAAAAGCTAAGAATATGAACTTTAACCACATGTGAATTGTTTGATTAAAAATCTAAAATTGTGGAGTACAGAGCCAAATCAAGAATGTAATAATCATAATAATATTGACACACACACATTATGCTGTATATATAGAGTATACCCACAGTAAAGGTTTACTGGCCTGCGTGGGATTTCCCCAGTGTGCTCCGTATCACAGCGTCACCACACAGAGCAAGCCCAGCAGGAGAGAAACACAGAGAGATATACTCTTTACAACCAGCATAAATATCTCCTCCTCAATCTCCTCGTATTTATTCACTTACAAGTTTATGACACCAATTAATATGGCTGTTAAAACCAGAAAGTGGAAGTGTTAGTGGGGAGGGGGGGCGGGGGGCTGTCCACTCAGAGGGGGGTTCTATTTTCCTCAGATCCGCCTGCTTTGATAGCAGCGGGAGGGAGAGTCTGGTTTAAGGGCCCCTAAAGGGGGGTCCGTGTGATCCTGCAGGACCCCGGCAGAGAGGGCCCCAACCCGGAGCTCAGCTGGAGATCTCCGGCCCCCTAGTGGGGGGGTTCTGATGAATCTGCTCATCAAAGGGCCTTTTGAAAGTGGTCAGATGCGGACGGGAAATGCAGCAGCTGTAACCAACAGCACTTAGAGATGACACGTCAATCTGTCCCCCGATTCGTCCCCAAATCCGTCCCCTGGTCCGTCCCCAAGATGCAACAGCCTGAGAGAGAGTGAAGTTAGTTCCCTCATGACTAACCTGTGACCATGCACTACAATACTCTGATTGTATAATGTATCTGTGAGCACAGACCCCATACTCTGACTGTGTAATGTATCTGTGAGCACAGAGCCAATACTCTGACCGTGTAATGTATCTGTGAGCACAGAGCCAATACTCTGACTGTGTAATGTATCTGTGAGCACAGAACTGGTACTCTGACTGTGTAATGAATCTGTGAGCACAGAGCCAATACTCTGACTGTGTAATGTATCTGTGAGCACAGAGCCAATACTCTGACTGTGTAATGTATCTGTGAGCACAGAACTGGTACTCTGACTGTGTAATGAATCTGTGAGCACAGAGCCAATACTCTGACTGTGTAATGTATCTGTGAGCACAGAGCCAATACTCTGACTGTGTAATGTATCTGTGAGCACAGAACTGGTACTCTGACTGTGTAATGAATCTGTGAGTACAGAGCCAATACTCTGACTGTGTAATGTATCTGTGAGCACAGAACTGGTACTCTGACTGTGTAATGAATCTGTGAACACAGAGCCAATACTCTGACTGTGTAATGTATCTGTGAGCACAGAGCCAATACTCTGACTGTGTAATGTATCTGTGAGCACAGAACTGGTACTCTGACTGTGTAATCTATCTGTGAGCACAGAACTGGTACTCTGACTGTGTAATGAATCTGTGAACACAGAGCCAATACTCTGACTGTGTAATGTATCTGTGAGTACCGAGTCAATACTCTGACTGTGTAATGTATCTGTGAGCACCGAGCCCACACTCTGACTGTGTAATGTATCTGTGAGCACAGAACTGGTACTCTGACTGTGTAATGAATCTGTGAGCACAGTGTAAGGTTGGGGCTAGTGAGCAACGTCAGAAGCGGACAATAAATCAACAGGGATTCTAAAAGCTGACTGCGAACAGCAGTCAACCACTGAGCGAGGTAGGAGAAAGGAAAATAAGGGGAATAAACCCTGGCAAAAGGCCAAACAAAAGGCAATCCTTAAAAACAGGACAAAATTCTCTTGACTGAGAACTAAACACAAAAACACGCCTAAGTAAGCTAAGTAAGTCCTCTCAGTTAACGTCTGAGACTTGCTGGAGATAATTCTATCCAAGAATATTTTCTAAATTAGTGACCACTCGCAAGTGCCCCGGTTGCTACGTGTTTAGCTCCCATACCAGATAGCCATTGAGTCAGTCACATCAAGCTCTCTAAATACCTAGAGCGTTACCGGCTGCTTGTACAATGCAAGAGCACCAAGTAGAGGGAGTGAGGTCCCTATAAAGGGTAGACTCCAGGTGGCCCGAATCAGCAATTAGCAGGTAATGAGTGAGCGAGGAGAATCTCCTCTGCTGCCACCCCGTGGCAGCACCACCGCAAGCACAGGCACATTACACACAGAGCCAATACTCTGACTGTGTAATGTATCTGTGAGCACAGAACTGGTACTCTGACTGTGTAATGAATCTGTGAACATAGAGCCAATACTCTGACTGTGTAATGTATCTGTGAGTACTGAGTCAATACTCTGACTGTGTAATGTATCTGTGAGCACCGAGCCCACACTCTGACTGTGTAATGTATCTGTGAGCACCGAGTCAATACTCTGACTGTGTAATGTATCTGTGAGTACTGAGTCAATACTCTGACTGTGTAATGTATCTGTGAGCACCGAGCCCACACTCTGACTGTGTAATGTATCTGTGAGCACCGAGTCAATACTCTGACTGTGTAATGTATCTGTGAGCACAGAGCCAATACTCTGACTGTGTAATGTATCTGTGAGCACAGAGCCAATACTCTGACTGTGTAATGTATCTGTGAGCACAGAGCCAATACTCTGACTGTGTAATGTATCTGTGAGCACAGAGCCAATACTCTGACTGTGTAATGTATCTGTGAGCACAGAACTGGTACTCTGACTGTGTAATGTATCTGTGAGCACAGAACTGGTACTCTGACTGTGTAATGTATCTGTGAGTACCGAGTCAATACTGTGATTGCCTAATGTACCACATGAGCACCAAAGGCCACAGTTTGAAATCAGGAGTTGATTAGTAATGTCTGGGGCAGCTGGCTGGAATTTGCTGCTAGTTTAATCTGATTTAATCCTGAGTTCACATCTGTCAGTTCAGTAGGTGAAGCACTGCTGTTATATCCTGAGCAAGGTAAATGGTAAATGGTAAATGGACTGCATTTATATAGCGCTTTTATCCAAAGTGCTTTACACACTTTGTCGGTCCCTAAGGTCATTCGCCTGAATGCATTTTATACACATCCAGCGATATAACTGCATTTTATACACATCCAGCTATATAAATGCATTTTATACACATCCAGCGATATAAATGCAATATAAAAGCTATGTAGGCTACTCTACACACCAGTTTCTCATAAATGCCTATAATGCACTACTAAACTCACCTTTATAAAAATTTTTTTTTTTTTTAATCTTTGGGAAATTTGGGATAAGGCTTCGGGCCTTACTAATGTGACAATGTACCAAGGAGCTCAGTGTGTACCTTACTCTTGCAGTGCGCAATAGTAAGGTGCACAAAGTTCAAAAGGTGAGGTGAGAAAGGTCAGAGGACTCAAAGAGCTATCCACAGCGGCACTGCCAGGAACTCAGCAACCTGTACTCAAAATGCCATAGAATCAACATTCCTTAAACCCTCAAAACATCAACCCTGAGAAGTCGCCAGCGGCGTTTTTTTCAAGGGAATGTGAAATGGAACAATGCGGAACAGCATCTCCCACTGAGGAGAAACCGAATGTTTAGATGTGTAGGAGGGCCGAAATTCGGCACAGACATTTACTTCAGACCAAAGTAGGTATTTACTCAGGACCAGCTGATATCTGCTCTCTTTCCTCACTGTGGGGGACTTTATGATTTTCCGGAGAAAAAAAAAAGACTTCAAAGGAAAACCAAGTTAATCCACAAGCCCATTACAAACTATTGGCTTAAAAGCTTGAAAAATAAATCAATATAATCACTTACGAAGACAAAAGTATTTCGCTTTCCATACTCCAGTGCACTGCAGAACAAAAATACTAACATAAGAATAAGCGCTAATTAATTGGCAGTTAGCGCCTCGTTGTTGTAATAATGTAATGGCATTAGCTCCAGTCAGTGCCTTTGAAAAATGAGTGCGATACACTATATTTGTGCTCATCCTTGGCAATATATAGACAGCTTGGCAATTCACATTCAAAACATTTACTTGGCAAGATATTCAGTGAGAAATTCAACAATCTTAGAGAGCAGTGAACCAGCAATTCTTCCTAACACCATAACATCAATGTGTGGAATAGCCTGCCATGCGGTAGAGGCAGAAATTCTGGGAATTCTCAAGACCAGGCTTGCTACGGTGTTAGATACTATCGAGTCTGTAGGTAATCAGAGCCCTAATTTAGTCAGGAAAATGGAGAGTATTGTTGGGCTGAATGGCCTGTTTTCGTCATTATGTTAAGTTATGTTATTGTAGCATTTGGTCTGCATTTGGATTTGTCTCGGCTGCACCGGCTGGTGGGGAGAGCACACGCACCTGGGTTGTGTTAGCTAATCAGCCCAGGTGATTAAAGGTGTGCTGCTCTCCACAGTTTGGGAGGGCATTTATTTATCTGAGTTGCGTTTAATTTCAGTTTTGTTTCTTTTAACAAGATGGGGAACAGTGAACCACCACTGAAAAGTCAGGTGAGCTGGTCTGCTGGAAACTGAAATAGCTGTCGCTCTGTTTCACTTTCTTTTGTCTTTGGTATTTTAGCCTGTTGTTTTAGTTTATTGTTTTTGCCCGGAGCCCGTAAGGGGGAAGGGTGAAGGTGTCTGCTCATCTGATTTCATGTTTGTGTGGGTGCGCTCTCTCTCTCTCCATGAGGCAACCAACGGTGTTACCCGGCACTGCCGCACTTCCTTCCCAGGCGTGCCACGCTGGCGTGTGAGATTTTGGTGCCAAAACCCGGGAGGGAGCGGTCTTGGCGTAAACCGAACTAGCCTTTGGCTGAATTCTCAGGTTGGTGGTGTGTGGCACTTGGTCCACTGGAGACGCGGATTGGCCTCGGCTACGCCGGCTGGTGGAGAGAGCACACGCACCTGGGCTGCGTTGGCTAATCAGCCCAGGTGCTTAAAGGTGTGCTGCTCTCCACAGTTCGGGGCAGAGATCGGAAGCTCACACCGAGAGCACGGTTATCGTTTTAGTTTTGTTTTATTTTGGAGCTTGGTTCAAGCTAGAAGGAAAAGAAAAAGGAAGTAATCCTCAGCTGGGATGCTGGAGGAGCTGGAGCTTGCCGGGAAGGCAGGTCAGCTACGGGCGGAGTACTTTCTTTTGTCTTTGGTATTTTCGCCTGTTGTTTTAGTTTATTGTTTTGCCTGGAGCCCGTAAGGGGGAAGGGTGAAGGTGTCTGCTCATCTGATTTCATGTTTTGTGTGGGTGCGCTCTCTCTCTCTCCATGAGGCAACCAACGGTGTTACCCAGCACTGCCGCATCTCCCTCCCAGGGGTGTCACACTGGCATGTGACAGTTATGTTATAACAACTATATCATAACATAACACAAAGCACCCCTTGCTTATAAAGTTAGGCCTGCTGAAAACCATGTTAACATAGTCATGCAGCCTTCACAGTAATAATAATAATAATAATAATAATAATAATAATAATAATAATAAATAATAATAATAATAAACTTATTTTATATAGCGCTTCTCATGGTCTCAAAGACGCTTTACAATACACGATACATACATACATACAATGAATCATACAATTCAGAGCAGAAAAAAAAAACAGAAAATGCAGTGCAGTACTGCTAGTGTAGAGACTTTGCACTTAGAGACTGTGTTGCAGATGTTATAACGGCTTATAATGCTTTATGATAGATAAACTGAGACTGACTGCAAGCAAGGGCCATTTTCCTTAGGCCCTGCTTAGGTATGGGAAGTGATTGGCACTTTTTTCTTACTGGAAAAAATCCATCAAAACTTCCCAAATCCTTCAAAAAAAAAAAAAAAACTTTAAAAATGTAAAGACTAAAAACAAAACCAAAACAGAAGTCATTAAAAAAAAAAAATCTTATTTCCATTTTAGCTTCAAAAGATAATGTAAAATTACAAGTGCGTTTTTTTGTATTTTTTTAATCCACTCACGTTGCAAATCGAATGAATAAAAACACAAATAAAAAGATAAATGTGTACTTCTAAAGTCCCAGAGGGACAAAACTAAGATACTGCTTGTAAGTTCTGGCTTCTTAGTGAAGTGTTTTTTAGTACTCCAGGAAAAGTGCAGCCTTTGAACATAATTATTAGCTTGGACAATAACCAGCATAGAAAATAACTCCTTATTACAATAATACTCTGAAGTCTCCTTGATACATTCTGATAAACTGCAAGGAAGGACAAGTGTGCTAAATGTCATAGAAGAACTGGTGAATTAAGTGTGCATGCAGGAACAAACAACAGCGCCATGCTCTCACCATGCACCAAAGCCTGTTTTCTGCATTGGTTTTAACCACCAAAAACCGATGAGCATTTTGATATTTGCTCCAATTATTACGTTAAAGAAATGTCATTATAATCCAAAGAGTCGTATCACCACTGACTGGCTCAGGTGGTAGATATTTGCTCCAATTGCTACGATAAAAAAATGTCATTATAATCCAAAGAGTCCTACCACCACTGACTGGCCCAGATGGCTGTTTCCATGGAAACCAGAAATGGGATTAAAATGAAGTGGAGGGTCCACTTGGGTAAGTATGAAAACGTAGCAATTTAAACAAAAAAAAAAGGCATGCACCACTTGGCAAGCTAATAAAATGTCACTGAAAGAATTTTAATTATCTGCATCGCTTTTACAATTGATTTTTCTATTATAATGCGTAATGAAGTGTGTCGCTTTTCGCCCGCTTGACATTTGCACGACAGGAAACGGAGCGAAGCCTTCTTCGCATAACTGCCGACCGGAAACCGGACGCGAGCTCCGGAAATAAGAGTCGCAGACGCGCAGCAGTTGCGCGTTCCAAGCGAAACAAACGAAAAACAAACAAAAAAAAACTAAACAAAACAAAAAAAAAAAAAGCTATTCCATTTGAGCAGCCTGGCACTTTAGCCTCATCTTTAGGTACAGGTGAGTAAAACGGGGGCCATGGGCCTGGAACTGCAAGGCTGTAGACCCAATCCCCGAGGGGGGTTGGTGAGGCCGTTCTACCCTTGTACCCATGAGCATCTGCCAAGTTCCTAAATGTAATATAACGAAAGGAAAGCATGTCATTGTGGGTATATGAGTATATGAAACGGTATATGAGTCTGCTGCATTAATTTACATGCTGTTGCTTCATGAGGTCACAGAACATTAATTCCTAAAACAACATGTTTCAAGCTCAAAATGGCAGCATTGAATGACTTGCTCCACATCCAGAAAAACATGTTTTTAGTTGAAAAAAGGGTGGATGTTCCAACTGACTGAACACTGATTTCAGAATCATGCCAAGCAGACATCTGGATCATATTCAGCAGCTGGAGTCGTGTACGGCGCAGGACACCAATGGCAGTCCAGCTTCGGGGTCAAGCCAGGCCATTGAAAAGAAGAAGTTAACTGGATAATTTCTGGGTTAAGTTGGATCATCCCAAAAGATATGATGCATCTTGGAGGGGGGGGGGGGGGGGGGGGCTGGTTGTTTTTGTGAGCATGTATGGAAATATTATGGATGGTAAAAGGCTGTGTGTGGGAGGTTTGATAAGAGATGCTAGTTGTCTCATTAAAGCTGTGGTTGGGTCTGCCTGCTTCTGGGTCAGTTGGGCCCTATAGATCATAATGGATGAAGTTATGGTATGAACATGTTTAAAACTGATCCTAGATCAGCACCTCTTACACACAGGTTTTATGAACTCAAGCCCTGATCAATCTCAGACACCACAGACCGGGCTATTCTACAGGACAGGAAAGACCAGGGAAAGTGCTTAGTTGGCCCGATCGACCCATCATAAAGTTACCAGCACGGGAAGGGTACATTTAAGGTCTGACTGCTGCTTCAACACATATCAAACTAGACACTTTTTTTCTGAGCTTTTTAAAACCTTTTTAATGCTTAACAAAAAACACATGTGCATCACTAGCTCCTATGCATTAAACTTTTCACATCTTTCAGTTAAAAACCTATCAATTAAGTATGACACCATACCATATAAAAAGCACAAGGCTAAGGCTGAATGCTCAGCAGCAGTGGGAGAGGAAGGGTCCGCCCCTCCACAGTCACAGGGCTCAGCTAAAGTCTAGTGCTGAAGGCAACAACAGGAAGTGAACCACAGCTTTGCAAACCCTGACGTTAGCTAGCTAGTTACTGCTGGCTAAGTAGGCTATGTCAGCAAGGTGCTATTTCCTGTATGTCAATGTGAGACGTAACTTCAGCTAGGACTGCATTCAATAAGTGTGCTAATTAGCATGCTAACTAGCTAGTTCACTAGTTAAATATAAGAAGCTGTAACGAGCAAACTGCAGACTGATGACAGGATGGTTTACCCTTTTACGTGAAACCACATCATATTATATTTGTAATATCCCATTAGTATTTGAGAGGAGCTGACGAAAAGACCTGTAACTTATGGTCAGCATAGCTGCCCATAAAGACTTGCTTGCAACACTTGAGTATCATGCAGTAAAAGGGTAAACAATCCTGACATGGTTGGGTGCCTTTTGTATAGAATTCTGTTCTTCGATCAAGTGCATTGCCTAACATTACCTGTTACCATCTATATGGAATCATTCATGTTGGTAAAAATGTTCTTTTCAGCATCTCTGACCACTTCACCTCTTCAATTGACATTTTGCTCGCAGCGCTCGAGAGTGTGGGTGGGGTTTACAAACACGGTCTACAAGGGCTGCAAAATCCTGCATATAGTATACCTTTTATACACACTGTAACACTTAACTTGCCCTCAGTTGGTAAATTTATATCTTCTGCTGTGGGACTCAGAAAAGAAATCTCTCCCCGAACAGTAATTAGTTTGGTGTTAAGAAATTTTTGAGTTTAAAATAACCGTCCAAAATAAATATGGGTAAATGAGTACATTTGAATGGACTTAAATTTGCACCAGAGGCTTACAAAAATGCAATACCGCAAGCAACCACTGAGCTTCATGGAGAATGGCAAACCAAGGACCCCTATGAGTAAGAAACAGCAGTGCTCCCAATTATCCAACTACTTTTTTTACCCCAAAATGGGGGGACTATGTACAAAAATGGCTGTAGTTCCTACATGGATTACACCACATGGTTGTAAACACCATCAAATTAAATCTGACAGTCTATATATACAGTATATATATATATATATATATATATATATATATATATATATATATATATATAGAACGGCAAGGTCAATTTCTTTGTTTTTCCTATACACTGAAGACAATTGAGTTTGAGGTCAAAATATGTGCATGAGATGACAGATCCGAATTTCAGCTTTTATTTTCTGGTATTTTTTATCTAGATTTGTTAAACAATTTAGGACATATCACCTTTTGTATCAGACAACCCAATTTTTAGGTGAGCAAAAGTATTGGAACATGTGACTGACAGGTGTTCCTTGTTGCCCAGATGTGTCCTGTTAAAAACCCCAAAACATCAGCCAGTGACATCACAAACAATCTCCACAGGGCAGGGGTGAGGGTATCTCAATCAACCGTTCAAAGAAGACTTAGAGCAGCAATATAGACCACAACATGAAAACCACTCATCAGTAGTAAGAATTGAAAGGCGAGATTACAATTTGCAAAGAAGTACAGAGATGAGCGACAGAAGTTCTGGAACAAAAGTTTTACGGACTGATGAGACCAAGATTAACCTCTACCAAAGTGATGGAAAGGCCAAAGTATGGAGAAAGAAGGGATCTGCTCATGATCCAAAACATACAAGCTCATTTGTGAGCTTGTATGCTTGGGCTTGCATGGCTGCTTCTGGAGTGGGCTCACTAATCTTTATTGATGATGTAACTCATGATGGTATCAGAAGGATGAATTCAGAAGTCTACAAAAACATTTTGTCTGCCAACTTACGGAGAAATGCGTCCAAACTAATTGGGAGGAACTTCATCATGCAGCACGACAATGACACAAAGCACACTGCCAACACAACAAAGGATTTCATTAGGGAGAAAAAGTGGAAGGTTTTAGACTGGCCAAGTCAATCACCAGACCTTAACCCTATTGAGCATGCATTTCACCTCCTGAAGAGGAGGTCTTCTGGATCTTCTGGATGTTTCCCCTCATCCTTCAAGAGGGCCCACATCACCCCGCTGCTGAAGAAACCCACACTAGATCCTTCAGTCATTAAGAACTACCGCCCGGTATCTCTCCTCCCTTTCCTATCCAAAACACTTGAACGTGCCGCATCTAACCAACTCTCTGCTTTCTTCTCTCAAAACAACCTGCTTGACCCCCACCAGTCTGGCTTCAGGCCTGGCCACTCGACCGAGACTGCACTCCTCTCGGTCAGTGAGTCACTCCATGCCACACGAGCAGCCTCCCTCTCCTCTGTCCTGATTCTTCTAGACCTCTCCGCTGCATTTGACACTGTGGAGCACTCTATCCTCCTGTCGTCCCTGGCAGCAACAGGGATCTGCGGCACAGTCCTTGACTGGATCGAGTCTTACCTCTCTGACCGTTCCTTCCAGGTTGCCTGGGCGGGTAAGGTATCACCACCTCATCCCCTCCCCACCGGAGTTCCCCAGGGCTCAGTCCTCGGTCCTCTTCTCTTCTCCTTACACACCAGATCCCTTGGCCCTGTAATCTCTGCCCATGGCTTGTCCTATCACTCCTATGCCGACGACACGCAACTCTTTCTCTCCTTCTCCCCATCGGACACACAGGTCCCTGCCCGCATCTCCGCTTGCCTGAGGGACATCCAGAGCTGGATGGACAATCACCACCTGAAGCTCAACCCGGGAAAGACGGAGCTAATCTTTATTCCTGCTCTATCCTCTCCCCTCCTCGACTTTTCCATTTCCCTAGGGGACACCTTAGTGACATCATCACCCTGTGCCAAGAATCTCGGAGTGGTGATGGACAACAGGCTGTCCCTCTCCAAAAACATCGCAGCAGTAAGCCGGGCATGCAGATTTTTCCTGTATAACATCCGGAGAATCCGCCCCTTTCTCACGACCTACTCAACCCAGCTCCTGGTCCAAGCAATGGTTCTATCCCGCCTGGACTAGTGCAACTCTCTTCTGGCTGGACTACCGGCATCTGCCATCAGACCCCTGCAGCTCATTCAGAATTCTGCAGCTCGTCTGGTCTTCAACCTCCCCAGACACTCCCACGTCACTCCCCTACTCACTACCCTCCACTGGCTGCCTGTTATAGCTCGCATCAAATTTAAAACATTGGTCCTAGCATACCAGGCAGTCAAGGGATCAGCCCCAGCATACCTCCACAAGATATTCAAACCCTACATGCCAGCCAGATCCCTCCGTTCTGCTACCTCAGGACGCCTGGCACCGCCCTCTCTTCGCACCTGCACTTCCAGAACACGTCTCCTGTCTGTTCTGACCCCACGATGGTGGAATGACCTCCCCGTGGAGGTCAGAACAGCTGAGACACTGACCCATTTCAAGCGACGACTGAAGACTCACCTCTTCAGGCTGCACCTCTCCCCATCCCTCCCTACCCCCCTGTAAATGACTGTAAGCTTAGGGTTGTAACTAGGCAGCTGTTTCGTAGGTGACTTAGTTAATGCACCTGTCTTAACTACTGCTTGTATTTTTCCATAGACTGCGTTGTTGCCGTTCTCGTTGTGTTAGTGTTAATCAGTTTAAACCTTCAGGGGCCAAGTTGAACTATGCGGTTGTTCCCTGCACTTGGACCGGTACTTCTCTCTAGGGTTTTCGTCATACTTGTTCCTGGTTATGGTTATACACTTTGTTGTACGTCGCTCTGGATAAGAGCGTCTGCCAAATGCCTGTAATGTAATGTAATGTAATGAAGAGGAGATTGAAGGGAAAAAAACCCCAAAACAAACAACAACTGAAAGAGGCTGCAGTAAAAGCCTGGAAAAGCATCACAAAAAGGAATGCAACAGTTTGGTGATGTCAATGGGTCGCAAGCACGATGCAGTTATTGCAAGCAAGGGATATGCTACCAAATATTAAGTGTCATTTACTTTCATATACTCTCTGTTCCAATTCTTTTGCTCACCTACAAATTGGGTGGTCTGATACCAAAGGTGCTATGTTCTAAGTAGTTTAACACATCTAGGTGTAAATACCAGGAAATAAAAGCTGAAATTCTGAACTCTTGTCTCATGTCCATCTTTTTATCTCAACCCCAAATGTATTCAGTGTATTACAAAAACAAAGGAATTGTCCTTGCTGTTCCAATACTTTTGGAGGGGATTGTATATACATGACAGACAGACAGACAGACAGACAGACAGACAGATAGATAGATAGACAGACAGATAGATAGATAGATAGATAGACAGATAGATAGACAGATAGATAGATCCCTTCTCTTTATGCTAGCCTCTCTGCTATCTAGCTGTCCGAATAAAACAAGAAATACCGAAGGGGTGTGAACTGTCCTGCCCTCTTTTAAAACAAACAAACAAACAAATAAATAAATAAATAAATAAAAACACAAATAAATGAATGAATGCATAAATAAAAACATAAATAGATAAAAAGAAAAGCAGGAGCAGGAGCAGGAGAAAGAGTGACTGAATGAAAGCTAGTGCAGAGCTTTGTCTTATTCATGACTCAGATGCTACATGCGATATGTGGACAAGGCATGAACGTCTTTGCTTTGTGAACAGATAAACATTCAGATGAACCACCTCCTTCCTCTCATTGTTGCATTCGCTTCACCGTACTCAGAGTTGCCTTGGATGAGGGTGGCTGTGGAGTGAATGCACTGCAATGTAATGGAGACCGGTCTTTGTCCTACCTGCTGGTGTCTTGCTTACGCGGCAATTAAATGATTCACAAGTGTTTACCTTTTTATTATAGAGAATAAGAGGAGGCACACAAGAGTTACTGCTTTTCATTAGGGACACCAGCACCTGCCGAGAGCTGGATGAACTGAAAGCAATTCTTTAATAATGGCTTCTCTCAGAGCTGAGGTACAGCCTTCAACTCTTATAAAGTTTTCAATCAAAAATCTCTTATTGTGATTAATTGCACTCCAGCTTGTAACTGACAACAGTTACTGCAACTCCAGTTAGGCTGTATTAATTTGTTAGCTTTGGTCCTGAGACGCACTTGTCTCAATGTTGGTGGGAAACAAACAATTGCCTTTGAGAACAATACATTAAATTACATTCGTTTATTTAGCAGACACTTTTATCCAAAGTGACGTACACAAGTGCATATCATGGTCATTGGACAACTACAAACCACAGATTCAATAAGGTACAATACTCATTTCGTACAGCAATTTATAGCAAAGAACACAGTTCAGTTCACGCAGGGAACATTATTCTGACCTAACTATGCCAGGCCAAACTAGGAAGAAGGACGAGCTACAATATTAGGACAAATGCAAATTACAAAAAATGCTGGAATGGAGGTACATGTAACATGAGTGTCATGAAAGGGGGGGATTTAAAGTGAAATGAGAACTGTGTCCTTTTCTTTAAAAAATCATTGTCTAGCTCTTTGCTTGTGCATGGGAAGCTAACATTTGATTGGATGCTGTTGAAAGGAAGCAGCCAATGATAAGGACTATGATACACAATGCATGTATGAATCATAGAGCACTCTTCCTGGGGTTCTATCAAATCTGTTGAGCCTCTGAAGGGATCACTTGTTGATCACTTAATTAATCTTTCCAGATGTTTCCAATCTAGGTCTTTATTATAGCAAAGTAAAAGGGTCATTTATTGTAATTATTGTGATTACTGTGTGCCTGGATTGGGTTTTCAATCTCCCTTAAAATACTTTGCCACCTTGAACACAATCTGAGCAGTGAGATGTGTTGTAATGATTACTGTAAACAGTGTCTCCACACCTCAAACACAATCTGAGCAGTGAGATGGGTCTGTGATTATTACTGTAAACAGTGTCTCCACACCTCAAACACAATCTGAGCAGTGAGATGGGTCTGTGATTATTACTGTAAACAGTGTCTCCACACCTCAAACACAATCTGAGCAGTGAGATGGGTCTGTGATTATTACTGTAAACAGTGTCTCCACACCTCAAACACAATCTGAGCAGTGAGATGGGTCTGTGATTATTACTGTAAACAGTGTCTCCACACCTCAAACACAATCTGAGCAGTGAGATGGGTCTGTGATTATTACTGTAAACAGTGTCTCCACACCTCAAACACAATCTGAGCAGTGAGATGGGTCTGTGATTATTACTGTAAACAGTGTCTCCACACCTCAAACACAATCTGAGCAGTGAGATGGGTCTGTGATTATTGCTGTAAACAGTGTCTCCACACCTCAAACAATCTCAGCAGTATCGCAGAAAAGTGTTTGAAAAGCTTGCCTTATGAAATACAGGGGAAACATAAACGCATTCTAATCATCCATCCATCCATCCATTTTCCAAAGTGCATATCCCTGTTTAGGGTCGCAGGGGGGCTCAGGTCATTCCCAGCATGCATTGGGCGAGAGGCAGGACTACACCCTGGACAGGTCGCCAATCCATCACAGGCAGTCCAGTTAAATAAGAATGAAAATCAGGAAATACCACACATGCAAATAACAACAATCAAGCGTAATTGTTTTCAGCGATAAATGAAGGAGCGAATTGCTTCATAATTAGTCAAATTTCATAAACAAATGGAAAATCGCGCATCTAGGCAACCCTGTTTGATCCTTAGAAAAAAAGTCTCTCATTTGGAATGAGTTCCTCTAGTACAGTTGTTTTTTATCCTATATTTCCGATAATACTCTTTATAAAAATGTGATAATGCAGGTATTATTTTAGCGATATTTGAGAAAAAAGGCAGACAATCTGATGTCAGTGCCCTTGTCATATTACCAGCCAGCCTAGAAACACCCAACATGTTGTGACATGATCAAACTGAACGGATCTGCGGGCATCAATCAAAAGAGAGGAGATGGGTGTTTTAGGAAGTTTACAGAGCAGCGTTCTGTTAAAAAGCCCGGCTGTGTAATCGCTCTCGTCGGGTCTGTCCCTGCCTCTGTCTCTCGGCAGAATGAACGGCTCAGCGTTTTTGATCTGGCTTCCTCGCAGAGATACGCTGGAGATCACCACGATCGTCAGCGCAATTTAGTTCCAAACCGCGATCCCATTTGCTCGGAAGATTTGTTGAGTGGAGGCAGCCCAATTGCAGTGTACTGTAAAGTTCAAATGAGTACACTCTGTAATGTGGTTGGGCTTCTATTTACTGTGTACTGTAAAGTTCAAATGAGCACACTGTAATGTGGTTGGGCTTCTGTTTACTGTGTACTGTAAAGTTCAAATGAGCACACTCTGTAATGCAGTTGGGCTTCTATTTACTGTGTACTGTAAAGTTCAAATGAGCACACTCTGTAATGCGGCTGGGCTTCTGTTTACTGTGTACTGTAAAGTTCAAATGAGCACACTCTGTAATGTGGTTGTGCTTCTATTTACTGTGTACTGTAAAGTTCAAATGAGAATACTGTAATGCAGGTGGGCTTCTATTTACTGTGTACTGTAAAGTTCAAATGAGCACACTAATACGGCTGGGCTTCTATTTGCTGTGTACTGTAAAGTTCAAATGAGTACACTCTGTAATGCTGTAATGCGGTTTGGCTTCTATTTGCTGTGTAGTGTAAAGTTCAAATGAGTATACTGTAATGCAGTTGGGCTTCTATTTTCTGTGCACTGTAAAGTTCAAATGAGTACACTCTGTAATGCTGTAATGCATTTGGGCTTCTATTTTCTGTGCACTGTAAAGTTCAAATGAGCACACTCTGTAATGCGGTTTGGCTTCTGTTTGACTTCATGATCTTTATGTGTGTCATTTCACAAAGCCTAAGTTTAAAAACACTTTCATCGATATCTTTATCTCACGGCCTATTTCCATGCGTGAGGATACGTTTCTCGTTCGTTAATTCCACTGTCTTTCACAATGCGGAAGACATTAAAATGTGTTAAGTGCAGAACTACAAGCACTACACTGTCACACTAAATATAGGCACCCGCAGAACAAGTGAATATAGAACCGTGCTTTTCATTGGAAGACCATGCTTTTACCTAAAGAGTGTGTTGT
This sequence comes from Anguilla japonica, assembly GCA_025169545.1. Classification (NCBI taxonomy): domain Eukaryota; kingdom Metazoa; phylum Chordata; class Actinopteri; order Anguilliformes; family Anguillidae; genus Anguilla; species Anguilla japonica. Next base: position 40,708,458 of record CM045896.1, read on the forward strand.
GTGTGTGTGTGTGTGTGCATACATGGATTACATGGTACAGAATACAGAATATAATGTGTCAGCACACGTTTGGGTGACTTAAATGACAAATTCTTCCCCCTTCTGACTCATTTGCTGCATTTTACACTTCAAACACGGCGGAGCAATAAGTATTCCTTAGCGAGGAACTTTTAAGTTTTAAGTTTTGATTAAAACTAGTCAGGTTTTTTTTATTTGAGGACGCCTGCCCGTGGCGATACGGCCGTTTGTACACGCCCGCTCCACATTAACGCCGTCGGCTTCGGCAGCCGTGCGTTCGGAGGTAAGCGATTTGCCTCGTCTCCGAAACCGGCGCCGGGGGCGGGCGCATCACCCGCCGCTGCACTTAATTACGAGCGCCAGCGAGCAGCGGCGAACCGACGACCCCGCGCCTCAGCAGGTGAGGAGGAAGTCATGACTCACAGGTGTTCCCAGGTAGAGCAGGGGAGGGGAGGGGAGGGGAGGGGAACTGAGGTCACAGGGGGGTGTATGAAGAAAAGCTGTCAAGATCTCATTTCTGTTCAGAGCCGCCGTTTACACAAGTGAGACTCCTTCGTAATCCGGCGATGATCTTGACAATCTTCGGATAACAAACAACAACAAACAAAAAAAAAACCCACCGTGGTCACATGGTCTGTGACTAAACGATTGTTTTCCTGTCCCTGTGCATCTGCAGCGTTCCTTCCTGTTCAAACACAGCTGAAAAATCCCTCTGATGAGGCAGGAATCCATTTGAGGTAGCAGTGTGGTGTTATGCTTTAGGATCTGGGCCAGTAATCTGGGCATTGAAGCAAGACGTCATCCGAATTTTCTCAGTAAATATGCAGTTGTTTAAATTGATTATGTGCAAGTATATAAATAAATGAATATTTCAGTCGTAGTATAGTGTAATGATAAATGAACTGTTGTACCCTTGAGCCAAGTAATTAAGCTGATTTGTTTTTTTCAACTACCCAGCTGTATAAAAGGATACATGTATGAACCTGTACAACAGAACCTGCATTTGGAGTGTTCTTAGCAAATCTTCTTCCTCTTCTTGTCCCAATCACCACCATTGTCATCATCATTGTCATGTAGGTTCCCATGAATAAGAGCACCAGCCAAATAAATAAGTAATAGACACTGTGAGCTGACAGTCTGGGGACTCACTGAGCAGTGAATGGGGATTATTTTTTACCACCTCCTCCCTAAACCTCCGTCCCAGCCAGAAAGAGCTCCGTTCTCGGTTCTCACTCTCAGGCACAGACGTAGATTCCCCTGGGGGCATCAACTCTGGCAGAACTTCAAATGGCCCCCTCCGGTATCATCATGTAGTATCGGGCGGCACTGTTAGCGCTAGCCCCGAAAGCACTCCTAAAGAGGACTTCCTGTTTGTCGCTCGCAGGCAGGAAGGAGCGGGAGCCCGGCGCGGCGGCGACGCGGCTCCTGTCGGAACCCCCCGCTCCCTAAACGGCGCGGGAGGAAGCCGCGCGTCTCTCCCGCCGCGCGACGGCGTGGGACGCCGCTTGTCTCCGCTTCGCGCCGCGCTGGCAGAAAAGCGTCAAAACACGTCGGCTTTCCTTTTTCCCTTCCCTCGGCGCCTGTCTGACTTAATAACGGCTCCCGCTCCCGCTCGCTGGCAGATTGGTTCAGGTGGCTGTCCCTGTCCCGACCGGCGTGTCACCCAGCCCCTCTCATCATGTGATCCGGGTGTTATTGCCGCTGAAAGGAGCCCCGCTCTGAAGGAAATGAAGGAGCTACTCGCCCCCCCCCCCCTCCCGAACCGCTTCCCTTCCGGATAAAATCACCACCCCCAGCGCAGCGTCAGCCTCTGATGTTACCAGCGTTTGATGAACGCCAACACAAGTTCCTTAAAGACCAGAGACTCGGTCCCATCAACACTGCGGCTTGACAGGGTGGAATTAATATCAGCCGGTGACAACAACCAAAATACTTCCCAGGCAAGCACCCGAGTTGTTAGGGGATGTTTTTCTTTTTGTGGCAGACAGAAAACAGCCAATCCCGAGGCTCGACTGCAGTGGTGGATGTGAGCTCACGAGGCGCTGGTTATTTATTTATTGATATGGGAGCTGAAGGAAGCCCAAATTCTTCAAAGGAAACACCGGGGAGTGACTGCAGATGCTGGCTTTCAGACGCGCACAACGCTGAAAACGTTGCTTAATCTGTCATACGCCCAATTCCTCGGGTGTCAAGAGCTGTCCGCTACGCTCTCTAATTAAAAAACGAGGAACAAGTCCTCAGGGCTTGTGTGTACATGAAAAACATCTCTTAAGTTGTTTTAATGCTCATTTGCTGAAAAGAAATCATTGTAGAGATAAACGTAAAGTGGATGTTTGATTAAATAAGACAGGATACATAAATCGCTAGAGGGTACGAGGATTCTCACGTTGGCCCGGCAGGGATACAAGCCCACAATGTTCTAGTTCTCCAACCGCTATTAAGTAATGGCAACAAAGCAAACCTGTTTCCACTTAACTCACCTTTAAAAACAAGTGTTATTTTTCAGCTGAAGGAAATTATGGGTCATCCACATATTAATGCAAAATATTTCGTTTATAAGGGAATCTATAGGGCTAAATTCACCTGGGGTGTCAGCAATATATAACTGTATCATCAGCATAAAAATGAAAAATAATATCATAATTTTGGATGATGGCCACTAATGGTAAAGACTAGTAAAGGACCGAGAATCGAACCTTGTGGAACACCGCATGTGCTGCTGACTACCTAATGAAACCCTAAAAACACAATTCACTAAATATGTCCTAAAACAACTAAAAAACCTTGCCTGAGAGACCGAACGAGTTTTCTAGCCAGGCGAGGAGAATACCATGATCTACATCGACAAGCTCAGGAGGTAAGAGCGGTTGTCTGGCAGTCGGAGGGTTGTCGGTTCGATCCCCCGCCCTGGGCGCATCGAAGTGTCCCTGAGCAAGATACCCAACCCCTAATTGCTCCCAACGAGCTGATTGGTACCTTGCATGGCAGCCTTTCACCGTCGGTGTGTGTGAATGGGTGAATGAGAGGCATCAATTGCAAAGCGCTTTGGATAAAATGCTATATAAATGCAGTCCATTTACCATTTACCATCGAATGTGTCGATTGAGTCGAGTACTACCAGCATTGTATCAGCATTGATACTGAGACCATTCACAACCAGAGCTGTTTCAGTTCTGTGCATAGAGTGAATTTCAGACTGGGATTTTCCAATAGGATATTGGTCACTAAACAGTTAGTTAGTTGAACGGCAACCAGCTTCTCCAGCATCTTTCCAAGAAACGTCCAGTTAGAGATTAGTCGATAGCGGCTTTAGAGAGTGAGGTCGTGGGTACTCTTTTTCAGAATGGGATTGAATGATGTAAGTTTTAAACAAGGAGGGAAATGAACCAGTCTGGAGCGAGTCGTTAACTTTACTTAACACAGCTACAGACGGCCAATCATACACTTTTATAAAGCTGGTGGGAATACAGCCAAGGGCACAGATTGCGGGTTTTCGTTTACTCACAGCCGAGTTTAATAGCTCTTCATTTGTAGCAGAGAAGCAATGAAAGGTGCTCTCGGGAGGTGAAAATGAGTCCGTGAAAATGTTTGGTGTTCAGTTCACCAAATCCAATCCAATAAATCCAAATTGATGTTAACTATATTGTCCCTGAGGAAACAGGGAGTTTCTCAAGTTCTGAGACAGAAAGTAGTTCAGGGTCAACCACAGGGGTGGGTTTATCAGTCCATCCTCTGTGGAAAATAATATTCAGGGACTGTCAAGGTTGCATGAGACAAAATTGGAAAAAATATGCCTGTCGGGCCAATTTGACACTCTTGTTGCATTTTGAGAGATTGCCATTAAAAATTACATAATGAGTTTGCGGTTCAGTTTTTCTCCATTTACGTTCTGCCGGATGACAAATGCTCTCTTGAGGAGCACTGTCTCCACATTTTTTTCCAAGGGGCTTTAAATTTGTTTATTAAACTTTGCAGTCTGACACTTAATGGATTCCAGAAATGAATGCGTCTTGATGCGGTTGTTAAACAGTGAGCAGGAGTCGCCGGCGTGCAGTAGACAATGGCGGAAAAACCTGTCAATTGTCCGAAAAGCGCCACGCGGTGAAGCGAGATGCTAATGGCGTCCGTGACAAGGCACGCTGATGAAGCTAGCGCGTCTGCGCAAAATGAAACATTATTTATGAGAATTAGCGGCCGGCGGGGAGAAAGGAGTGGGAAAGTGTAGTAATGCAATGTGCCATTATTTACATTAATCAACATTAAAGCGCGAGGCCCGCGGGGAGGGCGGGGAGTGAACAAAGCTGTTTAGCGAAAATTACGCCGCGGCCGAGGAGATCCATCTTCTGAAAGGCTGTTAATTTGTTCGCGGGGACGACGAGCCGCCATTTGCATTATAAATGAGACGAATGCTATTCCAGCCTTCTACTGTTCCGCAGAAACCTAATGAATCCAGTTAGGCTGCGCTACATGTTAAAAAATACGCATCGCTGGATTTTGAACCGAATTAAAACTGCACACGGGCTTGCAAATTAGCAAACCAAACTAATAGCCGTATTAAGTTCCCTGGACTACATTTTAAAGACAATAAATCAAATGGATGAAGACAAACTCCCTTAGCACGAGGAGAGATGCTTAAATACAGAGCCAAGAAGCCCTTGTGTCATCTTGGCCCAAGGGGTCAAAAGGGACAATGGGCCTCACTCACAAAGCTTTTCTTAAGTTCTTCTTCCTTTTGTTCTTCATAAAAATTCCAATGAAAAACCAAACTGGGATTCATCAAATCTGTGCAGACCTTTGATTTTGTCCGTATCCCAGGTGTATCACAGGATGAATGGCAGTTATTTGTAAATTGGATGTGTGTGCCAGTTCATGCTGATCTGCATTAAGGAAACACCCCAGCAATCCCATAAAAGGCATGTCGCCTTCAGGGTCGTGTGCAAACATCAGCCAATCACCGCTCTCTGCAAATTTACAGAGCCGTAAAATAGTATTAGCCCCTTTCCTCATTTGCTCCATTACTGCAAATTTGTCACAGCGAATTAATTGTTCCTTCAATAATGGCAAGTTGTCCAGGTCAAAGCATCCACACATCATCACACTACCACCACCATGTGTGATTGCTGGTATGATGTTCTTACTGTGAAAAGCTGCTTTCTGCCAGACATAATGGGAGCCATGTCATCAAAAGAGTTCCACTTTGGACTCATCTGGCCATAGAACATTATCCCAAAAGGATCATCCAGGTGCATTTTTGCAGATGTGAGATTAGCACTGATGTTACTCTTGGTTAGCAGTGGTTTTTGCCTTGCTGCTCTCCCATGAATCCCCTTTTTGGCCAGTCTCTTTCTTATTTTGGAGTCATGAACACTGAGGTATGCAGTTCTGAAAATGTTCTTTTGGGATCTTTTGTGAATTCCTGGATGAGTTGTCGCTGCACCCTTGGAGGATGACCACTTTGGGAAGATTCACCACTGTTACAAGTGTTCTCCATTTGGAGATAATGGCTCTCACTGTGGTTTGATGGAGTCCCAGACCCTTGAAGTGGCTTTGTAACCCATTCCAGAATTGTTCATTTCAACAATTTATTTTCTCATCTCTTCTGGAATTTCCTTTGATCATGGCATAGAGTGCTTGTAGAAACTTTGTGGTGACTACTTCATTTTGATTTAACAGGGCTGGCTACAATTGGGCCTGGCTGTGTCAGTTTAAATTAATCATCAATTATATTTGGTTAATTGTTTGGTTCAGTAACTAAGGGGGAAATTACTTTTTCACATGGGTGATATGAGTGTTTTACAACTTTTTCAGTAAAATGAATGAAATAATTTTAAAAAATCTGTTTTGTGTTCAGGAAATCAGGAAGAAGGCAAATACTTTTTCACGGCACTCTACTGTATCTCTGCAGACGTGCTCCCTCCTCAAGGAACAGTTAGCCAAGTAATCCAAAAGCAACCAAAACAGCATTGCCAGCTGGGGTTGGCTATGCGGCTTGTAGGTCTTTATATATTATTATCATCATCACCAATTACTTTTATCAATAAATGAAGTGAACAACTGTCTTAAACTAAAACTAAGATGTTTTTGAAAGACTAAACCAAAACTAGCAAACCCACTCTAAAACTAAAGGTAAACTAAAAATGAAATCAAAATTTAAAACTAAACAAATAAGAACTAGTGAAAATTTGAGACTATTCAGACAGATTAGTTAATAGCCAATTTGGTATTAAAATATTATATTACTAATATTAATATAATGATTTTATAATATGGCTTTTTGTTGTTAATGTATTGAGGCCCATGTGTGTGTTTTTTATTTTTTGTTGTTGTTGATGTGCTTTGGTACAACGGTTCTGTCCCTCCATTAATAACGAGGATTCCAGGCTCCAGCACAGTAAATTATTCATGGATTTGAATTGCAGCTGCCTGTACCGTTACTGAGAAATAGACTTGTGGGGTCACGGAGGAGCTAAAGCTTGTCGTTGTCCTAGCTACCCAGCTAAAAATATGCTTTCAAAGTCAAAGGGGTCACAGTGGTGTAAAATATATTTTTCTGCATTAACTCTCTAAATACTGCTGGTGAATGCAGTGCCTATCCACTAATCATATGGTATTGGATAGCTAAGACTAGCACTGATAGTACAACTCCATAGATTTAATCAGCAATAGTACAACTCCATGGAGCAGAGCATTCCAATACCATTATCCCCATCTCTGGAATTCTCTTCTGGCTTTAACTGGAAAAGATATCACTGTGGATATTTTCAAACAGACACAAAACACATTTTTTCTCAGTCTCCCATGGTCCAATATCTCCTATGGACTCATTTCATCTACTGATCTGACAGCCCTTAAATTAGTTTTCTATTTATGTTACTGTTTCATTTCCTCGTTTGTGTCATTATGCTGTGGCTGATTTTCTTCTTTCATTTTCTTTTAAATGTACAGTGCGTTGATACTTCTGTGAAATGCACTTTAATAGATGATGACTTGACTTAGAAGTGACAACATGATACTGTAAGAAAGTGCACCAGGCCACACAAAGGCCAGAGACCTCATCTGGGCTGCATGGGGTAATCAGCACTCACACTCACTACACAACCACACCTGGGCTGAACAGGGTAATCAGCACTCACACCCACTACACAACCACACCTGGGCTGAACAGGGTAATCAGCACTCACACTCACTACACAACCACACCTGGGCTGAACAGGGTAATCAGCACTCTCACTCACTACACAACCACACCTGGGCTGAACAGGTTAATCAGCACTCACACTCACTACACAATCACACCTGGGCTGAACAGGGTAATCACCTGGGGCCTAACAGGGTAATCAGCACTTCACTACAACAACCAACACCTGGGCTGAACAGGGTAATCAGCACTCACTACAGAACCACATCTGGCCTGCACAGGGTGATCAGCACTCACACCCACTATACAACCACACCTGGGCTGAACAGGGTAATCAGCACTCACTACACAACCACACCTGGGCCTGGGCTGAAAAGGGTAATCAGCACTCACTACAGAACCACACCTGGGCTGAAAAGGGTAATCAGCACTCACTACAGAACCACACCTGGGCTGAACAGGGTAATCAGCACTCACACTCACTACACAACCACACCTGGGCTGAACAGGTTAATCAGCACCAAAACCCACAACACAACCTCATCTGGATTGAATAATCCAGAAACATGTCTGGCCATACACTGTGGCTCAGGCAGGATTGTGCTCCTTATATGGGCTGCCGTCAGCTGGACCAATCACACGACGGCCTGTACAGTTCCGGCTGGGTAATGGCCAAGGAGACCAAAGACTGCTTCTCCAGGGAAATCCATTTAGAGTGCGTCTGAAGGAAACGTCCCCATCAGCCAAGTTACAAAAGCATATCATTAATATTCCACCTGCCAAGGGGACAGATTAGCTATAAATTTAAAGCTGCACAGTCAACAACCACAAATGAAAAAATAAACTACTGATGCTGGGGCAACTCTTTGAATCCGCTGAAAAGAAGGGGAAAAAAAGCAGTTCTGTGGTTTGTGGTGGTTAGTGCATTCAGTTATCTCATGTATTTTATAAACACTATACAGGACCAAGTGTTCTCCCTGTACTCCAGTTTCCTCTCACAGTCCAAAGACATGCAGGTAGGCCAACTGGAGACTCTAATTTGCCCATAGGCATGAGTGTGTGAGTGAATGGTGTGTGTGCCCTGCGAATAGATTGGCGACCTGTCCAGGATGTATTCCTGCCTCTCGCCCAATGCATGCTGGGAGAGGCTCCAGCACCCCCTGCCTGCCCAGGGTAAGGAGGTATAGATAATGGATAGACCCTGACCAGGAGAAGCACATATAGATAATGGATGAACTCTGCCCAGGATAAGCGGGTATAGATAATGGATGGACCCTGCCCTGGATAAGCGGGTATAGATAATGGATGGACCCTGCCCAGGATAAGCGGGTATAGATAATGGATGGACCCTGCCCAGGATAAGCAGGTATAGATAATGGATAGACCCTGACCAGGAGAAGCACATATAGATAATGGATGAACTCTGCCCAGGATAAGCAGGTATAGATAATGGATGGATCCTGACCAGGAGAAGCAGGTACAGATAATGGATGGACCCTGCCCAGTATAAGTAGGTATAGATAAAGGATGGACCATGGTCAGGAGAAGCAGGTGCAGATAATGGATGGACCCTGCCCAGGATAAGCAGGTATAGATAATGGATAGACCCTGACCAGGAGAAGCACATATAGATAATGGATGAACTCTGCCCAGGATAAGCGGGTATAGATAATGGATGGACCCTGCCCTGGATAAGCGGGTATAGATAATGGATGGACCCTGCCCAGGATAAGCGGGTATAGATAATGGATGGACCCTGCCCAGGATAAGCAGGTATAGATAATGGATAGACCCTGACCAGGAGAAGCACATATAGATAATGGATGAACTCTGCCCAGGATAAGCAGGTATAGATAATGGATGGATCCTGACCAGGAGAAGCAGGTACAGATAATGGATGGACCCTGCCCAGTATAAGTAGGTATAGATAAAGGATGGACCATGGTCAGGAGAAGCAGGTGCAGATAATGGATGGACCCTGCCCAGGATAAGCAGGTATAGATAATGGATGGACCCTGCCCAGGATAAGCGAGTATAGATAATGGACGGACCCTGCCCAGGATAAGCGGGTATAGATAATGGATGGACCCTGCCCGGGATAAGCGGGTATAGATAATGGATAGACCCTGCCCTGGATAAGCGGGTATAGATAATGGATGGACCCTGCCCAGGATAAGCGGGTATAGATAATGGATGGACCCTGCCCAGGATAAGCGGGTATAGATAATGAATGGACCCATTTTCTTTTCAAATCAAAATAGACTAGGCCTTGGATTCCATAAACATTCCTCATGACTTACACGTAACTGGAAGTGTTACTTTTTCTGTAGGTTTGTTCTCCTCATATATTTGGGTGATTTATGCTCCAAAAAACTCAAACTTGCAGTTCATCGTGAAAAAAGAGGGACAGATGTTAATCGAATCCAGGGCCAAGATCTAGAATCCAATCAGAATGAAACTGTTCTCTAAGGGACCAAAGAGTTTCTCCTTATTTCAGCCAAAATATTTAATTCAGGTTATTGAATTTCTAATGTCTTCAAATAAATAAATAAATAAATAAATAAATAAATAAAACTTGCTAAGGACATTCTGCTGTCCTTTGACTGAATCTTAGTCTGACGACAATGATCGGGTGCAGTGAATTAAAGCCATATCTAAACACTCTTAGCTGTTCGCATCCATTTGTGCTGCACTAAAGCTTTTTAGCTCATTTGCATTTCCAGCCGGGTGACAAATCAGCAAGACCTCTTTATCTTGTTTCTCGGAAAAGCGTCGTGATTGGAAGCAAACCAATTAATTACGCCGCCATTTTCCACTGCGAGCTAAATACCCCGAATCTCTGTTTCCTCCGCGCACTCTAATTAGCATCGGCCGCCCAGCGGTTCAGACAAAGTCCCCCAAAGAAAGACATTCGTCAAAGTTTGTCTCAGAGAAGCAGCCGTGAAATTTATCGGAGTGCCTTTGCATTTATGTGGACTGGGCCGGTGCCAGCTCACAAACCCTTAAACAGAAATGCAAGCGCCTGAAAACGACGTGAGTTTCAGCGGCTTTCAGGAGAAGTCCTTTTCGCCGGCTGAAGTCTGAAGTCGAACTGAATGTGCCACCTTGCATCAGTCCTCAAGAAATGAATGATTCCTCTTGCTATAAATCATTCAGAGCTTCAAATATGCACGCGCATAAAATCTGTCAATAAATCCTGTGTTTTCCCCAGTAAAAAAACTGCTTTTTCCAGACGGATGTACTGTTCTTAAATTGTCTGTGTTACCCATATTTATTATCTCTGTAAACATATTATTAACCATAATATTATTTCTTATATTTATTTATAATTCAAATATAAATAAATCATTTTATAAGTGTTTAAAATATTCAATTTGTTGCAGTAATTATCTCAGACGTGTACAGGAAGTCTATCAGCTAAATTACATCTGTCTTCTAATCCGCTTATTCCTGGTCAGGTCACGCCTGGGGCCTATCCCAGCATGCACTGGGAGGCAGAAGGAATACTCCCTGGACAAGTCGCCAGTCCATCGCAGGGCACGCACACCAGTCACACATACCTATGGGCGATATAGCTCAGGAGGTAAGACCGATTGCCTGGCAGTCGGAGGGTTGCCGGTTCAAACCCCGCCCTGGGCATGTCGAAGTGTCCTTGAGCAAGACACCTAACCCCTAACCTCTAACTGCTCTGGTGAATGAGAGGCATCAATTGTAAAGCGCTTTGGATAAAAGCGCTATATAAATGCAGTCCATTTACCATTTAGGCTCTGCAATTAGGCTAACCCCTTTTAGACTGGGAACTGGAGTATCTGGGGGAAATCCACACATGCATGGGGAGAACATCCACACAGAAAGGAACATTTTCATGGTTTAATTGGCTGAAGTCCACGTAAATTTCCATGTGAAACCCGTGTGATTGCATAAAATCCCACATCTCCTGAACACATAATAGTAAAATATTAGTAATTCTTTGCGTTATTTAGTGATTTTCTCGCACTCAATGCACTTTAGAGTGATGCGGGGGAAACATGACTTAACCACCAACCGATGCGTGGAACCAGCTGCACTGCACCCGTTCAGCACCAGAACGCTCACCACACATCAGCTGAGGTGGAGAGAACCAATTTTAGCCAATTAAATCAGAGGATGATCGGGTGGCAGGTTGAGAGAGCCAGGATAGGACTTTGTCCAGGACACCAGGGATCCCCTAACACAGCGGTCTCAAACTCGTCGCCATGGAGGTTTTCATTCCAACCAATTAATGCTGCCTTAAATGAATCCAATTACTCATTCAGCCATATGCATTTAACTGCAGTGAAGCACAGAATATAAGCACGTTTTTAATTAGACAATGCAGGTCACCATAGACATCGGGTCACCATTATGTGCAAACCTGCATCCATAATTCAGCAAATAATTGAACTAATTAGATAATCAAGATCTGAGGCTGGAATAAAAACCAGCATACACACGGCCCTCCATGGCACTGAGTTTGAGACCATTGCCCTAACATATTGCGAGGAGTGTCATGGGATCTTTAATGACCACAGCGGGTCCAGACCTACTGTTTCAACCTAACGGGCACAGCTCCCACAGCACAGCATCCCCATCAGGGCACTGGGGGGGGGTTATTTTAAGGGGGGGGGGAGGAGGGGGGGACAAGAACACCACCTACAGGCCCACCAACACCAATCCCAGGAGCAATGTAGTTCTTGCTGATGGTCTCCCATCCAGGTACTAACCAAGCCCAGCCCTGCATAACTTCAGCCATTCAGCAGGGGCAGAGTACATGGTAGTATGGCAGCAGACAACAGATGATCACATTTCTTACTTTGGCTTTATTACCTCATTCTGACAAAGAAACATTAAACCCTGCTATTGACTTCACATTTTGAATGATAGTCTACTTTTCCATGCAGGCCGAACACCATTATGTTATATTTGTTTTCTTTATACAGATTTGCTATGTATTGGCATAATTTATTATTGTTGCTGAACTTTTGGGTTCATTAGCCGTTTTCTGTATGTGAAAATGTTCAGATGACACTTTGAAAACACGCAATATTTGTCATGGGATTACGTGGAGCACATGGAAAAACATAACTTCATGTAACATGTAACACTGAAATGCGGAACACTGAATTTTTTATGTTAACATACAGGGTACATGTGCTACATGTGAGATAACATGGAAAAATGACTACATGTCATATAATTTCATGTGTTTCTTCTGTAAGCGGGGCTGCGTACGAGGGGGGGGGGGCAGCGTGTCTCCAGCATTATCAAACAGCAGCTGTGGGCTGGAGTGTGTTCAGCTGGGCCTTCTCTAGCCCATGAATAATGATCTCTCTACCACCCCCCCCCCCCCCCCAACACCCTCCCCTCCACAACTTTCAGCCTCTCTCTCACTCACTGTCTTTCTTTCTCTCTCTCTCACTGTCTTTCTCTTTCTATGTCAGTCTCTCTCTTTCCCCCCCTCTCTCTCTCTCTCTCTCTCTCTCTCTCTGTCTCAGTCTCTCTCTCTCTCTCTCTCTCTCTCTCTCTCTCTCTCTCTCTCTCTCTCTCTCTCTCTCTCTCTCTCTCTCTCTCTCTCTCTCTCTCTCTCTCTCTCTCTCTCTCTCTCTCTCTCTCTCTCTCTTTCACTCTCTCTCTCTGGTGCTGGGGTTTCTGAAATAAGCTGCATGTAGGGCCAGTTGTGAAATCTTACAGCTTTGGTGTAAATCTTGCCAAAAACTATTTTAAGGTCTCCTAAATCTTTGTAAACTTCAAAATACTTTAGTATCTCCAAAATGAATCACAAAATCAATCACAGTAAATCTCTTGGGCATGTCCTAGTATGGCCCTCTCTCTCGAGTCCCAAATCACCAGTGTTGGGGGGGTTTAATCTATTCACAAACAAAGTTCCCACACAACTTTGAGCAAAAATTATTATTTTTACGATTTTTAGAATACGATTTTTAGAATATTATTTAATTTTGTATCAGATTACAATATTCAGGCCAAACGGAACTTTGGCCACTATTAGAGAGAAAGAAAATATAGCTGCAAGCAGCAATGTCAGGGGCCAAGCACCAAGGATGAGCCATCATGCATTGGGAGGTACATTGTCATGGACTGCAAAACTAATCCAAATACTATCCATACCAACTTTGGTATGTATTGGTTGTAAGGGCACATTTGTAAGAATGATTTAGAGATTGTAATGTTGAAGTGGTGCTGTAGGGTGACCTAGGGTGGCACAAAATGTGATACAAATGACCTACATGGGTTCCTCTTCAATTTACGGAAAAATATTTGAATAGAGGCTGGATTTAGAAGGTCAATTATCTTTTGCACAATTTATGCATATTCATATTAATTTCTCTGTAAATATGTTGAATTGAGGGGGGTGTGTGTCTCAGGATTGTTCCAGGCAAGCTATCGGAGTGTTCTAACAAATTACATACAAATTACATACAATTTAGCCTTATTGAGCCTATTCAAATGAGTATTTTACAAAAGGCGCCCCCTCCAGGCCATAATACACTATAACACTGCGAGCCTAAGCAAGCTCGTCCACAGTATGGCTGCCTATCTTCCCCTGAGGTATTGTTGCAATTGACGAAAATTTGTGGGCATACGCATATTTTGGGTGTGGTCGGCCATTTTTGCTAAATTTGAATTACAGTCCTGAAGCCATCCTTGGACATATCAAAATTTCCTTTGCAGTTCACCTAGTCTGGGGATTTTAAAGACGAGGCTGGATATGGTGTTAGATATAATCTAATCTGTAGGTAATCACAGCACTATGTACAATTTAGTCAGGAAAATGGCAAGCATTGTTGGGCTGAATGGCCTGTTCTCATCATCATGTTATGTTATGTTATGTTATGTTATGTTATGTTATGTTATGTTATGTTATGTTATGTTCTGTTCTGTTCTGTAACTTAACACAAAGATGTGCTATAGATCACGCATGCTAAATTTGGGGAGAATCAGGTGAACACTGTCAGAGACGTATGAAAAAGTTGGTTTTTCAAAAAACTCTAAATTTCAGAAAATCCAGTATGGCGGAACTTACGTCTTCGATGATATTATTTGTTAAGAATGCGGAGGTAGGCATGTGGAAAAAATTAGTAGCATGTCCATGAAACAGGATGGCCTTGATAACCTTTGCAATGTTGCAGTTTCAATCAGGGCTGGCCCTAGGATTTTAGTGGCCCTAAACAAGTCTGTTGCCATTCCATTTTAAATTTATACCGCTAGTACTGCGATAGGGCATAAATAACGTAAATATGAAAATAACGTTTTTTACCTTAGATAACCATTGGATCGTGTGGCCCCCCCCATCGTAGTCGTGTGGCCCCCCCTAGCGGTTGTGGCCCTAAACAACTGCATAGAGCGTTTATGCCACGGGCCGGCTGTGGTTTCAATGCTGCACCTGGAGAGTCAGCTGCATGGGTGTCATGCATAATCAGTTGGCAGCCATACTGGACATGCCTGGCAAATTCTGCGATTTTTTGGGCATGGGGAAGAAGAAAGACAAGAACACTAAAATGATAATGGCGCGCGGGCACCACAATCTCTACCACAGAGCATCTCAGAGCCGCTCACCTGAGGGTGAACCGGTCCACCTGAGAGGGGTCAGAGGTCGCGACGTAGGCGGTGACGGCGTCCCTCTGCCTGACCGGCCCCGACGGCATCAGGACCACGAAGTTGGCGTCCAGTCTGACCTGGCCGAGCTGCGCGTCGGCGGAGCGCTGGTGCAGCCGCACGCTGCCGATCCTGCGCATGGGGGCGGAGCCAGAGGCCCCCGAGGGGCCCGCCGCCGCCCCCGCTCGGGTCGGAGCGGGCGGAGCCGCCCTTCCTGGGGTCCTCGGTGCCGCAGTCCCCGCCCTCGGCGGGCCGCACCACGTAGTAGAGCTCCACGGGGGTGCCGTCGGCCTGCTCGGGGGCTCTCTGGCGCCCGGGCACCACGCTGGGGGGGCCGAACCAGCCGGGCAGGGGCTCCAGCTCGGCCACGCACAGGCCCAGCTCGCCCCGGAGCCGGCAGCCGCCCCGCACCTCCTGGGTCTCGTGGAAGGCCAGCATGCCCACGCAGGGCAGCCCCTCCACCGCGCCGTAGTCGTCCCAGTCCCGCCCCGCCACGTAGAACAGCACCTGCACCTTGGGCTCGCCCGGGTAGATCCGCTCGCTGATGATGAAGGTCTGCACCTTCCAGTTGAAAGTGAAGACGGAGGAGGAGGCGGAGGAGGAGAAGGCCGCGTCCACCTGCAGGAGCTCCAGAGGCACCGCCCGCTCCACCCACAGGGGGCCGTAGCTGGCGTTGACGGAGGGCGGCCGGCGGGCCTGGTGCACGAAGAAGGGCTCGGTGCGGGCCTGCAGGCTGGAGTTCCTCATCAAGTCCTGGTTGGCCTCCTTCAGGAAGAAGGCCGACTCGGCGTTCAGCACCTGGTACCTGACGGGGAGGTACGCGGGGGCCAGGGGGAACCTCTGCAGCGCCTCCGGGAACATGCGACCGTCCGTCACTGCCAGAGAAGAACATTCAACAGCGTAAATTATCAGCATGGATTCCTGCATGTATACCTCGCCACAGACTTTAGGGCAGTGGTTCCCCAACCTGTTTCTGGAGATCTACCACCCTGTAGGTTTTCACTCCAACCCTAACAAAGCACACCTCACTCAACAGCTAGAGCAGGGCCGACCAACCCTGTTCCTGGAGATCTACTGCACCATCCTGTAGATTTTCATCATGAGAACTAGGCCAGCTGGGTGTAAATTGAAGAACTTCATCTGCCTTATTATCCTGTATTCTCGTGGTTCCTGAACTTGGTCCTGGGGACCAAACATGTATGCTACTTATCATTCAAACCATTGCTGCCTCATCTGAGTTATAACGTTGGCAGATTTCCCAATTGAAGTCCATTCAAAACTATTAATTCACCCTGGCCATATTACACTATTTTGAACAGTACATTTCAATTCTAAGATGTCTTCATGCTACCCACTCTCAGATTTTGTTTCAGAGCCCCACAGAAGATGATATAAAAAATTTTATTCGGTCCACATGTTTCTATGTCACAGTGCACGCACCTGCATACACAGGCGCACTAGCCAGTGAACACTTGGTACTAAAACTCAAAAGGGACGGAAGGAGGAATGACTTGCACATGTGCTGAGTTCACCTATGCAGTACCCCTTCCTGCTGTGAGCAGCAAGACAGACAGAAACAGGAAATGGCATGTTCGGCAAAACAAGCATTTAGGTTCTCGGCAAAAAAATGCTACAGGGATGTTTATAATCATTTTGATGACAATGCTGACGATAATTTGCCTTTTTTTAAACAGTGCTATGAGGACACATTCCCCTCATTTGGTAAATAGAAAGAAATTAGCAAATGAGCTGTTTCTCGACAAAACCCTACTGAGCAGCCTCTAGGAGGTAATTACTTCAGTTTGAGTAAAAAGCGTAGTCTTTACCAACCGATAGCAGCAATTAAATTTCCCTTATTTGAAACCGATATTAAACAATTCAATGACATGTAGGACTTCACTGCAAAAGCCTTATCAAGACAAGAGAACAACAAAACAAGAGAAGTAGATATATATATATATATATATATATATATATATATATATATATATGAATATAAAATATGGATGTGGACAAATAAATAAAAGTGTGGACAAATAAAGTTGGTAGGCTACTGCTTGAAAGAAGCATGACTCATCTACATCCTGCTATGAGTAATGAGGCCAGGGACTCAAACTCAAGCCAGGCAGAAAGAAAAGGTAAATACTATGTTCGAGAGAGCCAGTGCTCTTACAGATGCAAAGCACTTTGTTCACTCAGTCACACACACTCACTCACTCACACATCCAGTCACTCATTCACTCACTCACTCACTCACTCTTCACTCAGTCACACACTCACTCACTCACTCACTCACTCACTCTTCACTCAGTCACTCACTCACTCACTCACACACTCGGTCACTCACTCACGCACTCACACACTCACTCACTCTTCACTCAGTCACACACTCACTCACTCACTCACACACCCGGTCACTCATTCACTCACTCACAAACCCGGTCACTCACTCATGCACTCACACACTCACTCACTCTTCACTCAGTTACACACTCACTCACTCACACACCCAGTCACTCACTCACTCACACCCTCACTCATTCACTCACTCACTCACTTTTCACTCACTCACACACTCGGTCACTCACTCACGCACTCACACACTCACTCACTCTTCACTCAGTCACACACTCACTCACACAGACTCACTCACACACTCACTCTTCACTCAGTCACACACTCACTCACACACTCACACACCTGGTCACTCACTCATTCACTCACTCACTCGCTCAATCTTCACTCTTCACTCAGTCACTCACTCACACATTCACACACCCGGTCACTCACTCACTCACACACTCACACACCCGGTCACTTACTCACTCACACCCTCACTCATTCACTCACTCACACACTCACACACCCAGTCACTCACTCACTCACTCACTCACACCCTCACTCATTCATTCACTCACACACTCACACACCCGGTCACTCACTCACTCACACCCTCACTCATTCACTCACTCACTCACTTTTCACTCACTCATTCATGTTTAGCAGGTTGAAGATTCTCCACAAGGGGGAGCTATTAGCACTGAAGTAGCTGGAATTGGTGAGAGTGGTGCTTCACATCAATGACAAAGTCTGTCTTTGTTCTAGCCATTTTTTTTCTTTTTTTTTGCTTTTGTTTTTACACAACAAACCCCAACCAAGGCATGAAGTGGGCATGGGGTCAAGTCTGAGAAAATAACTCGATAGACTTAAAAACTCCAAAGTTTGATTCATTTAGATGCTCTGAGTCAAGTGCACTGATTCATTTTAAAGAATCAAACTTCACACCACTACTGTACATTAGCAGCAGTACTACAGTATGAGTACACTAACAGGAAATGTTTGGCAGTGCTGTTGCTGATCAGCCTAACATATGCAGAATGTGGTGCTCAGTTATTGTAATAGATGGTGGGGATTGTGATGTTGGTCTGATGAACTACGGTGCTGGTTCAGGGGTGTTGAATCACTGCAGGCTTGTCTGGTTAAAACAACAGCAACAACGTCCAGAACTTAAGCTTTAATGAGAAGATGAAAACATGTGTGTGGTTATTTAGATGCACGCACACAGCGTATTGAATAGGGAGAAATAAAATGCAGCACTGAAATGAATCTCCCAGCCCTCTCCAGTAAACAAGCAGAATATTACAGACTCTCTGGCGCTGTTCAATTGTGACGCACTGAACGCATGTTCACGTGCTGTGTGCACGGACTGCGCACAGTCAGTCCCCAACAGAGGTCAGCCCAGTAACGTATACACGCGATATTCAAGGACTCTGTAACAGTTGTACTAAATGGAAAAAGTATAAGTAACACGCTAACATGTTCAGCTAATTAGTGATATGACCGTGTTTGCCTGTGTGACAGTAGGAAGGCTACCGTTGGAAACAGTGTTAATAAAGACCACTGGAAATTAACTGTATCGAGGACCTGATGCCATTTTAAATTAAGAACGCCCTCCCACACACACACACACACACACACACACACACACGTGAACAGAAATAACACTATGCAACTCATAATACTTGACTATAACTATACCATTAGGTTGGGTTGATGTAAAAGATACATTAGTTGCCTGGACCAATATATGTGGACATCCATTCAACGTAGGCTAAAGTAATAAGCTGGTAAACTAACAAAGCTGGTAGTTGCTCTAAATTAGACACCTTTTATCCGAACAGAAGGATGATATCCCATCCGAAGGCCACAATGTGTCCTGAAATAGCTGTGCAAAAAATGTAAAAACTTCTCCTCATTCTCACAAAGACAAATTGACTAACGTTTTCATTCTCTGTAACGTCTTTAATGAGAAATGCTTGCTTTGGAAGGAAGGTTAGGTTTTTAATTGATTCAGTCAGACTTGCAGATGAAATCATGTTCGGTCATACACACACACACACACACACACACGTATATGTCTGTGTGTGAAATCACACAATTCACATAAAAATTGTATTTTTTCACTATGTAGAAAACATAGGACTTTTCATAAATAGTCCTCTCCATTTCAGAGCACCATAATGTTAGGGACAAATGGCTTCACAGGTGTTTCTGATGAGTCATGTGTGTTCAATTCAGTTATAAAACAGCATGCAGTACCTAGTCTTAATTCTAGGGTTTTAATTGCCTTTAGAGTCTGTTAATTGCATTTGTGAACAAACAAACCAGAGTTGTGCCAATGAAAGTCAAGGACCCTATTATGAGGCTGAGAAATAAGAAAGAAACAATCAGAACATAGGCCAAACCTTAGGGTAACTAACTGTTTGGAACATCATTAAGAAGAAAGAGAGCACTGGTGAGTTCAGTGATTTCGCAAAGGGCCTGGTAGGCCAAGGAAGACCTCTGCAATTGGTGAGCAAAATTCTCATCACAACAAAGGAAAACTCCCAAACACCTATCCAATAGTTCAGAAACACTCTTTAGGAAGCAGGCTTGGATGTGCCGGTGACTACTTTCTGCAGAAGAATTCACAAACAGAACTACAGAGGCTACACTGCAAGATGCAAACCACTAGTTTTCTGCATAAACAGGATGGCCAGGTTACAGTTTGCTAAAGAGCACCTAAATGCCTGCAGAGCTCTGGAAAAAAGGTCTTGTGCATAAAGGAGACCAAGATTCACTTGCATCAGAATAATGACAAGAGCAAAGTGTGGAGGCCAAAAGGAACTGCCTAAGACTAAGATCAAAAGCACCCCCCTTCAGTGAAACATGGTGGTGGGGGGCATGGTGGTCCAGGGTTTAGCACTGTGCCACCATGGATGCCCTCATTCTGATTTCCTTGCAAGGAGGCTCTGGGTTCGAGTCCTGGCCGGCCCAGAACCCCTCCACGTGGGGTCGGCAGGTTCTCCACATCTTTGAATGGGTTTCCTCCCAAAAACACACGTATCCCAGGGACTACATATGAAAAGTGAGCCTTCCGGGCTTACTCTGGCACGTTCACAGATAGTAATGTGCTTTGCCTCTGCCAAATAAACTAATAAAATAAATCATGAATTTGAAAGTGCAAAAAGAAAACAAGAATTCGGACCAAGTCTGGAAAGCACTTCTGTATACCGCACCAACACCACCGGGCTGGGCTGCATGGTCTGTGCAGTGACTGTGCAGCGATGCAGCATCGTTTCTTAGGGGCTCAACTCCGAACGTCCTCACAACCAATGTGTTCACTCTGACCAGTGAAATTCAAGGGGTAGCAACTGAGGCCCTACAGCTCACACCCTATGACAGTATCTGTGTTCTGCAACACACCGCCAAGATCTAGAGCCCCGGTCATTTTACCGAATCCCTTCTGCCTCAATGAAGAAGGTCTCAAAGCCGATGGTGAAAATTCATAAGCTTCCCGCCAGCTGTGCACGGCCGCCGTGTCCGTCGACAGGGCGACCGAGAGCGACTTGCCTCTCTGACTGGCGGCGCAGTGGCGCCGCCAGGGCGGCGTTTGAGCCTTCATCGGGGCAGCGAGTTTTTGAGCCAATGACGTCGCGCGCGCGAGTTTGAGCCAATGAGCGTCTTCATCGGGGCGGCGAGTTTGAGCCAATGAGCGTCTTCATCGGGGCGGCGAGTTTGAGCCAATGAGCGTCTCCATCGGGGCGGCCAGTTTGAGCCAATGAGCGTCTTCATCGGGGCGGCGAGTTTGAGCCAATGAGCGTCTGCATCGGGGCGGCGAGTTTGAGTTTGAGCCAATGATCGTCTCCATCGGGGAGGTGCTTCGGTTCCCGAGCGGAGCGGTGACTCAAAGTGACGTCTCTGAGCGAAACCTTTTAAGAGCACTCTGCTCCCCTCCTGTCTGTCAGGGAAGGGGGGGGGGGGGGGAGGCAGGGGGGGAGGCAGCTATTGTGATCCAGCATGGAGATGGTGGGGGAAAGAGGGGAATTAGCGCCATTTTCAGTGACAGGTGCACGGCTGTAATTCACAGAAAGGAGCTGTTCCCACAGGGATGGGGCTGAATGCGTCCTATAATAAATATGAAACCAATGTCCCTGCAGTTCTTTTGATGGCAATATTTTATTCTTTTGATTGGGAATTATTCGTGATTTCGCTCAACTGACAGAAGATACAGAAAAGAGGTCAGAGTGACATACCATCGCAGGAGAACATTTTTTAAAAGACGGGCGCAATTTTGAGGTTATGGACAAACTATTGGAGACATTATTAATTTGGAGAATACCACTGCTAAACTGAGCAGAGCTGAAGCTTCCACAGTCCAAGCATGGAGAGAGTTGACCTCATCATTAAAGACTTTTTTCCTATTAAATTATTAACTAAGAAATCAGATGTACTAGTGCTATCATATCCTGCCATATTAAAAGTGCAGCCCTTCATTGTTATAATAATTATTTTTATTATATTTTATTTTTTTTAGACTTGACTTTATTCTTTATTATTATCCATTTCAGCAATCTAATTTTTTCGTTATTATATCTGTTTCCATCTGCATGTCTTAGGTTGTTAATGTTATGTGTTTGTTAATGTATTATCAATGCAAAAAAAAAAATAATTAGTCACAAAAAAATAAATAAATGGTGGGTGGAGTCAGTGCTGATGTCACTTGGAATAAAATCGCTGCTGACCATCCAACGAGCACACTGCAGGCTGGTTAGGGTCGCTGTCCTTTTAGCTGGAACGTTCCAGTATTACACAAAACCAAGGATTGACTTCCCAGTTACAGAAATCGACTACTCTCTGGAAGATTCTATATCCTGACATTTACACATTGGTCACAGAGAGAACGAGAGAGGGAGGATAGGAGAGACAGAGAGATATGGGATGAGACATATTAATCCGTGGTGGATTCTTTTTTCGTAATCGCTCATAAATTTCTGTGTTCGTGTGATGAGAAAAATTGTTTTAAACGGCGGGAGACTGCCGTTTTAAACGGTGGCAGTCGGCGTGCGAGGGTGGCGTTTGTGACCTTGTTTTCCGTCGCAATCTGTAAAGCAGCGATTAACCCGGCCGCCTCCGTCCCGCTGTTCCTCGCTAGCGGCAGCGCACAGCTTCCCACAAAACGCCGCAATCATGCAAACCACTCTCACCACAACAGGAGACTCTTGACCTCGCGAAAAAAAAGCCTTGCAGAGTTGCTGGGGCGACGAGGGAGACGCGTCACTGAGGGAAGACACGTGGGACTGCCGAACATTTCCAGGCGCGTTTAGCGTGTGCGCTTCCCTGATTGGACATCTGCACGAGACTGCTCAATTTAAGTCTCCACCCTCCGCGTTGCCAGCAGGACCCGAACCATGCCGGCAGATAGGTTAACGAACAGAGCTGTGATGCCGTCGCTGTTGCACTGTGCTGATGGCAAGGACGATATCGGGAGCAAGCGTGTTGCTTCTGGCACAGAGTTTTCAGTCGCGTAAATAAAAAACGTGTGGTGCCGTGGTGGGCAAAATACGATTTAACAAGCGGAAAAAAACACTAACTGTTCCCAGCCAGCTGTTCTTCTCGTCAAATCTGTCTCTGTTTTCAGATATGGAGACATCACCATCGTCAACAAGTTAAATAGTGCTCTTTTTATCTTTCCATAAAAGTGGTACACCATCAGGGTATAAACATCGTCTTGAGTCTTCTTTTTTTTTAATCCTGCAGTGACAGAAATTTTTCATTCAATAAATAAAATAATAATTAAAAAAAACGTTTTTGTGTTTACTCAGTTTCCCATTGTCCAATATTACATTTTGTCTAAATCGTTTCAGTGGGACAAATATGCAATAATAGAGGAAATCTGTAAGGTGGCAAATAGTTTTGCATGGCACTGTATGGTCTCAGGCTGGCACAGTGGTGCAGTGGGTAGCACTGCTACCTCAAAGCAAGACGGTCTTTTGTTTGAATCCTGGCAGTGGGTTTCCTCCCACAGTCCAAAGACATGCAGGTGAGGTTCACTGCCGAGTCTAAATGACCCCTAGGTATGAGTGTGTGAGCGACTGGTGTGTGTGCCCTGCCTCTCGCCCAATGCATGCTGGGATAGGCTCCAGCACCCCCCTGCGTCCCTGACCAGGAATAAGTGATATAATATGTTTTGCGCAACACATCTATAACAGAAAAAAAATCAATTATGATGTGTGTTTTGTCGTAAAAATAAGTGGTGCAGACTAAAGAAATACAGTCTCTCTTGGACAGTTATCCAGACAGTTACTCCAAGATTTATTGATGAGTGACAGGTTGTTTCTTCATGAAAAATATTGATTTAGGATTTAAAGTTTGATGAAGAGGCTTTATCACAGGGGGTCTGTCGAGTGCAGGTCATTTCTGACCCTGTGGACAGAGAGGGTGCATCTAATAAAAAAGACAACTCAATGGTTAAAAAGCATGCCAGTTAACAATGAGAGGCCATGCACCCATATGTGGTCATCATTTTGCCTATGTATGGTGCATTCAGTACTGCACTGATTATGCCATTACACATGAATAACAGTCTATTTGGGGAAACTACTTCCTGGAACTGCATGTGATATCAAAGTTAATTTGCTAGTCAGTTTCCCACTTGCAGATGCTACATATATCTTGCTGAGTGCTTTTAATGCTTTTAATAATGATTTCCAGTCTGATTACTCCTCCAATGAGTTTGGTGTCATCAGCAAAATTGTCTTTTCTCCCAGGTCGTTATGCAGATTAGAAAGAGCAGAGGTCCCAATACTCAGCCCTGGTGGACTTCACCAGTCTCTCCGTTCAAAGGAGAGACCTCTGATGATCATTCTTAGTGTTCTGCCCTGAAGCCCATTATAAATCCACTTTGAGCTAACTGCGCTAACGTCCACTGATGTAAACTTGGCGGAGAATCGCGCTCGTGTGACAGTAGTGCCGTGGGCGAATGTTTTTGAATCCAAACATAAAGTGTCTTATGTGCAGCTTGGAACCCTCAGTTTCAATAGTCAATATTGCATTATTTGAATCAGTATTTTCCGGAAGGCACTGGCCTTTTTTCAATGCTTTGAGAGAAAAAATGAACAATGAACAAAAAAATATGTTTTCAAGGAATCAGAGACCAGCAGTACAGAGATGAAAGTCTGTATATAACCACAGTAAGTTCTTTTCATGCACAAACCACAAGGCTGAATCTGGCATATTCAGACAAAAGCAGGCATTATGCTGAGGACAAAATATGCCTCTTTTTACTGCATAAAGTGTGACTTGAGGTAAATGTCTAAGAGCCATTAATTTCAATGCCCTATCACACAGATTAGAAATATCTGACCTTCCACTGATTGCTGGGACTAACGTTTTTTGTTGAACAAGAAGGCCAAGTGGACAGCATTGATGTTGCTTATATTTCACCATTGACATCCTAGTCAGCACTACCCCTCTATATGTCTAGATTCAATCTGGACAACTAGAGGGGTGGAAATCTAGGCTGAGAGGTGTTTTGACATAAATGAACTAGGTTATCTCAATTTAGCTCCAGTTTAGCCTGGCTATGTCCTAGCAAATCAAATCTAGCCGAGTTTTCACTGAACCTGTTACACAGAATGCACTACTGAACACAGTATAATGGGTAAGGAGCTGGTCTTGTATTCCTGGGTGGGGCACTGCTGTTGTACCCTTGAATGAGGTACTTAACCTCCATTGCTTCAGTACATATCTAGCTGTATGAATGCAATGTAAATGCTATGTAGAAGTTGTGTAAGTCGCTCTGAATAAGAGCATCTGCTAAATGCCTGTAATGTAATGAACATCTAGATGGTATATAAACTATTTTTTAAAAAAAGTTTTCTAGCCAGCTATATCTGGGTAAATCCTAGGCTGAATTGGACCTAAATTGAGTTGACCTAGTCTGTTAATGTTAAAACATCTCTCAACCTAGATGTCCACCCCTCTAGATGTCTAGATTTGTGTTTGTGCTCACTGGTATTCCTCCCTCACCAAAGTTCACCTTCCACAATTCACTTACGAGCACCGCAACAGCGTTCATTGTGTTTCCAGAACCAAGCAGGTTATGCTGCTCGAGGTAGGTCAGTAGTGCATGATTGGTGAAAGGATTTCAGTGAGGGATAGCCGACTCTTGTCCCATTACGTTGTAGCTTTGACAATCGATGTGACACAAATCAAAGCGGTGTAGCCGGTTGCCTGGAAAGCCTCGCGGAGACAGCTGTAGAGCCATCTGGAGGATATGTCTGACCATAATTGAATACAAATCAATTTATTTTTACTAAGCCAAAATGCCCCTCGCTGTTAATGGTACAACGAAACAGTATTCTGTTTCGTTGTACCATTAACCTGCGCGAATGCGAACGTGTATAAAACGAGCCAGTATAAGCAGCCCCCGGATTTGACACCGTGTTCTATTTGCGTGTAGGTAACGGGATTTGAATGATGACGGTTTGGGAGCGCCCGCGAGCCAGCCCGTGCGGAAGTGCGGCTACGTTCGGACCTGCTCGCCTCTGCGCTGTTAAATACGGCTCTTCCGCTCTCTCTCATGCAGATCACGTTTGCACCGGTACAGGCGCCGCTTTCCTACTTTGTAACGCAACACCACTCACATATATCTTATCGAGATCAGTAAGTTCAATTATTTTTCTCTTTAAAAAAAAAATCGGGGAAATAAAGACATTTCCCAAACGGTAAGGATGGATGAAGCGCTGCAAAACATCTTTTAATGGGCATTAGCAATAAGCCTTTCATCACGTTTTCAGGGGTAGATATTTTATTCCCTTTTTTTTACAGCAGCTCATAAAAGGATATCCCGGCCGGGCGGGAGTCTGCAGTGATCCGTCTATATGTGCTTACACTTTAAAGGCTACGGTGTAGTTCATTTTCATCCCCACTGCGTAGGCTACATATGCAAATCTCCGATCACATCAAGAGTCGGATGATTGCTTCAAATGCGCGCAGACTTCAAAGGGACAACCCAATCGATCGCAAGAGAATTAAAAAAAAAAAAAGATAGAAGAGAGAAAATGTCAAATATAAAATGCGGTTAAGAGTCAGACCACCAGCGAAGAACATGGATAGGATTAACCTTCTCTGCACAGAAGCAAGGAGAAGATCAATCGTTTTATTTATCATATCATGTATTCGAAAAAAAAAAGCCATATATTTTGTAACTCTACAAAGACATACATTTCAGTCAACGTTAGACAACTGGCCTGTTCACCAGCAAAAATGTGAAATAGGCAACGCAATAAAATGTCAAGCACTAATTCAACTCTTAACATTGTTAATTCAACTCTGGAATGTGGAACCAAATATGTGTTAAGGGTTGAAGTAACACTGTTGGAGTTGAATTAACACTATCAGAGTTGAATTTACGCAGGACATTTTACTGTGTTGGTGACGATAGCATTAGGCAGAATCCAAAGAACTAACTTGGTTGTGAATTTAAAAAGTGGAAATATTACATCAAGAACAGTAACACAGTAAAAAAAATCCTGTGTTAATTCAACTCTAAAAGTGCTCGATCACGAGCACCAGGGCCCGATCATGAGCCCCAGGTGCTCAGCAGCAAACTGAGAGTAAAAAAATATGAATCGCTTTTTACATTTTTTTTTGGTCTATATGTCCAAGTTTGTTAAATTACACATTTTGAATCTACAGACTAAGCCACTGTCTGTTTTACACATCCTATACCAGTATGGTATTAACATGACTACATATCATGTACATATAATGTATATTGTTTTAATCAGCCTCTAATCTGATAAAGATGGCAGATATGAGAAATGATGGTTTATACGTGCTTTCATGGACTGGAGATCACAGCAGCTTGCTCAAGTCGTCACTGTATTAGCGCCTCCTAGTGGCGTACCAGGTGCATGCGTTTAAGGAGCCATCTTTCCTTTAGTACACTACTCAGCATCCATTGGCGTGGAGATGCGTTCCGAAGCCCTGGCTGGTTGGTTGACAGATGTTTCCGCGTGCTGTGCTGCGTGAAAGAACCCGTGGCTGTCCTCGCATGTCTCCGTCAGCCATGATGTTTTATTTTACGCCTCGCGGCACTGAGGCATTAACACTTCTAATCTAATCCAGGCCGCTTGCCTCTTTTGCCTGGTTCATGTTTTGGGGGATTTTATATTTATTTGTTAGTTTATTTTTGAGGAGTAACATTCTCCTTTGATTGTCGTGCTTTGGTGAAGGTCTCTTTTCTAACGCAGTTCAGGAAATTCCTAAGTGCTGGCACGCCATTATCGGGTTCCTTAGAGGGCGTAACGAACGTGCTGGTTTCGTGCGAGAAGAGAAACACGAGCAGTAACGTGTGCGTTCCAGTTACGCTCCTCTCTGCTTCCTAAACAATTCTAGAACTGGCTCTGGAGATATATAAATAAACCGTAAGCAGGAAAGGTCGTGATATTTAAAGCAGGTCGTCGAACACTCATCAGCAAAACCGAATCAGTTGAAAAGGCATAAAAATGTCTCGTGTGCAGAAGCAGTCTCTGAGGTGTGTCAGTAGTTTATGTTCACTCTCCTCCACAAATATGTGTGTGTGTGTGTGTGTGTGTGTGTGTGTGTGTGTGTGTGTGTGACATCAATGAATTTTTTTCCGGTGCCTTGTGGGTAATCCCTGACACAGAGGTCCTCCGGGACAGATCAGAGCATACAGATAGAGGGTAACCTAGGAGTAATCAGGGAAGACCCAGGGGACCAGTAAGGGATATAAATAGGCCCAGTTAGGATGTAGTGAGAATACACACACACCCTCCCCATCGGTAAATATTCTGCAGTCTCAAATAGTCTCAGATAACAATTGCACTGGAATGAATTCACGTAGCAGAGGTAAGTACGGAAATTAAACAAATCATATTCTCTGCTAAGTGATAGTAATGTAACGTTGTGTAATTAAACGATAAGGAAGACACGTGGTTGGTGGGGAAGACAGAAGCCAGGACCAATGGTAAATCAGGGTACGGCTCGACATGAAAAAACTGAACATTAAAAAAAAAGAAACAGGAAAAAAGTAGCCTCACAGAAAGATGCAGGCTCAAAAATAATTATTTCTGCTGCAGGGGCTGGGACGAGGTGTTTGCTGGCCCCCGCGTGCTCAGTTTGGAGTGGAAGCGTGCCCCCGTACAGTAAATGCTAAGGTGTTATACCCTGAAAGACTCAGTCAGTTGTGCCATTATAGTGGGCTGTGCCTGAGCGGAATACTGATTGGCCTCGTGCGTGCCGCTGCTGCTGTCCGAGGTGCTGAACACTCTCTGTTCCCTTCCAGGCCTGGTCGGTGCTGCTGTCCGAGGTGCTGCACACTCTCTGTTCCCCTCCAGGCCTGGTCGGTGCTGCTGTCCGAGGTGCTGCACACTCTATGGTCCCCTCCAGGCCTGGTCGGTGCTGCTGTCCGAGGTTCTGAACACTCTCGGTTCCCCTCCAGGCCTGTTCGGTGCTGCTGTCCGAGGTGCTGCACACTCTATGGTCCCTTCCAGGCCTGTTCGGTGCTGCTGTCCGATGTGCTGAAGGCTCCCGGTTCCCTTCCCTGTTCCACTCCCAGCCACATTCTGCTTCGGCACAGTCGGTTTTCTGGACAGCGAGGCTCAAACCCACTCTGAGAATTAGCTTTCCTTATTTTTTAAACGCGCTCTCGACGCCGACCAGCAGCGTCCAGTGCTCTCACTCTCTCTCAGAACCGTCCTTAAAAATCCGGCTCTCGCAATCTGTACATCTGCTCTTCCTTCTCTGTGCCTTAGATCCTCTGGTCCTCTCTTGTAAAACCACTTTCCAGCCACTTTTCTGGCTGGCGGGGCCTGCGTATGACCAGGCCGCGGCACACTCACAGTCAGTACTCGCCGCGCCCTCGCCTGCTAGCACCCAGAGTGTGGGAGTGTTGATTGGTTCATTCTCCCCCTGAGTTTGAGAGGTCTTTAATAATGACAGGGTCACACACGCCTGCCTCTGAAGACCTCTCATCTCCCCTGACCCCAGCGGCAGGTATCTGAGCATCTTCTGCGCCCACCTGGATTCCTCCTCCTCTGCCTTCTCTTTCGGCTGCCGGAATGGGGGAGCGAGAGTCATCGATTTTTTTGTAAGAGGGCATCGGCTTGGGAAAGCAGGAACAATGCACTTTACGGTTAAAGGATGAAGACCTCCAGCGTATGAGAACAAATAAATGTGAACAACAGCTGCATTGTTTCCTCCCTTCCTCCCTATGCAGAACGTCCCATAAGCTAGTTTGGGTCCGGACCCAACGTTGGGCGGGAAAATACCAGCATGCAGACAGCCGCTGGTTCTGTCCCTCCTGCAGCCCCCCAGGTCAGCACTAAGGGCCCTGCTGACTCAGACAGACCGCTGCCTCCAATCAACCAGCAGGTGTCGCTATTGAGCAGTGTGCCGATTGCCGCCTCCATCCCTGCTGAGGAAGAATGCTCCATAAAAAGGTGTTTTTTTTCCCTTTGATAAAATCACCTAGTCAACAGCTCAAGAGGGTCAATAAGTCCTCGGGGGGTTGATCTGGCAGAGGGGTGACGGAAATGGAGGCTCTGCAGTGGAAGGCCTTTTGCTCTGAGACCAGACGCCGCTCTCTCCACATCCTCCTCATTACAATATTCACTAATGAACAAACAAGGACGACTTTAATGCGCACTCCGTAGCCCCACCCTGTTTCAGACATGCAAACGTGCACGTGTAATAAAAACAGTACTGTGCTTAATAACCGAAAATGAATCTGTAAATGAAAAAGCTATGCACTGGAACACATTTGTAATTATATTGGTTAATTAAAATGGCAGACGGTAGTTACTTTAGAACTGGAGATGTCATTAGTCAAATATAATTACTTGCATTATTAGCAATCACATGTCCATCATTAGTGACTGTGTACCTATTTAAAAGCACACAGAGACATATGTAAATATATTTGAGAAAATGGCAAAAAATTAACACATCCACAGAACCTGCAAGCTGTCCTGGATAATTCAGCCATTTTCCCTGCAATATTCTCATCTCACCGACTCAACTATAAAGTCCTGATCTGAACAACCTGTACCCGGGTGGCACCATAACTAACTGCGTGATAACGGCTTCTTCTGCAAAGGTACAGAGCCTCCATGAATGTGTGAAAAGAAAAATAAAACTTCAGAAAAAATCACTGAATTGTTTTTTTACTCGTGTTTTTTTGTTTTGCAGTAGAGATTCTTTACCTTTAGATCAGACTTTAAGTGCATACATAAAGAATTTGCTTTTCAATTAATAATGGAGAGCTCAAAAAATAGTACATAGACCCTAGGCTGTTAAGACTGGAATCAGGCATGTCTATTTTGGTATGAGAAACAGAACTCATTAACTCTGTATCAAACTAGACATGTAGAGCAAAGGAATGTACATTCCTGTCTGGTTTCTGATGGTGATCAGTTCATAAGGGAAACTAAAAACGGTATTTTCATCTGGCAGTCCTCCTTGTCTGATTATGCTACAAGAAAGATTAAGTACATTGCAAGACAAACGCAAGAAATACCAAAGGCTTGTTTCCATTGTGATCCTGTGTGCAACATAAAGGAAATGAGAGAGAACACTTGACGTGCCCATTTTAATGATCACGGAAATACCCTTCCCAGCGCATGGCAGATTTGCGATGACAAATGCGATCCTTGGATCGCGTGCTTGTACCAAAACGTGGCACGGATCTCAAGCGCCATTTTGCTTCAGGATGTTTATTATGCTTTGTGTATCCTTGCAAAAATTAGGTAGCATAGATATGTGAATTCCATACTGAGCAGCCACTACTGACGAATTACAAATAAACAGGAAAAATGAATTCTAAACAATTCTATTATTCATATAAAATAATTGCAGAAAGATTGTGGCAGAGAGCGAGTCGAGGTGAACAACCGCAGGGTGGGGAGCTGCTCATGGGGGGGGAGGGGGGTGTGTGCGGCGGGGGGGTGTGTGGGGGGGGGGGGGGCTGGTGGGTTGCAAAGGAAGTGTCGGATGATATATTTTACAGCAAAGCTACAGAAGGAAAACATACAAGCGTTTCTCCAAACAGGGCCCCGGTGGACCGGTGTGGACGAGTGGCTCTGCTCCAGCAGCGGTCAATTAATCAGAGCTGATTAAGCTGTTAACGAGTTTGCCCACTCATGCTGGAGAGCGCCGCATCGGCTCTCTGAAGCTCATCACCATGGAAATTCTTCCGCACAAATCCACAGTTAACGATCGTCCCCTCTCTTTTAACCAAAGGAACGTCGTCTGTGGGTGCGGAAGACCTTGAGAAGGAGCGATGTGGGATGCATATTCATAAAGACTCTCAGCGCTGACCTAGGATCAGTCCCCTGGGCCGAACCCTAACGGCATCCGTTACGGGCTAAAAGGTGATGCTGATCCTAGATATGCGCTCCTCCCATATGATGGCCTGAACTTAAAGTGGTTTATATGCAGAGGTTAATCTGTCTACACCAGTGCAGACAGGGATGGCAAAACCGGTGGAGCGAAAGGAAGGGTGGCAGAGTATAATAAGGTTGGGTGTGAAGAGCTGAAGAAGGTAGAGTGGAACATGAAGATGAACAGAGGAGTGTCCCTATAAAGAAGAGAACAGCTCTGTGAAGACTAAAACAACGTGGTTTCAGAAGAGCTCTGTGAAGATTAAACAATGTGATTTCAGAACAGCTCAAGAAGACTAAAAGAACATAATTTCAGAACAGTTCAAGAAGACAAAACAATGCGATTTCAGAACAACTCTAAGACTAAAACAGAATGACAAAGGTCACTGCGTAAAATCACAGTGAAACTAAGGAAGGCGGAAACAAGCTTCCCAGGTCTCTGCAAACAGCAATCGATCTATTTTTACACATTAAAATTTCACACATTTCTTTCACTCTTTTTTATGTTCTTTATACTGTTTTTCTCCATCCCTCCTTTTCTGTTCTTCCACTGATCACTAAATTGGATTTAAAATAAAGGACAGTGGCTTTATTACACACTAACTCAGTCTACAGTAAGGGTCTATTATTTATTTAAAGGCAAAAAGGAAGCTCAGTGCTGACACATCTGTGAGTGTGTGTGTTTGTGAATTTACAATGACATTGTAGGACATACAGTATAATTGCAGAACCCCTCCCCGGTCTCATCTAACATTATTACCAAAGCCTTGCTGAAACACTGAAGCAAGGGCAGCCTCTTGCTTTCACATTTCTGTAATGTTGTTAGAACATTAAATGTCAGCTGTGAGCTACAAGGGTATTAGTCATCTATCATTACATAACAGGGCAAGAGGAATAATAAATGACTTTGTTTCTAAGTACACTCATACCATATTTGTTTTTTTTTCCCACTTAATCTCAAAAATTTTGAAAAATCCATAGGGTGAGTTTCAACAGGATAAATGCACAGAAGTCAAGGGTGGCACAAGGGATTTTAAGAAGAGATAGGGCGGAAAGCCTTTCAAAGTTTCAACTGAAGATGGGGGATTTTTATAAACCAGTTGGGAGCAGTGCCAACCCCTCGAGCCCAAACCCCCCCCCCCCCCCCCCCCCCACACACACACACACACACACCTCCCACCCTGGCCTCCATCTCTGGGGTGAGAATCCACCCTGTGGTGATTACCAGAGGCGGGTAGGGCAGAGCTATCGCCCGGCTCGGTCTGCCAGATCGATTTGGCGGGCTCCCCGAGCCACTCGCTGGATGTTTTGAGATGATTGTGTGTTTTGGGGAGTCATCGGCAACCGTGACTCAGCAGTCCTCCGAAAATATTCCCACGCGGCGTGAAGCAGGCTGGCGGAGACAACGGCGGGAAGAACTTTCCGGAAAAAAAGGCGGTTGGTTCTCAGCGCGGTGGGAGGGGGGTTGGGGGGTTGGGGGGTTGGGGGGGGTGGGCGCAGATTGTCGCGGGGCTCATTAGCTCGCTGTGCCCCAGCGGGAGGGCTCGCAGTCGAACCCGCGCCCCGCGGTGCTCTTTACCCACAGTGTGCCCATTCTGTGAGGCTCACCGCGGCCGTTAAAGAGCCCGCGAAACTTAGCGCACGTAGTGCCAGAGCGTGCGTTCATTCATGCCCAGCTAACCACTCCCCCACCCTGGATCTAACAGGATGAACAAATCAAATAAACCCCTTGCTGTCAAGTAAAACTGGCCTTTATTGTGAGTTCTCTGGGTCATGCAGATGGTCGTGGTGTATCACCCAGGGGCAGAGCAGTCTCTTGTGGGAAATTAAGGTGTACCCCATCATCTACCACCATTGTACGGTGTTCCAGAGACAGACCTATTATATTGCAATTCAGTTATGCTGTAATATTATAGACACAACGTGTAGCATATTATTTATACGCACAGATCTTCTCCTTTAACATAGAGCAGTTACTTATACACTCCAGAAAAATAAACATATTCCTGAAATAAAATAATCACTGGCTCATTAGAAGACCACACAAGCACCAGTGTCTCGTGGCATCCCCTGTAGAGCACTGTCCACATGCTCGTTATGAACCACGAAGTCGTTGGTTCAAATCCCACCGCGCGACCTTTGTTGCATGTCTCACCCTCTCTCTTCCCCCGTTCTTCCTGTTTAGTAAAGCTGAAAAGCCCATAATTTTTTTTTTTTAAAGAAGAAGAATACACAAGTGCTGTACAGTCGGACGGCTGCACGCGCTCTATCAGCGTACGACGCCAGCTCTATTTGGGTACGCATCGCGCCGATTGGCCGCACGCGAGGGAGATCACAAACGCATTTATCAGGCGCGACGCATCGGCCGCGATGCGCGGAGGTTCCGTGCCGCCAGACGAGCCTCGGCCCGCGCCTGCCGCTCGCGGTTCTGCGTGGCTGGTAAATGGAGCGGCTAACGGGCGCAGCCAGCCGGTCGGGGAGCCATTACGCCGGTGAAATTTACCGTAAAAAGCGCGGCCACATACCGCGTTATCGCATCGCGCGCCGTCCGCCAAAAAGTATTACACAACGGGACGGTTTAGAAGTCGATTGGTTGTGAGCGACTGGTTTCTTAAATAAGAACCGATTCATTCAGTGTAGTCAGTAAGCATTTGGAACGGTGACACTATTTTCTTGTTTTGGCTCCATACTCCAGCACATTGGATTTGAACTTAAACAATGAATATTAGTTTAAAGTGCAGACTTTCAGTTTTAATTTGTGGGTATTTACATACGCTGTATTTTACATTTCTATCACGTGATCCATGTAGGAATTACAGCCCTTTTTACACACAGTCCCCCAATCTTAGGGGATCAATTTATTTATATTTTTCAGCCTCACAATGGCCTGCTTTACTAGCATCGACACTTCTTTGGTCCTCATGTTGAGAGACAACAGCAACTGACTCCAAATGCAAATGCCAAATCTAGAATTAACTCTGAACCTTTTTTTAAGCTTTCTTTTGCATGAACTAATGTTCAAACAACACACAGCTGGAAAAGAAACAGCTGAGCAGCCAATTGTCCAATTACATTTGTTCCCCTAAAATGGGGGACTATGTACAAAATGGGTTCACTTGATATGGATGTAAATACCTCAAAATGAAAAGTGACAGGCTACACATTAACTTTATATTCATTGTTGCATTACCAATCCAATGTGCTGGAGTACCAAGCCGAAACAACACTTGCCAAATACTTATGGACTACTCTGTATATATTTTTATGAATGCACCCTGCCTCCCTCCCTCTTATGTGCATTGGTGTAAATATCTGGTCTGTGAATGCTGTTTGCCTGGTCTAGCACATTAATCAGGTGACTGTGCTTCTGTTGGGGAAGAGCATCTGCGCTCTGAGCTTACAGGTCCAAACAGTCACATTTTAAAGCATTCTTGCTGGGGGGGGAGAGGATGAGAGGGAAAAATGGAAGGAACTTGAAAAATGGCAGAAGAGAAGAAGGGACAAATAGGAAAGGGGAGAGAGGGAAAGAGAATGACAAAATATATCAATTGGCATTATAAATTGCAAGCATGTTCTAGTCTTAAATAAAACTATAAATTTGCTAAAATCAATTATGACTCAGCCAAGAAAGGAAGATGGAAAATAAATAAAATAAGTCATGATGAGATGAAGGAGAAAAGCAATTACTGTGGAATTAATAATAAACTGATACAGTGTAGTGGAGATTAAAAAACTGGTGCAGTGCAGTGGAGATTAATAAACTGGGACAGTAGAGTGGAGATTAATAAACTGGGACAGTGCAGTGGAGATTAATAAACTGGGACAGTGCAGTGGAGATTAATAAACTGGGACAGTGCAGTGGAGATTAATAAACTGGGACAGTGCAGTGGAGGAGATTAATAAACTGGGACAGTGCAGTGGAGATTAATAAACTGGGACAGTGCAGTGGAGATTAATAAACTGGGACAGTGCAGTGGAGATTAATAAACTGGGACAGTAGAGTGGAGATTAATAAACTGGGACAGTGCAGTGGAGATTAATAAACTGGGACAGTAGAGTGGAGATTAATAAACTGGGACAGTGCAGTGGAGATTAATAAACTGGGACAGTGCAGTGGAGATTAATAAACTGGGACAGTGCAGTGCAGATTAATAAACTGGGACAGTGCAGTGCAGATTAATAAACTGGGACAGTGCAGTGGAGATTAATAAACTGGGACAGTGTAGTGGAGATGAATAAACTGGGATAGTGCAGTGGAGATTAATAAACTGGGACAGTAGAGTGGAGATTAATAAACTGGGACAGTGCAGTGCAGATTAATAAACTGGGACAGTGCAGTGGAGATTAATAAACTGGGACAGTGCAGTGGAGATTAATAAACTGGGACAGTGCAGTGCAGATTAATGAACTGAGACAGTGTAGTGGAGATGAATAAACTGGGATAGTGCAGTGCAGATTAATGAACTGGGACAGTACAGTGGAGATTAATAAACTGGGACAGTGCAGTGGAGGAGATTAATAAACTGGGACAGTGCAGTGGAGATTAATAAACTGGGACAGTGCAGTGCAGATTAATAAACTGGGACAGTGCAGTGCAGATTAATAAACTGGGACAGTGCAGTGGAGATTAATAAACTGGGACAGTGCAGTGCAGATTAATAAACTGGGACAGTGCAGTGCAGATTAATAAACTGGGACAGTGCAGTGGAGATTAATAAACTGGGACAGTGCAGTGGAGATTAATGAACTGAGACAGTGTAGTGGAGATTGATAAACTGGGACAGTGCAGTGGAGATTGATAAACTGGGACAGTACAGTGGAGAATAATAAACTGGGACAGTACAGTGGAGATTAAAAAACTGAGGCAGTGCAGTGGAGATTAATAAACTGAGACAGTGCAGTGGGAGGAAATTAATAAACTGGGACAGTGCAGTGTAGGAGATTAATAAACTGGGACAGTGTAGTGGAGATTAAGAAACTGGGACAGTGCAGTGGGGGGAGATTAATAAACTGGGATAATGCAGTGGAGATTAATAAACTGGGACTGTACAGTGGAGATTAATAAAATCAAAAGGCACTTGGAAACTGGAGAAACCTCTGACAGGAAGAGGTCCGGCAGACCCAAAGCCACAACAGAATCCAAAGACAAGTTTCTGGGAGTCAACAGCTTGCGTGATAGGCGGCTCACAGGACAACAGCTTCAAGCACAGTTTACCAGTGGTCGAATTAAGCAAGACTCAGTTTCAACTGTGAAGAGAATACTTTGAGCTGCAGGTTTGACAGGTCGAGTGGCAGTACGAAAGCCATTGCTAAGATGGCTAAATGAGAAAAAGAAGCTTGCCTGGGCCATGAAGCACTGTCTGGCAGTGGACTACTGAAGACTGTAAGAAGGTTTTATGGACTGCTAAATCAAAATTGGAAATCTTCATTTCATCACGCAGGGTTTTTGTATGCCGTCGAGTAGGTGAAAGGATGGTTCCTCAGTGTGTGACACCAACTGTCAAACATGGAGGAGGAAGCATGAATGTCTGGGGCACTTTTGCTGGATCCAGAGTTGGCGACTTGCACAGAGCGACTGGCACCCTGAACCAAAAGGGCTACCACAGCATTTTGCAGCACCATGCAATACCCTCTAGTCAACGCCTAGTTAGTCTGGGGTTCATCATACAGCAAGATATTGACACAGAACATACCACCAGGCTATGTCAGAACTACCTTAGAAGAAAAGAACAAAACGGTAGGCTTCAGATAATGGAATAGCCAGCACAGTCTCTGGACTTAAACCCCATCGAGCTGGCTTGGGTTGAACTGGGCAGAAGGGTGAAAGCAAAGCAACCTACAAGCGAGACATTAAGACAACTGCATAAATTTCAATAAAAACTGGAAAAATGGAGGTGTTCTAAAACTTTTGACCGGTAGTGTATGTACGTATGCATGTATGCACGTGTGTATGCATGTGTATATGTAAGTGTGTATATGTGTATGTATGTGTGTGTATATGTATGTGTGTATGTGCAAATGTATGTATGTATGTATGTATAGGCATTCGTACGTATGTATGTACCATATACGTATGCATGTATGTGCAGTATGTTTGTGCGTATGCATGCATGTATGTGCACATGTATGTATGTATGTATGCATGTATGTATGTATGTATGTATTTGTGCATGTATGTGTGCATATGATCTGAGAAATGACTAATGACATATACCAGAGCAAGCGCAGAGCGAAGTTATTCTGAGGTTTTCAGCCAAATAAACTCTGTTGTCCAGTGGCACTGCAG
Source organism: Anguilla japonica (assembly GCA_025169545.1). Taxonomy (NCBI): domain Eukaryota; kingdom Metazoa; phylum Chordata; class Actinopteri; order Anguilliformes; family Anguillidae; genus Anguilla; species Anguilla japonica. Next base: position 40,746,259 of record CM045896.1, read on the forward strand.
ACGTTTTGTCAGATTGACAGAATAATTAAGTGACAAAATGCATTAGAGAGAAGACCTTCTCCTGAAAACTCACAGTGAGATGTCCTGTCCAATGTTTATGTCAAATCAGATTCTGAATTTGTGAATAATACAGAGGGGGCTAACAATGCAGTCGAGAGCAGAAAATAATGTAAAATACTGGATTTAATGTGGTGGTGAAAACCGATTGCAGCATTTCACCTGTTCCATATTCTAAATAAATAAAGCCCTGGTGACAGGACCAAACTTCTGAACCAGAAAATACCGATGGAAATGTAGATGAAACGGTGAAAATTCGACCAGATTGGATATTTTCAGAAGTCCGCACTGTTCCAGAGGAGAACAAACACTGGAGCGGATTTCTAAGAGGGGAATTATTTTCAGTGTTTGTGAACATCGCGGTGGCAGAGCCAGGTCCCTTACTTCGTGAGGGACCCCTACAAAGTGGGCAGGCAGGCCGCGGTTAATTAACATCAATCAGCTCGCTTCCGAGAGACCGTTCTCTGATTGAGTGCCCGCGCGCCTACGGCTGGCACTGCAATCACAAAGCCGCGAGCGCATTTCCAGAGCAGGCTGAAGTGCCGCAATATTACGATTTCAATTACACAGACCAATACCCTCTAACTGCGAAAACCGAGTCATTTACACCATTGAAATTCAATTACAGTTGGGCGAAAACATTGTTTTATGCGATGCTGTTTCGGTGTTGTTAGTCTTATTGCTTTTCGCTTCTTTTATGGCAATTTGCATAATAAACAGTTGATTTATTGCGGGAGGTCAACCGCGACATTGTCCTGGTTCAGCGAGAAAACAAATTAAAGATTACGGATAACGGGAAAGGTTTGAATAAAGCACGCTCAAACGATATGTACAAAACGTAGTCCGCAGGAAGTGTACAATGACATCTCCTAAAATGACAATAAACACACAGTTTCACGCAAATTTTCCTATAGCTGAAGAAACACGATACCCATTCCTTGAGTTACGTGTCCTGTCAACATAATAAACACATCTTGTCAGTGCGTGTTGAATACAACTATGCCATCTCAGAAATGACGGGTTTACATATTTAGCAATACCGTTTTTTTTTTTTTTTTTTTTCCCCCTCGCGGTCTGATTTAAGTTTCGGTTTCCGACCTGTAACCTCTGAATCAATACCTCTGCTCCTTTTCTGAAATAACAGAAAAAGAAAACATCTCAATAGATTATTTATACAAGGCTATGTGATCTCACTGAACTCTTACTCAATGGGGAAGTTAGGATACCTGCTGAAAAACCTGAGCTTCTGTATTGTGGTTTTGAAGAAAGCCCCTGGTGAATATACCGGTGATTGATTTTGCATTCATTTATGCAGTACATTTTTCCCTTTGTTTGGGGTTGTGCTTACATAAAAGCCAGGAGATAAACACTGTCAGCAGGTCCTCTTCCACTTATTTACCCTGTTTTCATTTATATCATTCTTTTTTTTTTGGTTAACAACAAAACAACGTACAATTAGCCATTGGGACCAAAAAGAAAAAGATAAAATTAATTTGGTTTGACAAATAAGGACAGCCTGCCCATTCGTCAAGGCCTGACCAAGAACCCTGGGATCAAAACGGGAATCTTTTCTTGTTTGGTATTCTTATGCTATTCATGTACAATGTCACTATAATACATACATAATTTTTTTTTTTTTTTTTTAAAGATACTTTACCTCCTCCTCTTCTTTCATAGAACAGAGCCTTGGACACCTGGCAAGTAAGGTCTGTCGTTCATACTTTTCTCCTTTTTTTTTATCTGTGAGCTTTGGATTCACCCCCTCTTTGCTTCAGTCGGTTTTGCCCAGGTTCAGAGAGCACCCTGTGACTCTGTGTCTTTCGTCTGATCTGCTAAGCACTCAGGGTTCCCTTATCACAGCCAGCCTGTTATTGAGTCTGCCATCTCACTGAACCAGCACCACCGCCATTGACCTTTGCTAAGCCAAAAAAAACCAGGGAAGCGGGGCAAGCAAACTTTAAATTACCAGCAGGCTCTGCCCAGCACTGCCTACTTTAGTTCAGTTAGTTTGGGTGTCAATCACAACAAGGAGACGCCCAAAACCTACGGAAGAGGATTAGGGCCACATGTGAAATGTTTTTTGAGTTCTGACTTTAAAGTCAGAATTCTGAGATTAAAGTCAAAATTCTGAGATTAAAGTCAGAATTCTGAGAATAAAGTCAGAACTCAAAAAAAAAATTCACGTGGCCCTAATCCTCTTCCGTAACAACCAAATGGGAACTCTTCCAAAATAAAAAACAACTAAACAGGGCATTGTCAGAAAGCACGTTCAGTCCCATTTCTAAGAGAAACCACAAGCTTAAGATTGCTGAAGAGTGATCAAGAAATACAGAGAGACAGATATGACCAGAAGGCAGTGAATACAATTTTTTTTCTTGATGGCAAATTATCAAACGTGTATATCATATCAAAAATACAGCAGACATGAAATTAAGCTCATTTTCCTCTGAACAGTCACCTGAAGCAGCCTGGCGACAGACAGGGGTTTTGGAAGGACTCTAATCACTCTGGAGAGAGAGAGTTACTGCTTTAAGCTCCTGGCTGCTTTCCAAGCGAATGTTCCTCGTTGCCGGCTGGGGAACCCTCAAATTGCGCGCCAGCATCATTATAAGGGGATGTACAGAGAGAATTTGGGAGTTGGGACGCAGCCACAGAACGGATCTGTGTTTGAATGGAATCACGTGACTCTGTTTTTCCTCTCTACTGTACTTCTTACGCAGTTCGGTGGACACGGCCCAGATTCAGAGTGCGCACCTCCTATTAGTGTTTGTCGTTCACGAACGATTCGTTCAAAAGAAGGAATCTTTTGGGTGAACGAACTGTACTGAATCACTTCGTGAAACGATTCGTTCGTGAACGTGAACTGGTCATTCACTGACTGACTATCGTTTGCAGACTCAGTGAACAAATCAGTTCAGTGATTCGTTCACTGAACGTACTAGCCTGAATCGTTTGCAAACGACACAACAGTACACTTGCCCGAATCGTTCGCGGACGACACAACAGTACACTTGCCCGAATCGTTCGCGGACGACACAACAGTACACTTGCCCAAATCGTTTGCGAACGACACAACAGTACACTTGCCTGAATCGTTCGCGAACGACACAACAGTACTCTTGCCTGAATCGTTCGCAAACGACACAACAGTACACTTGCCCGAATCGTTTGCGAACGACACAACACTAGTTTGTTCGTTCCTCTTGCTATAGCGAATGCAAGGAGCGAGGAGTCTCTGGGGAGGACAGTGGGTACAGTATGGACTCATGAATAGGCTACTAAATGGATAATAATCGAGCATAACTGTTGCTGTTTATTTTCAATGAAATAACAAGACTTTTTTTAACAGGTCTCAAAGTAGGCTAGCCAAGGCTACTATTTTATCGACTACATTTTATGAGAAAACGTGATCTACTTAGCCAACGTATATGAGCACTTTCTATTTCAAGCAGCCGTTAGAACAATTCATGGTAAAGAAATCCACATCTAGGGCTAAAACAACCCATTTCGGGAAATGTAGTGAAATGAAATGGTCACATGAAACACATTCTTTCAAACTAAATAGTGTAGAATAAAATCGAAATGAAAACATTTTATGAAAAATAGGGAAAGAAAGTGTTTGGGTCTTTGGCTATTAAATATTCTGTCGGAAAATGCTCTTTCTATAAATGCTCCCCCCTGGTCGACAACATCTAACAGCACCCCTGCCCCCCCGTCGACAAGATCCAACATCACAACCACAGCCATGTTCCAAAGAAGATATCATTCAAATTCACTTTTTTTCAAAAGCTGTGCTAAACAGACAGAGAATCAGTGAAATACACATGTTTGTGTATGTCTTTGTGCAAGTGTACGGGTAAATGGACTGCATTTATATAGCGCTTTACAATTGATGCCTCTCATTCACCAATTCACACACCAACGGTGAAAGGCTACCATGCAAGGTACCAATCAGCTCGTTGGGAGCAATTAGGGGTTAGGTGTCTTGCTCAGGGACACTTCGACATGCCCAGGGCAGGGGATCAAACCAGCAACCTTCCGACTGCCAGACAACCGCTCTTACCTCCTGAGCTATGTCTGTCTGTGAGTGTGCACATATGTGCATGTGTATACGTGTGTGTGTAGGTGTGCGTGTACACACTTGCGTGAGTGTGTGTGTGTGCATGTTTGTATGTGTGAGTGTGTTCATACATGTGCCTGTGTGTTTTCAGACATGGTTACAGCGCTGAAATCCAGACTGAAAAGCGGATGTGAGATGAACTGAATTTTGGATGATGTTGAGGTACTCCCACCCCCCCCCCCCCCCCCCCCCCCCGTTTCCTAACCCGAACCCCACCCTCTCCCGTCCCACCCGCTGACTCGGAGCCAGACGAGTCACGGGCTGCGCTCCACGTACCGCCACAGCGGGAGAGCCGCGAGCGTCGGCCTCGCTCTTACGGTCTCGAACCCGCCGCGGCCTTCCACTCCGCCGGAACGGAGGCGGCTAGCGGCGCTCGGAAAGCCAGGCTCAGATTAACCTGATCAAAGCTGGAAACGCTTTAATGATCCGCCTGACTAAGCAGGGAAGTGCTTTCGATGAGACATGATACCGACTGGTAAATGAGCTCGAGAACGGGTGGGGTGGGGTGGGGTGGGGGGGGGGGGGGGGGGGTCATGGAGGGGGGGGGGGGGGGGGGCGTTTCTCCACAGATCACTGCAGTACTGGACAGAGATCGCTGCAGGCTGCCCAAATCGCCCGGTTTGGGCCGCTGGGACATGTCGAGGAGTGAAAATGCTTTGCGTTGAGATGTAGTATGGCGAACGTCCACGGGCACTACTCTATTGACCCCACAGAATGTGGCTACTCATGATAATTCACAGCATGGATCACTGGACTGAGCTTATGAAACAGGTTACTGTATTTAGAGACACAAATACAAAGAGATGCACATTAAATCCACAAGCATATTCAGGTTGAATGTGTTTCTTGACTTTTCTTTAATCTGACCATGAGAGAAGTTGATCCACTGTCAGGCACACAGTGTGCAGGTATACAGATCTCAGGTGTGAATACAATGCAGCTGCACCCTCAGTTACATCCAGGAAGTGGGAGGACAGCGGTAAAGATATCATAGATAACACAGATCCTCCACTCTGTGTGCCTCTGTAAGACCTTTGAGAGCTTCTTCTTTTGAGATTATATACACACAGTAAAATGTCCAGTGTTAATTCAACTCTAACTCAGCTTTTAACAAATAACGTTTGGCCCAGACTGAATTTGTCATGGTTCTGTGTTCCTGTCTGTGTTTCCCTTGTTGGGCCGCCAGATGGCGGCACTTCTGTTTTGTGTCCTGCTCCCCCCTGTTTAATTGTATGATTGTTTTCAATTGTCTAATCATTGTTTTCTGGCTGTCTCGTTTCCCCTTCCCTTCCGTGGCCTGATTGCTCCTGGTGCCCTCCTGTGTCTCGTCAGTGTCTGTCTACTTAGTTTCCCTTCCCCTGGACTCAGGTGCTGGATCCTTGCTTGTTGGCTTGTTGGTTTGTTGCTGGTTTGTTGCCTGTTCCTTGCGTGCTTGTTATCTGTTCCTTGCCTGCCCTGTTCTCTGTGTTTTGGGATTTTTGTATTTTTGTTTTCCTGTGTTTTTTGGAGTTTTTTCTTTTTTTGGTTATAGCCGCCCTGCAAGGCTTTCTGTTCCCTTTGTTCCCCTTTGTGCTAAGTAAAGTCTTGTTTGGCTCATTTTGGAGTTTTTGTATTTTTTCTCTGCGTTTGGGTCCTAACCCCCCTCGTCCCGTGACAGAATTAGTGGAATTAACACTACTGAAGTTGAATTAACACTGGATGTTTTGCTGTGTACTTTTTAGCTGCCACCGCAGCTCTATAGCTCTGTCTGTCGGTCTGTCTGTCGGTTGGTTGGTAGGTCGGTTGGTCGGTTGGTCCACAAAAGTGTCCCACCCCGTAGTGGCCACAGTTTTTACCCCAGGAGGCTGAAATTTGGCATGGAGGTTGGTCATGACCGAAGGTAGAGCTGAGTAACTTTCAGGCCAATTGACCGGGGGGGGGCGTGGCGATGGGCGTGGCCTATCACAAAAAGGCACATAACTCTTGAATGGATTCGCAGATTTGCACAAGATTTCGTGGAAAGGTTGGTCATGAGCCAAAGAAGAGGTCACGTGTTTGTGTGAGGGTGTGTGCGTGGATGCATGCATGCGGTCGCAGCTATTGTGGATTCACGCTTGTTTTTATTAAACAGGAATATGGTTTATATTTAAATAGTATATTTTAGGCATTTAGCAGATACTATTTTGCAGAGTGACAATTTTTTCATGCATCCATTAGCACCTCTGGATATTTGCTGAAGTAATTCAGGTTAAGTACCTTGCTGAAGGGTGAAAGGGCTGCACAACAGAGCTGTACGCCCAGTCCCCTAACCACTGCACTACACAGCCAGCAAAAAGATCTCACATGAGCTAGTCTCTCTGGTGCAGGAGACCTGGGTGTGCTGCAGACTCTGCCCACATGAGCTAGTCTCTCTGGTGCAGGAGACCTGGGTGTGCTGCAGACTCCGCCCACATGAGCTAGTCTCTCTGGTCCATAGAGACCTGGGTGTGCTGCAGACTCCGCCCACATGAGCTAGTCTCTCTGGTCCATAGAGACCTGGGTGTGCTGCAGACTCCGCCCACATGAGCTAGTCTCTCTGGTGCAGGAGACCTGGGTGTGCTGCAGACTCCGCCCGCATGGGCTAGTCTCTCTGGTGCAGGAGATAGTCTCTCTGGTGCAGGAGACCTGGGTGTGCTGCAGACTCCGCCCACATGGCCTAGTCTCTCTGGTGCAGGAGACCTGGGTGTGCTGCTGACTCCGCCCACATGAGCTAGTCTCTCTGGTGCAGGAGACCTGGGCGTGCTGCAGACTCCGCCCACATGAGCTAGTCTCTCTGGTGCAGGAGACCTGGGTGTGCTGCTGACTCCGCCCACATGAGCTAGTCTCTCTGGTTTGGAGACCTGGGTGTGCTGCAGACTCCGCCCAGATGCGGTGGAGCTGCCTGGGGTGAGAGTGCAGGCGAGGGTCTACGTTTCTGTGGACCCGTTGGAGAAACGGGCAGGAGATGCTACGGCCCGTCTCCCAGCCCCCACCTCCCGACCGTCGCGCGGCGAAAGAGAGACGGTGTGCGTCGGCCTCGGTGTTTCGGCCGGCGTTCACGGAAAGGCCGGGGGCGCGGCGGAGACCGAGACGCCGGTGATGGCGAGGACAGAGCCTTACGCCGCCCCGCACTGAACCCCGCGGCTCTGAGCCTCGCTCTGGTTTCAGCAGAGAAACGTCTCGCCGACGCGCCCTGTTCACCCGCGAGAGCTGCTCGCTGTTCAGCTCGCCATCAAACCTCAGCCAGAGCGGCCATATTAAAACACAGCTGCCCAAGGTGCTTCTGTGTCAGTAACCATCCTTGTCGCCTTCAGTTTATTTCGATGCACGGAAAATAAAACATTACATTTAGTATTTTTATTCACCCGTTCCCCCTCCACCCTTCTGCTGAGACCAGCTTAGTCAAATCTGAGTTTTGTCGCTGTTGATTTATTACATCATTTATTATTATAGTCTTATTGCTTATTTTTTCCCACAATGCCGCAGGACTGCCGCCGTGGGCTATGCGCCGCAAATTGTGGTCACTCACTCACTCACTCACCCACTCACTCACTCACTCACCCACCCACTCACTCACTCACTCACCCACCCACCCACTCACCCACTCACTCACCCACCCACCCACTCACTCACCCACTCACTCACTCACCCACCGACCCACCCACTCACTCACCCACTCACTCACTCACCCACCGACCCACCCACTCACTCACCCACCCACCCACTCACTCACTCCCCCACTCACTCACTCACCCACCGACCCACCCACTCACTCACCCACTCACTCACCCACCCACCCACCCACCCACTCACTCACCCACTCACTCACTCACCCACCCACTCACCCACTCACTCACCACCCACCCACCACTCACCCACTCACTCACTCACCCACCCACCCACCCACTCACTCACCCACTCACTCCTCACCCACCACCCACCCACTCACTCACCCACCCACCCACTCACACACCCACCCACTCACTCACCTCACTCACTCCACCACTCACTCACCACCCACCCACCCACCACTCACCACCCACTCACACACCCACCCACCCACTCACTCACCCACCCCCCCACTCACACCCCCACACACTCACTCACTCACTCACCCACCCACCCACTCACTCACCCACTCACTCACTCACTCACCCACTCACTCACTCACCCACCCACCCACTCACTCACTCACTCACCCACCCACTCACCCACTCGCGCACTCACTCACTCACACCCACCCACCCACTCACTCACTCACCCACCCACCCACTCACTCGCGCACTCACTCACTCACTCTCACCCACCACCCACCCACCCACCCACTCACTCACTCACCTCACTCACTCACCCACCCACTCACTCGCGCACCTTCAACTCTCACTCACTCACTCTCACCCACCCACCCACCCACCCCACTCACACACTCACACACTCACTCGCGCACTCACTCACTCACTCACTCACTCTCACCCACCCACCCACCCACTCACTCGCCCACCCACTCACTCACTCACTCTCACCCACCCACCCACCCACACACTCACAGACTCACACACTCACTCGCTCACTCGCTCACTCACTGCGGTTTCGTGCTTGTTTTTAAAATAGTGGAAATATCTTGCTTAATTTGAAAGATGACGCAGCGATATTTTCTTATGAAAAGGGTTTTTCTCTGCAGTTTCTTTTAAAATGTGGGTTACACCACGTGGACACTGCCCTCTCTGACAGGAAATTTGGCTCCTCCCCCCCCCCCATGTGACCGTGTTTGGGAGGTTCTGATTGGTAACGGCAGGCCCCGGGGATGTCTGTGTGCCTAAGCTACTCCAGCTCGTGGGCACCGACACTATCTGAACATTCACAGCGAGCCAGCCAATCAGAATGCTTGAGCTACGCCACAGGAAAGGCGCTGGACGATAAATGTGTGGAACGTCTGGACAGTGCCTGCGGCAGCGCTGGAGCAGAGAGCTCATTGGACCTCTAACCCAGCCAATCACAGAAGAGCTCACTCAGCCCTGTGGCTCGGCACATTCCCCCCACTGCGGGGCCCGCGAGTCGGACATAAAAGCCTCTCCGATATCAGATCGCAATTAATTTTGCGCTTTTAAATTAGCAGCAAGGCTAATAAACTGCACAGGCGGCTCGAAACGTGAATTATACCAGACGCGTTCTGCAGTACAGAGGCTGAAACCACTGAGTAGACTGTGAATAGACATAAGGTAATAATGAAATAAATCTCGCCACCATAAACAAAATGTTCTGATTCTGTATTACTCTTGAATGTTAGAAAACCAAGCACTCTCGCCAACCTACACAAGCCAGCAGAGTCACTGTGTTGAGGGGAAGCTCAAAGTTCCTCACCATTCTCTCTGAACATTAAAGGCCACAATACACAGGCAACACTTTGAGGAAAGGAATGTGTGACCAGTAGTTTTTTGTTTCACCAAACTTATATTTCTTACAGCCTGCTATGTAATCCTCACTTATTTTTTTCCAAATCCTTCTTGCAAACAATATTTCCCAACAACTTTGACCTTAAAGGAACACATTCCACCACAAACACTGCACAACACAGCACGTCTGAAGAAAGAAAGTGGTGGAAGACAGACAGAGAGAGAGAGAGAGAAAAAAAGAGAGAGATTTCATCAAATGATTTTAATCATTAAGAAATAGCAACAGCAGGTAGACTAACCCCATCTCCTTCACAGATCAAGCAGAACAGCAGTGTTGTCAATAGCAGAATGGGCGCTGGCAAAGAATAGATCATGATTAGTCTGACTTAACAAGGCTAATGATGCACAGGAAGGCCCAGAACAGGTTCTATAATTATCATCGCACTGGGAAAAGCCCTTGGAGAGCAGGGATTGAGCTTGTGTCATCTACCCAGGCTTTAATTGCACCACAAATTAATGAGCCAAACAAGTAACAATAAATTGTCAGCTACGCCGGGGTGTTCGCTCACCAAACGACGTGTCTTCTGACTCTGTTTTCTTGCTATATGTGAGAAATTGCCTGAAGTGATCCTAGTCAATCAGACACAAGGGCACACAGAAGCATGCACGTACACACACACACACACACAGACACACACATACACACAAGCACACAGAGATGCACATGCACACACACAGACAGACACACAAGCACACAGTCACACACACACACACACACACACAGACACATACACACATGCACACATAGACAGACACACACACATGCACACACGCACAGGCACACACACAAACATGCATACATACTTAAATACACATACTTAAAGAATGTAAGGTCACTACTAGCTCAGTATTTGGTAAGTTTGCTAATGTCAAACTTATTTTTAAATGTGAAATGGCTCCACCATCGCTTAGTGACATGGCCAGATCTTGGCAGGCCTCACCATCAGGGGGCGTAACTTTGGGGAATTGTAAATGAATGCTATACATGCTGTGATACATTGCATGGGATTTTTGTTTCACAGTGTTACGGCCTCAAAAACCACTGGCTCTACCATACGGCAGAAACATATTAACAGGATGCCACACCGAGTAAGAATAAACAAGCAAAGGAATTTATTTAACAAAACACAAAAATACTCACAAATGATGAAGCAATAACAGCAGGGAGGTCTGGCCAAAAAGAATAAAAAGAAGAAGAAGCCCGGGCCAACCACGCAGTGGGCCGTCGGACCCAGGACTCCTCCCTAAACTAACAGAACAGAGGAAAAAACTAAACTACAGCAATAAAGCCACGATAACTAGACTACCAGACCCCCCTCCCCAAAAGGAAAAAAAGGAAAAATAGACACTTAGACAAAAACACTAAAGGGGAAGAGGGACCAAACAAAAGGGAATGCTGCCAGCCAGGAGTCTCGCTCTCCACCCTCCACTGAGCCCTTTTGAGGGGCTCTACAGGTGCAATCAGCCCCTAATCATAGGCACCTGAGAGATGAGCGAGGGAGAGACAGACAACGGGGAATAAGAGCAGAACAGGGGGAGCACGTAACACACAGTAATATATGTTTAAACGTATCTGGGCCCGATCAAATAAAGATTAAATAAATAAATAAGTGAAAGTATCCCAGCATGCATTCTCCCTGACCTCATCACAGATCACAGTGCT
>CM045896.1:40762548-41020048 GCA_025169545.1 Anguilla japonica
TGGAAAGCGCTCAGCGGGGAACAGCAGCCCGTGTCTCCTCTCCCTGTGGAAAGCGCTCAGCGGGGAGCAGCAGCCCGTGTCTCCTCTCCCTGTGGAAAGCGTTCAGCGGGGAACAGCAGCAGCCCGTGTCTCCTCTCCCTGTGGAAAGCGCTCAGCGGGGGAACAGCAGCCCGTGTCTCCTCTCCCCAGGGAAAGCGCTCAGCGGGGAGCAGCAGCCCGTGTCTCCTCTCCCTGTGGAAAGCGCTCAGCGGGGAACAGCAGCCCGTGTCTCCTCTCCCCAGGGAAAGCGCTCAGCGGGGAACCGCAGCCCGTGTCTCCTCTCCCCAGGGAAAGCGCTCAGCGGGGAACAGCAGCCCGTGTCTCCTCTCCCCGTGGAAAGCGCTCAGCGGGGAGCAGCAGCCCGTGTCTCAGCAGCCCGTGTCTCCTCTCCCTGGGAAAGCGCTCAGCGGGGAAGCAGCAGCCCGTGTCTCCTCTCCCTGTGGAAAGCGCTCAGCGGGGAGCAGCAGCCCATGTCCTCTCCCCTGTGGAAAGCGCTCGAGGGGAGCAGCAGCTCGTGGGGAAAGCGCTCAGCGGGGAGCAGCAGCCCGTGTCTCCTCTCCCTGTGGAAAGCGCTCAGCAGCCCGTGTCTCCTCTCCCTGTGGAAAGCGCTCAGCGGGGGGACAGCAGCCCGTGTCTCCTCTCCCTGTGGAAAGCGCTCAGCGGGGAGCAGCAGCCCGTGTCTCCTCTCCCTGTGGAAAGCGCTCAGCGCTCAGCGGGGAGCAGCAGCCCGTGTCTCCTCTCCCTGTGGAAAGCGCTCAGCGGGGAGCAGCAGCCCCGTGTCTCCTCTCCCTGTGGAAAGCGCTCAGCGGGGAGCAGCAGCCCGTGTCTCCTCTCCCCAGGGAAAGCGCTCAGCGGGGAGCAGCAGCCCGTGTCTCCTCTCCCTGTGGAAAGCGCTCAGCGGGGAGCAGCAGCCCGTGTCTCCTCTCCCTGTGGAAAGCGCTCAGCGGGGAGCAGCAGCCCGTGTCTCCTCTCCCTGTGGAAAGCGAAAGCGCTCCCTGTGGAAAGCGCTCAGGGGGAGCAGCCCTTGCCTCCTCTCCCTGTGGAAAGCGCTCAGCGGGGAGCAGCAGCCCGTGTCTCCTCTCCCTGTGGAAAGCGCTCAGCGGGGAGCAGCAGCCCGTGTCTCCTCTCCCTGTGGAAAGCGCTCAGCGGGGAGCAGCAGCCCGTGTCTCCTCTCCCTGTGGAAAGCGCTCAGCGGGGAGCAGCAGCCTGTGTCTCCTCTCTCCCTGGGAGCAGCAGCCGTCTCCTCTCCCTGTGGAAAGCGCTCAGCGGGGAGCAGCAGCCCGTGTCTCCTCTCCCCAGGGAAAGCGCTCAGCGGGGAGCAGCAGCCCGTGTCTCCTCTCCCCAGGGAGAGACAGAAACGCACAATTCTCACCGGCTTCCGCTCTCCGCGGGGACACGTCACGTCTAAAAGCGGCACTTTATGCAAATGCGTGTGGATCTTTCCTGCAACCTCCGCTCCCTCCGCCTCTTTGCTCTTTCCAAACCTACGCGGCTGTGTTCACAGAGGGAATATATATATATATATACACACAGAGGCGGCACGGTACTGCAGGGGGAAGCACCGCTGCCTCACAGCAACAAGGTCCCGGGTTTGAATCTCGTTTGCGTGTTCTCCCCGTGTCCGCGTGGGTTTCCTCCGGGTTCTCCGGTTTCCTCCCACAGTCCAAAGACATGCAGGTAGGATAATTGGAGACTCTAAATTTCAGGTATGAGTGTGTGAGTGAATGGTGTGTGTGCCCTGCGATAGATTGGCGCCCTGTCCAGGGTGTATTCCTGCCTCTCGTCCAATGCATGCTGGGATAGCTCCAGCACCCCCTGTTACCCTGTCCAGGATAAGTGCATATAGATAATGGATGGATGGATATATTTATATATATATATATATATGTGTGTGTGTGTGTGTGTGTGTGTGTGTGTACTTAAGAAGACATGTAGTACTTTAAAGACCCATCAACATTAGTCTACAGTACACCTGACTTTTTTCACTAAAAATAACTAACAGAACATTCCCATGCCCCTCATACCCCAATTCCAGAATAACTCAATAACCACTCCAGGGGAGATCCGGTCTGAAAGCATCTGATTTAAAGCGTCACTCCAGCCCGAGCTCCCATGCGAAAGGAAGGCCTAGAATCACACGTTACAGTCACAGCAGGAATCTCAAGACTGTCGTTTCAAGGGTATCTAAGGCTGTATTCTGTTAAAAAAAAAAAAATAAGCCAACTGGAAAAAGCGAATGCATTGAAATCACTGCTCGCAGCAAAGAGCCAATTAAATCCTGGATTCAATCAACCTTTGTCCTTAACTCTGACTGACAAGTAAACAAAGCCTTTCTTTCACAGTTTGATGAGTTAATGTTGGTAGTTGCTAAACTAAACCAACTTGTTTTTGTGAAGGAAAACACCTTGCATATTTACATGTAAGTCAGAGTTAAGGACAAATGTCATTGAATTCAGACCTTATGTCGTTTGAAACATGAAGCCATTGAGGCTGTTGATTGCAAATCCCAAGAAAAGGACGCTAAATAAATTTCCTTAACCAAGCCGACTGACGATTCTCAGCACGTCCAACCAGACATTTTCACTGGGTTCAGCCCAGCACACATAACCCAGCACACGTCACCCAGCACATGCAGCCCAGCACATGCAGTCCAGCACACGTAACCCAGCACACGCAGTCCAGCACATGCAGTCCAGCACACATAAACCAGTACACGTAACCCAGCACACGCAGCCCAGCACATGCAGTCCAGCACACATAACCCAGCACACGTAACCCAGCACACGCAGTCCAGCACGCGTAACCCAGCACACGCAGCCCAGCACATGCAGTCCAGCACACACAGCCCAGCACACACAACCCAGCACACGCAGCCCAGCACACACAGCCCAGCACATGCAGTCCAGCACACATAACCCAGCACACGTAACCCAGCACACGCAGTCCAGCACGCGTAACCCAGCACACGCAGCCCAGCACATGCAGTCCAGCACACGCAGCCCAGCACACGCAGCCCAGCACACGCAGCCCAGCACACACAGCCCAGCACATGCAGTCCAGCACACGCAGCCCAGCACACACAACCCAGCACACGCAGCCCAGCACACACAGCCAAGCACATGCAGTCCAGCACACACAGCAAGGCGGCTAGCAGCTCCTTTCACGTAGCATTTCCACAGCCACTTTCCCGCCAAGGGAAAATAACCTCCGTGCATAAACCATCGCCTTCGTCACCGCAGGGACACCTGCACCCCCGGAGAGACAGAGGCGTTTCCACGGTAAATGTTACCGGGGCCGATGGAGGGCGGAGGGAATCAGTCGGCGCGCAATGTGGACACAGCGTTCACCCAGCGGCCAGGCGTGTCGTGTAAGCGTGTTTATTCCGCGTGAAAGAGCTCAGTCACCAGGAATCGGTAGCTAACCAGCACTGGCCCCATGATTAGGCGACACGCTCATACACAGGTAGCCGCAGCTAGTCCGCTCAAAGCAAGTAAACAAACATACACCCTTAACACTGTTTACCAGGCTAACAAATTATCGGCTTTGGCTGCTTCAAGTACCTCCAAAACAGGTATGTGAATTTCACTTATTTATTTATCAACGTGATGTGGGCAGGATTAGTTGGTACCAAAATAAAAATAAACAGTTTCTAAGGGTGCTCTGAGGTTTTCTGCACACGAGAAGCAGGTGAGACACCGTGAGTCTGAAAGATTCCCAACCGTGCTGGGTCATGTGAAACCTGTGCACGCGAAGCTAAGGCAGGTCAGAGAGCGGTCGGACAGCGAGCAGGACCGCGTCTGGTCCCCCCAGAGGAGGGTGATAAAGTTCCGGCCTTCCTCCGTTTTACGCAAAGCCTGGAGATTGTGTGTTCCAAGTCACTAGTTTGGTGGAAAAAAGGCACACAACACAATGAAAAACACAATGCCCAGTGCTTGGCCACAGACAATTAATGATAATTATATTTGTTTACTCTTCAGAAATGAAAGGATAACCTTGAACGATTTTTTTTACTCAATCCTGCTGTTAGGGAGTGTTCTTTTAGTCCTTGTAGACACTAAAGTGGAGGGCCCATTGAGACTGTGGTCGTAGATATTCGATGTGAGTCCTGAATACTAAAATATGAATTTATCCTGGCAGTAGCAGCGGTCTGTTGAGTGTCCGGCAGTCAGCTGGATACTGTCGTATAAGGATATCACCCACTGCTTTGTGCAAAGCTGCGAGTCTCACTCCATACAGTGAAGTTATTGTTCCTCTGGCTGTCTAAAAAAGAGGAGAAACCCTTCACTTACAGACACAAAGCCATGGTAACTCACAGACAAAGCCATGGTAACTCACAGACACAACGCCATGGTAACTCACAGACAATGCCATGGTAACTCACAGACAAAGCCATGGTAACTCACAGACACAAAGCCATGGTAACTCACAGACACAACACCATGGTAACTCACAGACAATGCCATGGTAACTCACAGACAAAGCCATGGTAACTCACAGACACAAAGCCATGGTAACTCACAGACACAAAACCATGGTAACTCACAGACACAAAGCCATGGTAACTCACAGACACAAAACCATGGTAACTCACAGACACAACGCCATGGTAACTCACAGACACAAAGCCATGGTAACTCACAGAAACAACGCCATGGTAACTCACAGACAAAGCCATGGTAGCTCACAGACATAAAGCCATGGTAACTCACAGACAAAAAGGCATGGTAATTTACAGACATATTGTCATGGTAACTCAGACACAAAGCCATGGTAACTCACAGACCCACGTGGCTCTAAAATTGCATGCAGTTTGGCTCAAAATCTCTGCCTATCATTGTTAAAGCTGAAAACATGAGTTGCAGTCTTGTTATGCATATTTATTAAAGGGTGAGGCCAATGCCAGGGCAGCCACAGCTGAGTGGCTGCCTTGTGATGCATATTCATTAATTGGCGGGTCCAATGCCAGGATATCCACAGCTGAGTTGCTGGCATGGAAGCATTAACAGGTGACATGGAAAGCAGTGCCTGACAGTCTCTGATGAGGTCATGAGTCTGTTATGTTAGGTGAATGGACAATTCCATTTGGCACTGATACTGAATCATCTCCAGTATTTGTCTGCACTGAACAATCAGGGTTTGATTTAGAATTTAGTGAGCTCATTCTGCCCGGATCAATGACAGGAGGAAATACATGCCCAGACTGAGTCATGCCATTAGGGAGGGGTGAGTTTGAGTAGAACATGGGTGTTCTGTCGACATCCCTGTTCCTATTCCCAGTTTGTTCCCACTGATATTTGCACATGAAATTCCAGCTTCCCAAATTTCCTTATTCCCACTGTTATTCCCATTCCCTGTCCATTCTCCACAAGTACACAAGTGTGTGTGTGTGTGTGTGTGTGTGTGTGTGTGTGAGAGAGAGAGAGAGAGAGAGAGAGAACGATGGGGGGGGGGGGGGGGGTGACTGGGGGTGCTTCATTTCACCCTTGGGGTTTTGGTTAAAAAAAGTCTAGGAAAGGACATGCTGCAGTCTCATTGTGAAAATAATAACGGCAGTAATTGATGTCTGAGAGAGCAGAGTGACACCCGCCTGTACACTTGACACTTAATCCTGTGATGAACAGACATCTTTATTCTACGGGGGAACTCCATTATCAAAACCGGAACATCACTAATAACCCAAAGGACCGACTCAGCAAACGACATCTGACATTTGCGAAGCACTGATGCATGCGTCCTGCACTCCCTCCCGTCTTCAAAATTTGTATCAGGAGTGGGAGTTCATTTATGAGTTACTGAGTCAGGACATTCCGTGGGGGAAATAAATTCACAGTCAACCAGTCAAGGGACGAGGCTGGAGATTCACTGTTTCCATCACAAGTGAATCACCTATCATCTCACCAGCAACAGAGTGAATTATACAAACGTTCGCTGCATGGCTAAATCCAATTACCCATAATTTAATCATGTCCTCAGACATAAAAATCTCTGATTTACATTTTATTAAATTCAGGGACATTTAATTATCTGGAATTCAGAGTCTAGAGACATGCTAGGTGTTCTCTGAAGAAGCCCCGTTGATTAAGAAATATCAGGAAAGAATTACGCGCGGCGCCGGGTCTATTTTTGTGCGCTGTATTATTATTATTATTATTATTATTATTATTATTATTATTATTATTATTATTATTACATTCATTGTCTTCTTACCTCTGAAAAGCAACGTAATGATGAACTCCAGCGTGCAGAGGGGTAACATTTTTTGTTGTTGTTGTTGACTCAAAAACTTCCAACAATGTTTGAGGGCAGAAACGTAAATGTGAAGGAGAAATCCGGACGGCTTCGCCCACCTGGCTCGTGCCTCCTTCTAATGTCTGAGAAAGGAAAGCAAAGAACGTGCCAAAGTACCCATTCCAGCCCAGGAGGGAAAAACACTTTATAATCCTACGGACCAAACCGACTCGGATTATTTTCCAGTAGAACTTCACGCGGAGATGTCGTTAAGACGTCGATGGGAGAAGCGTAAAGATTTATGATGTTTTCAGTGCATGCCATATATCGTAAGAAGGTGTCCACGGCAGGCGAATTGCCAGTAATAGCATGGACTACTGAATATGCGAACGTGCTTTTGTACAGAACCCCCACGGGTACTCCTGAGGGGCATCAGTGAGCGGCACCGGCAGCCCGAGTGACTATGGATAATATCTCTTAGTCCGGTATATTTAGTCCGGTCCAGTTAATGGACAAAGCGCGGAAAGTCTCTCCGTAGCCCGCGTGCGTTTCTTTCTTATGAACTGTCGGTCTTCGGTAATGCTGGTCAATCCACAAGTCAATTTAACTTAGACAGGTAGAATATTCCTTCGGGAAAATGAAGTTGCCTTTTGAACTCCACCACTGTGGGGGATCTGTGTTTTCATAATCTTAAAGCTAATTTACAGTTTGTTTCAAGATTTTGGTCTCTGGAAATATCCAAGCAATTCAGTGCTATTACTCCTTATGCTTCAGGCTAAGTAACAAGCCGAAGATTTAAACAGGTACTGCGTCCGCTTGGAGTTGTCAAGATCACGTCCCTGAAAGAACCAGTCAAAATGTGTTTTCTTTCATGAATATGCGCACATTGCTTAAAGCGAGTAGGTCACCGTGTAAGTAAATCAGAAGCATAACTGCGAAGAAGGCGAGCAGTTCTTGTCTTTTTTGTCTTGACATTTAATCCAAGATGTTGCAGTTTTGTTTGAATATTTGTTTGCGCTGTTGCCTCAGTTGTCAATTTACTGAGTGTCCTCGGCTACATTAGTCGATCAAGTGGCCAATTTACTGAACTCCACACCGCGACTCTTTAAAGCAAAGCTTTTCCCTTCTGCGTACCCATGCAGCGCCAGGAGAAAATAAGTTTACGTCTTCCGCCAAGTCTTCTTCGCTGAGTGACGACGGGGACAGAGAGAGTGATTCGTGCGAACAGATTTCGCGGAGGAGAAAAACATACGGGAGAGGACTGCGGCTGACAACCTGGATTGGCAAATTCTGAACTGGGGGCGTGCGAGGCGGTCCGCATTCATGCGTATACTGCTGCTGCATCGCTAAACGCGCACTATCACAGACCCGAAGCACCGCTGGTAGGCTATAGCACACCAGAGAAGGCACGCCCGCCAATTTGTGCAAACATGCCCTTCATGACGAGGCGGTATTGAACATATTGGACCCTGCGTGAGAACTGCTGAGAAAATTGCTCTAATCGATACTTCCTCCGTAGGCTACCAGGGACAGAGGCTACAGTGACTGCTACATCTACATATTCGCTTTAAATGTAAAACCGAAATCAATAGCCGTTAACGTAGGCTACAACTCTCGTTGGGAAATGGCAATAGCTGTAGTTTTTTATTTTTATAGATTTTTTTTATTTTGTATAAATGCTACGGAAGAAAACCTTGTTGGAACATCTGATAGATTGTTGTATATATATTTATTGATTAGTTGAGTATATTCATATTAGCGGATATGATGTATTGATATCTTATGGACTTGGAAAGAAAACTTAAGCTATTTGTTGGGCAGATATTCTACAGTCCGACAAAGGTAGCACGTTTGGGGGGGTGGTTGGCCAAGACTGTTAGAGTTAAGATCTAACTCCAAACAGATTTAAATAGCAGTAATCAGTCATGATCATGAGCATAATCGTTATCGGTATCAATTAGACATACATTTAATCACAGTCTCCGTCGTTTTACGGGTTTTCCGTTGTGTCACAGATTGGCAGATTGGTGAAGTGTTTATTTCCGATTGAGGAAAGTCAGTGCAACCGACAAAAAGAAGGAGGTACTCTCATTCCTTATACTCGCAGCGTCTTCGTTCCAATTATTAACATTTTGAAGGAAAAGCAATGATTTTGTGTTTTCTACACCGCAAATAAAGTCTGTTGTGGCTCATAGGCAGTAATCTCAGAATTTCCGCGTATGCAGACGATCCATCTGCTAAGTCAAACAGTGACATTTCAACGAAATCGATGAACACCGTTAATATAGGCTACCCACAATGGCGAGAATAATCTGGTTTTAGAAACTCCCGTTCAAATCAATTTAAATGCTTTTGAATTAGTTGTGCGGCGCAGATTGATTTAAATGCAATGCATTTTACTGACACCTGTGCAAGGTAATACAGACCAAGTGTTTTGCCCGACACCACGCATGTATTGCATTCTATTTCAGTCGTGAATGTTCGGAAGCAATTACACAGATCAGCCTAAAGAGAGCTGTCTGGTATACAGCCAAATGAGGACAGGGTGTCAATGAAATTGTCAAGCAGCCACCTATAATTAACCTGTTGCGTTCTCCTTTCCATTTGCCGAGACTTATAGTTCCGAAGAACACCAACATTGCCCCCTTGTGGGCAGTTATGCACATGACAGAAAGGATTTTTGAGGAAACGAACTTGGGTCGGGCGAAATTATACAAATAGAAGTACATGTCTGAAAATTCCCTCAAATCAGAAATGATACACAGTTTGAGTTGGCCACACCAGAGATGCCTAAATGAAACACACGTCAAATGCCAGTGCTGCAGTCTTGGCAATTACGAGTATTATTACGGTCTGGCAACCTGTGAAAAGAGATCGATATTATGCATTTAATGGAAACTGTGAGCACAGCACGCTGTTTAATAAAGAGGCCTAAAATGCAATGCTTTCTGCGGTCTACAAATTAATCATGTCTGCTCAAAGGCAATTCTGAGTAATGATTGGTGTGTGCGACCCATTTATAAACCTCATACAGCTTAATTTCTGACCAGACTAGCTTTTCCACAGTTCTGGAGATGTATATCAGAAGAGAATGAGAACTCTGAGAATGATGAATATATATATATATATATATATATATATATATATATATATATATATATATATATATATATATATATATATAAATATATATATATACTGTGTTTTCCATAATAGTCAATAAGCAAACAGTCTAATCTGTCTCTAAGTTGCACACTTCCCCTCTGTCTCACACACAAATATTCCCATATTCCAACCACGTGCAGTCTAATCCTCCCGTACTCCTGCGTCTAATTGTTTTGGTTGCAGCTGAGCTCTCAATTAATTAGGTCTAATTTTGCAGCTAATTGAATGCTCATCTGGATTTGACATCGCTAAACGAAAGTATCGTTTGCTATAGATCTGTTTTTCTGGAAGGATTGATTGCTTTCACCACAGCATATTAAAATGTGTTGCTTTAAGTCATGACTGTTCTTTTTAGGCCCTTTAATTAGAAACGCAGACGTGTATTCAACATTATTGATTGAGAATAATATGTTTTCTTCGGGGTCCACTACAATTCATTTTAACAGCTACTTCACCTTTTTTGAGCCTGTCACAGAAAAACTTCTGTAGGGGCAGTTTTGATTAAAAAATGCTGAACAAAGAGGTTTACATTACTTTATGTTAACACCAACTTTTTCAGTCGACTGTAAAACTTTAATTAGGTGACCTAATATTACAATGAGTCATTACAGTGAGTCAGTGTGATATCTCCCCTCTGTGTTGTTGCCTGCATGCTAATTGACTGAATTGATTACTGTGTGTGGCTGTGCGGAGTGGGTAATGTAGCACCCCCCCCCCTGCCTCTGCACAGGCTGAGCCCCGAGGGGTCCCCACACAGGCTGGGCCCCGAGGGGACCCCGCACAGGCTGAGCCCTGAGGGGACCCCACACAGGCTGGGCCCCGAGGGGACCCCGCACAGGCTGAGCCCCGAGGGGACCCCACACAGGCTGAGCCTGAGGGGACCCCGCACAGGCTGAGCCCCGAGGGGACCCCGCACAGGCTGAGCCCTGAGGGGACCCCGCACAGGCTGGGCCCCGAGGGGACCCCACACAGGCTGGGCCCTGACGGGACCCCGCACAGGCTGGGCCCTGAGGGGACCCCACACAGGCTGAGCCCTGAGGGGACCCCACACAGGCTGGGCCCCGACGGGACCCCACACAGGCTGAGCCCCGAGGGGACCCCACACAGGCTGGATGCTGGTGGGACCCTGCACAGGCTGGACGCTGGTGGGACCCTGGTTCAGGTTAAATTTCGGCTCTCCTGGCTGGTCGCCACATCGTTTTTAGGGCTCCCGGGCCCGACCGGGAACTGCCAGGAAGGGTCCGCTAATTGCCTCTCTCTGACAAGGACGGATGGGCCGGTAACAGCCCCGGTCCGAGCGATGCACATTCCATTCGGCTTTATTTGTGTAGAGCTTTTATCACAGAGACTCTCCGCAGAGGACACGGGACATGGAGAAAAATTAGGACCGAGTGAGCCTTAACCCCCCCCCCCCAATTATTTAGCGATGGAGGTTAAAAAAAACTCCCTAGTGGGGAGAACAGAAAAATTCTCAAACATTGGCGAGAAAAAACTCCCCGGTGGGAAAAAATCTGTGGAGGAACTCAGATATGGAGAGGAGCCCATCCTCTGGGGGCTAGTCCACTGTCAGTAGTTAAAGATCAGCTAAATGACAATAGACAGGTAATGGGGATTCTGTCAAAGCCAATAGACAGAGTGGTTCGGCAGATTACAGCCCAAAGTACTAAACTAGATGGCAAAATAAAATGAAATGAGCAACTGAAATAAACTGTGAACATTCACTATGTCAAAATAAACACAAAAAGGCAAGAATGTCCCATTCACGAATAAAAACATGAAAGTATGTATGAATTAGACCAATTTAGGTCTGTCTGGATCTTTTACACCCGTGAAGTTGCATGTAAATGGTAAATGGACTGCATTTATATAGCGCTTTTATCCAAAGCGCTTTACAATTGATGCCTCTCATTTGCCAGAGCAGTTAGGGGTTAGGGGTTAGGTGTCTTGCTCAAGGACACTTCGACACGCCCAGGGCGGGGTTTGAACCAGCAACCCTCCGACTGCCAGACAATCGCTCTTACCTCCTGAGCTATGTCGCCCCCGACATGTCCTAGTTTTAGTTTGTTTGGTTAGGCCTCTTATAAGGGCCTGATTGGGTCTTTTAACTTCCTGCCCACATTGTTCTGTTCCTGTCCTGAGGGTTTTTCTTTTCTCTTCTGTATGCTATTTCAGTCTCCGCTTATGGTGTACTGGTCTTGTCAGGTAATTAACATTTAGCAGTTCCGGACAAGAACCTTTTCCTTCTGATGGGAGAGTGACAGATTGACCTGTGTGACTTCTCCGGAACATCACTCAACACCTCCTTCATTAATGTCTTCATGCTTCTCGTCAGGTCTGAGCGGATGGAAAGGAGAAGAGGTCAGACAGCACCGCGGTTCCTCAGATCTTGTAATCGCAGACACGACAACGCAGCGCCGCATAATTGCCCTGAGTGCAATAATTATTAAGTGAATAAGCTATTCAGCACATAATCCTTCCTGAAGAGGTATATAATTACCATCAAAGCAATTCCACGAACAAATCCATTTAGGTTAGTGCAATATAAACCATGGATAGCCATGAAAGAGAGTCAATCAACCTGTCTGTATTCATGAATGTGTGCTGGATTACTCTAAACCCTTGAGCACTTAACGGTAAGCCATCAGCGCACAACACACAACGCCCGCTGAACTTCAGGCACAGTCGTCTTAAGAAAGCATAATGTGAAAATTCTTTAAATGACTTCCTGAACTCTGGAATTTTTCAAAATGTGGGGAGGTTCTAGTAAATTTCCTGTAATGCAAATTGTATTGTACAGTACAATAAAAACACTGTAGTATGTTTTTATGAAGTTCCATAATGTTTGGGACAGAGACAAATTTTTCTCTTCTCTTATTGATCTTAAGAAACGTTCCTTTTAAATACTCTGCTGTCGTTTTTCCCAGCGATGTAAGCGATCACTGTGTTTTCACAGTTATCAGTGATGTTAAGACCTTAAGTGTAGACCTCGTTTTGTGCTGACAGAATATTAAGTTGTTTGTAGAACAGAGCCTTTTGGGTTTTTTTTATTTATTTTTATTTTACTTCGGCTGGAAAAGAATTGCACTTAATGATGATGCTGAAATTGGCTGGAAGGTTTTTTTTTTTTTTGTTTTAAAAAACGTGCTCCTATTCGTAAGTATAGAACTGATGAATAACCTTTAGTTCAGTACCAGGTTCTGAACTAGGGGTCACTACGTCCATGAACTTAACGTGGCCAGGGCAAAGGCAAGGGAGTCTGGGGCTGGGGCTGATTGGCTGATTGGCTTATCTTCAGACAGCTCAGAAACACATTAACTTCTCTCATCAGTAAAGATAAACCTGAGCATTGTCTGTCTGAAACTACTGAAAATGTGAATAATGATTGTAGTTTCTGGAAAGCAATTAAATTTATGTCTGCATGTGATGATTCCAATGATCCACCCTCCCGTGTAGTCAAGGACTCTGTCTCCGTGTCTGATAAGTCAGAAATGTTGAACTGTTTTAATGAGTGTTTTAATTCCTCTGAGTTTTTATTTGGATATGTCGTGACTTCCCCTCTTGTGTAAAACCTGTGAACTCTGTTGACAATGCTGCTTGTATTAGACAAACATCTCTGTTTCTGTAGCTGAGATTCATAGACAAACATGGTTTACCCTGTTTCTGTAGCTGAGGTTCATAGACAAACATACTTCACCCCTGTTTCTGTACCTGAGGTTCATAGACAAACATACTTCACCCCTGTTTCTGTAGCTGAGGTTCATAGACAAACATACTTCACCCCTGTTTCTGTAGCTGAGGTTCATAGACAAACATACTTCACCCCTGTTTCTGTAGCTGAGGTTCATAGACAAACATACTTCACCCCTGTTTCTGTAGCTGAGGTTCACAGACAAACATGCTTTACCCCTGTTTCTGTAGCTGAGGTTCATAGACAAACATACTTCACCCCTGTTTCTGTAGCTGAGGTTCATAGACAAACATACTTCACCCCTGTTTCTGTAGCTGAGGTTCACAGACAAACATACTTCACCCATTTCTGTAGCTGAGGTTCATAGACAAACATACTTCACCCCTGTTTCTGTAGCTGAGGTTCATAGACAAACATACTTCACCCCTGTTTCTGTAGCTGAGGTTCATAGACAAAACATACTTCACCCCTGTTTCTGTAGCTGAGGTTCACAAACAAACATGCTTTACCCCTGTTTCTGTAGCTGAGGTTCATAGACAAACATACTTCACCCCTGTTTCTGTAGCTGAGGTTCATAGACAAACATACTTCACCCCTGTTTCTCTAGCTGAGGTTCACAGACAAACATACTTCACCCCTGTTTCTGTAGCTGAGGTTCACAAACAAACATGCTTTACCCCTGTTTCTGTAGCTGAGGTTCATAAAGCCTTAAAGCAGCTGTTCCTTGTAAACCAGCTGGCCTAGAACACCTGGAACCAGGTTTTTTTTAAAATTAGCAGCAGATTTCATAGCTGGACCTCTGACTTGTTTTTCATCTCACTTTGATTTCAGGTGAAATTCCTAAATGCTGGAAGGCTGCCTACAGGGCTGTGGAAAAGTATTTCCTGATTTCCTCTATTATTCTATGTTTGTCACTTTGAATGGTTTCAGATCTTTAGACAAAATGTAATACTAAGCAAACTGAGTAAACACAAAACAAGATGTAAGAGGTAAGTGGCATAAGTGAAACTCAGGATAACAAGCTGCATTGTATCTTTTTTTCAATGGCCTTTGATACTGTGGCCCAAGACATTTCGAACATTGGGTTCACTGATCATATGATAAGTCAGTTTGACAACTACCTTACAGAGAGGCCTCTGTAAGAGTGTATTCAGTTGGATGGCCTTATGTTTAATTTACGTATAGTTGGTAAAGGTGTCCCTCAGGTTTCAGTCCTAGGTAAACTTTTATTTACAATTTATATTAATTGTCAGGGCTGAAGGTGCCTAATGCGAATTTCACTTCCATGCTGATTACACCATGTTCTTTTTTCAGTGCTCTTACTCTAAAAAGGCTCTGCAGTACCTGTAAGCTGCTTTTGATATAGTGCAGTCTTAACTTTGCCAATTGAAGCTCATCTTGAATGCAGATAAAACCAAGCTCACGGTTTTTTCAGACTCCAGGAAATCACTAAACTGTAGCCTTGCAACTTCTCAAGGTAAAGAAACTTAATCTAAAAAACGGCATTTGATCCTACAGCAAGACAATGATCCCAAATATCCCGCTTAAGCTTCTTCAAAGCCAAAAACTGAAAAATCATTTGCTGTCATGCTGTAAAAAAAACTTGTGTATAAACAGATACAATACCAAATACAATTGCAAAATCCATGATTGGTCTAATTTGTAATTTTTGATGGCTCTCCCCACACAAAAACAACAAAAACAGGGGGTTTCATACCTGCACACAAACCTTCTCTATGGTACAGGCTAATTAACCTGATACCTGCACTCAAACCCTCTCTATGGTACAGGCTAATTAACCTGATACCTGCACTCAAACCCTCTCTATGGTACAGGCTAATTAACCTGATACCTGCACTCAAACCCTCTCTATGGTACAGGCTAATTAACCTGATACCTGCACTCAAACCCTCTCTATGGTACAGGCTAATGAACCTGATACCTGCACTCAAACCCTCTCTATGGTACAGGCTAATTAACCTGATACCTGCACTCTGCAAACCCTCTCTATGGTACAGGCTAATTAACCTGATACCTGCACTCAAACCCTCTCTATGGTACAGGCTAATTAACCTGATACCTGCACTCAAACCCTCTCTATGTTACAGGCTAATGAACCTGATACCTGCACTCAAACCCTCTCTATGGTACAGGATAATGAACCTGATACCTGCACTCAAACCCTCTCTATGGTACAGGCTAATTAACCTGATACCTGCACTCAAACCCTCTCTATGTTACAGGCTAATTAACCTGATACCTGCACTCAAACCCTCTCTATGGTACAGGCTAATTAACCTGATACCTGCACTCAAACCCTCTCTATGTTACAGGCTAATGAACCTGATACCTGCACTCAAATCCTCTCTATGGTACAGGCTAATTAACCTGATACCTGCACTCAAATCCTCTCTATGGTACAGGCTAATTAACCTGATACCTGCACTCAAACCCTCTCTATGTTACAGGCTAATGAACCTGATACCTGCACACAAACCCTTTCTATGGTACAGGCTAATTAAAATGATACCTGCACTCAAACCCTCTCTATGGTACAGGCTAATTAAAATGATACCTGCACTCAAACCCTCTCTATGGTACAGGCTAATTAACCTGATACCTGCACTCAAACCCTCTCTATGGTACAGGCTAATGAACCTGATACCTGCACACAAACCTGAACAGGCTAAATAATCTGATACCTGCACACAATCATCTCTCTCAAAAGGCTAAATAATCTGACACTCGGCTCTGCATGTGATTTGTATGTCTGTGTCCCGCCTTTTTCCCGCCTTTTTTTAACAAACGGAGAAAGCAAATCTGTGTCATTGTGTGGGTAGTCTGGAAATAGCCCGGGGAGATAAACCCAGCATCTAATGGCAAATTTGAGCCTTGGAGGTCTGATTCAGTAATTTGCCTTTTCTCTCTACCTGCTCATTATTGGCTAGACAGTCAAATCCACCACCATTAACAGAGCACAATCAGAGTACTAGAGCTCCACACACAGAGAAGTGCACGTCGCTGTCTCGGTAGGACAATCAATCATCATTTGTCTTCAACTTACAGATAAATGCAAGAGTAGTCATCCTCCTATCACTAACACAGACCACTGAACTCTCCAAACTGTGCTTAAGAAAAAAGCTTTGCATTTAATTTTTTTTCTCCAAGAAAAGTATAGATCTTAATTGACTCCAGGTCACTAGTTACTCACTGGTTGCTTTATTTGTTCTAAATGAAATTTTATTATTATTATTATTATTTATTATTATTATTATTATTATTATTATTATTATTATTTAGTTTTTGTTTTGTAATTCTGTCATAATTGGCCAATCATAGGACATCCTCAGGAGACTGGATGTAATCAAGCTTTCCCTATATCAGTGCCCATCAGCTAAAATATTTTCCTGTCGCAAATGGAAAATGATCTACAGGTCATGAGCACAGCATCAGAATAAGTGTGCGAGCACCTTCTGTGGAAAACCCACCCATTCGGACCACAGAATTCACCAGTGCAGAGCACTGCTCAGTGTTAGAAATCTGCTCTGTCCTGGTCAAAACGCCACCCGTTTTAATTTTTGTTTTTTCCCCCCTGGGGACGAGGTGGATCCATCAGAAAATACAGGTCTAATTCTTCCTCCCATATGGACAAATTCATCATTTAAATGTCCCTGTGATGCAGGCAGGTGAAGACTTGTTTGAAGGTGTTTTTGATACTGAAGACATTTGTGTGAAGGTGCTTTTGACATTGGAGGATTTTGTATGAATGTGCCTTTGACATTAGAGGCTTTTGTGTGAATGTTATTTTGACATTGAAGACGCTTTTGTGTGAAGGTGCTTTTCAGTGTGTGAATATTTTTTTTGGACTTACAGATGAAACTCCATTTCGTGGAAACCTGAACTGTAAAGGTCAGCTTTGGTAAACTAACCTGTCCCACTTTCCAGCCTATTGGCCAGATGTACCTGACCTCTTACTCATTGTGTTGATTAACCTCTGACCAGAGTGGAGGAGACCCAGCTGGCAGCCCTGGCGTGACGGTTAGAAATAAACCCTATTTTTAATGAATCCGGTGTGCTGTGCACTGGTCCAAGTATCCAAAAACAAGTGCTTTAGTTTGTTATTTATTTTTTTCTCATCAGCAGTAAGTCTTGCTCGCTGCATAAATGCGATTTTCAATTTCCTCCTGAGAGCAGCAACTCTCTCAGTGCTATTTTTGGCCAGAAGCTCATTTGTTACATTCTACTCTGTTTGTCTCTGCTGTCATAACAGCAGTGGAGATTCACGAGCATGCCACACTTTCTATTTTTTTTTTGTCCAGCCCCCTGGCATGTGAAACACGTCTAAGAGCCACTGTGCTCACTCCCGTTCACGTTTACATCCTCAACCTCAGGAAGAGCCAATGAAATACATGAGTCCCGATATCCCTAAGAGCTGATATTGCAGAGGCACATGTGATTATATATACCTGAATCCCATGAATGTTGATATCCCTGAGTCACATTAATGATGATATCCCTGAGTCACATAAATGCTGATATCCCTGAGTCACATTAATGCAGATGTCCCTGGGTCACATTAATGCAGATGTCCCTGAGTCACATTAATGCTGATATCCCTGAGTCACATTAATGCTGATATCTCTGAGTCACATTAATGCTGATATCCCTGAGTCACATTAATGCAGATGTCCCTGAGTCACATTAATGCTGATATCCCTGAGTCACATTAATCCTGATTTCCCTGAGTCACATTAATCCTGATATCTCTGAATCCCATGAATGCAGATGTCCCTGAGTCACATTAATCCTGATATCCCTGAGTCACATTAATGCTGATATCCCTGAGTCACATTAATGCCGATATCCCTAGGTCACATGAATGCTGATATCCCTGAGTCACATTAATCCTGATATCCCTGAATCACATGAATGCTAATATCCCCAAGTTGCATGATGTTACATTCCCTTGCATTGTGGAGTCTGCATGCCCATCTCAGTTCTGCAGGTGGAGCTGATTGATGGCTTAATTGCCTGATGATGCACACCTGTGTCCACCTGACAGCCAAGTGGATAAAGACATTTCAGGGAGAGATGGTTGGGGATTTTTTTTTTTTTTCTTCACTCAATTCCTTTTAAGACACTTTGCTTTTGTGTGTTTTTACATTTTGCAGTTACTATATTTTGTTTTCTGTTTATGTTTTGTTTTGGAACTTTTCTGTGGTAGGTTGCAGGTGGTCAGGCAGTTTCTTTTCTTTCCTGTTTTAACATGTTTTTAGATAGTTAGACCAGAGTAGGAATAACATTTACCGGGAGACTCACTCCTTTTGCTTTGTCCCGGTAGTGAGGTTTTAAAATGTGCTTTCTTTTAGATTAGGAGTAGCCTACCTCTAGTTTGTCTTCTGCCTGAACCATCCTGTTAGCCTACAGATGGTAATGTGTTCTGTTTTTTGTCTCATTGTTTGTAATAAATCTTATCTTTTTGTTGTTGTATTTATAATTTGACTCCTTGCTTTGTCTGTGGCATTTTTTTGTGTTGTCCCCCGAACTCGGGTTTGCTTTTGGGACGTACCAGATGAATACTGATATCTCTGAGTCACATGAATGGGAAATATCGCAAGTGTCAATACATGCAAATGCTAATGCCGCGGAGCCACAATAGCTCTGATATTCCTGAGAGATTGTGTGGAGTTTCACAGTACACCAGCTGCTATAACAGTCCTCTCCCCTCACTCCCAGCCCACTGCTAAAACCTGTCATCCGGCCATCAGCTGCCTCAGACTTAGATCTAAGCTTGCATGGACTGCAGATTGCTGAATTACTTCAGCTTATCAGACAAAACGTGTAGTTGTGTTAACATTATCTTTGCGCTAACATTATCTTTGTGCTAACATTATCTTTGCGCAAACATTATCTTTGCGCTAACATTATCTTTGTGCTAACATTATCTTTGTGCTAACATTATCTTTGTGTTGCATCGTTTTGATTTGTCCTCTTTGAGGTACAGTTGAAGCTTCTTGAAATACTCATAGTGCCTGGGAGTTTTCTTGAGATGTGTGTGTTCTATATAAAAGACAATACCTAAAATGGCTACAATTATGGCAACTTCGATACAATAATCAATTGGTGTGAATCCTATCTCTGTGACAGGAGGGTAAATAGCAATGTTTCCAAGCTTGTGTTAAAGACATAACACAATGACCCAATTTTCACTTTTACGAAACTCAGTTAAAACTGAAATATTAGTAGTAGGCCAATCTGAGAGATAAATTCTTAGCCTTATAGTTTTCTTTACATTTCTTTAAATGCACTTCCTGCCGTCCAGGTGAATGGTTCTCGCTCGTCCCGACGACTGAGCTTCTCCATCCCTCGCTCCCCAGAGCTGGAACACACTCCCCATTCCTCTGTGAACCACTCGGTCACTGCCTATTTTCCACTGGGGTTCGAAGACGTATCTCTTCAGACGGTACCTTGGCTAACTCTAACGCTAATCCTCTGTAGAGTTACTCCCAGTCTCGGATCACTGCCTTATATCCCTTACACCCCTTGTATCTTGATCTTATAGCACTTGTATCTTCACCTAGCGCTTTTGTGTGGCACATGCACTGTCATCTTGATGCTGTATCTCAGGGGTTCCCAAACTCGGTCCTGGGCCCCCCCTGTGTGTGCTGGTTTTCATTCCAACCAGTCGCAATCCCAGAATTTTAAAAAAGCTCTTATTTTCTACTTAATTGGGTACTTTCACATTTAGAGGGATTATTTACCCTCTTGAGTTACATTATGTCAGAAATAGCTACAGTATGCATGCCATAAATAATAAAATTCCCATGTTCATATTGTGCTTATTGTGTTATGTTGCAAACAATTGCATAAAAAGAGGTAAAACTTCACATTAAAGACGGAGGTGAATCAAAAGGCTGATTTGTTTAAGTGTGGACACCTGGCCACTAACACTAACCATCTGGAAAATAATGAGAATTTACAAGACAAAGCAAATGGATAATGAGTAAAAGCAGCGCTGTGTTTATAAGTTTAAGAAAACAATTATGAAATTAAACGTTTTTAACAACCTAATTGGCCTATTTATTTACCTCTGTTTTTCATTTGATCAAAAAAGTGACCTTTTTATGTAATTGTTTGCAATGTAGCACAATAAGCACAATGTAGCACAATATCAACACAGGAATTTTATTCTTTGTGGAATGCAAAGCTATTTCAGAAAAAAATATGACTTAAGAGAGTAAATAATCCCTCTAAACAGGAAAAGCATCTAATTAAGGAAAATTATCAGCTTATTAAAATTCTGGAATTGTGATTGAGGTTGGAACGAAAACCAGCATACACAGGGGGTCCCAGGACCAGGCTTGGAAACCCCTGCTCTAGCTCTTTATCATAGCTCTGTTAATCACACCTCACTTCTCTAGTTTATGGCTTTCCATAACTTTACTGACTTAGCCTATGTTTACTGTGTGAACTAGACTTGATGTTCATGGCTATGGCTAACTGATACTTAATCAGAATTGTATCTTATCAGACCTGTGTTCTGTAGTTGTTCCAGTGACCTTCGGTATGCATTTATTGCACATCGCTTTTGATAAAAGTGTCTGCCAAATAAAATGTCATGTAATGTAGATGGCTTCTCTGCCTCAGCAAATACAGTTGTGAAAAATCTTGGTGTGGCTATTGATTCAGATCCTTCCTTTTCAGGCGCAAATTAATAACATCACAGTTATGGCCTTCTTTTACCTGAGAAATTATATCCAAATGACCAAATACGTTCTCCCTGCAGGATGCTGAAGAAATGGTTCAGGCTTCTGTAACCTCGAGGTTGGATTGCAATAATGCTTCATTGTCTGGTTGCAGTAGTTCAGCCTTGAAATGTCTCCACCTGTACAGAGTGTGGCTGAAATGGGACTTACAAGAACTAAGAAATGTGAACATATCGATCTGGATCTTGCTTCTCTTCATTGGGTGCCTGTTAAATTTCGAATTGACTATAAGATTGTACTGTTAACGCATAAAGTTTTAAATGGTTTGGCTCCAGAATATGTGAGAATTGCTTGTTCTCTATTTTATGCCAAGTTTGCTAAGTGCACAGAGTGCTGGCTATTTGAAAATCGTGCGTAATTACAATGGGAGACAGAGCCTCCTCTTACAGAGCTCTTGTATTATGGAATAATCTTTCTTTGCATATTCGGGCTTCAAACACACTCTGTATTTAAGTGTAGTTTCCAAGCTTACCTCTCTAGTCAATACCATAGTTAAACATGTCTGGGAGGGATAAATCGGGAGCATAGAGCTGTTATGTGAGCTGACTCTGCTGTTGCCCTGTCCCTGCATGTGAACGCTCAGGTCGTCTGTTCTGTCAGTCACTCATCACTCTCATGTTTGTGTACACCCCGTCTTCATCTTTTACATATGCTGCCTTAGCCGTAGGCCTCTACATGTGCAAAAGGTAATCTCATATTTATATGGCGCTCAGCCTCCTCCTCCTCCCCCTCCATTTCCTTCCCCGAGGCTCCTGCCCTTCCCCCCATGTTATTCAGTGTACACGTATGAGGCACAGTTTCTCTCGCTAACTCTCTTATAAAGTGCATTTTGCTTGCAGGATTTACCAAAGCAGTGCTGCCAAGCAGTTACCTTCAATGTGAAGAGTCGCCACAAAAATACAGGACACAAACACATGTATAAAAACATGTGGAAAGAAATCAAAACCATTAATACTTTTTATGAGATAGACTCGCTCCCTCCCTCTGTATATTTACTTCTCCTCTCTTGCAGACTGTTCGTCTCCTGGTTCAAGTGTATGCCATGATGCAACCTGGGGGGCCTACACCCCCCCCCCCCCCCCCCCCCCGCCCCCCCCGGGACTGCATATTAATTTACTTCTCTTTGCTTGGACTGCCTGACCTGAGACTGCAACCCATCCGGCCCATTTTATAATTTGTTCTGCTAGATCTCTACATTTCTGTTACCGTTCACTCTATCAATACTGTCAGACTGGCTGGCCAGTGGAGGCTGGGCTCCCCCTCTATAGCCGGGTTACTCCCGAGATTTCTCACCACCAACCTCAATTGCTTGCTTCGGGCCTGGTTTTTGCCCAGTTTTCTTTCTCACTTCTCTGTAAGGCATCTCCTTTGACAAGTTCTCTGTAAAAAGTGCTATACAAATTGAATTGAACTGAATTCAATGCAATTATCGCTGTAGCTAACAAAGTCCTTCAGGAACCATTCAAAAGTTTCTTTAAGGTGAGTCTAATA
Source organism: Anguilla japonica (assembly GCA_025169545.1). Taxonomy (NCBI): domain Eukaryota; kingdom Metazoa; phylum Chordata; class Actinopteri; order Anguilliformes; family Anguillidae; genus Anguilla; species Anguilla japonica. The sequence continues at coordinate 40,784,926 of CM045896.1, forward strand.
AAGAATTCAACAAAATATGATGCACAGTGGATAATTTCCCCATGATAAATGAGCAGGAGAAATTAGAGTTGTAGTTTTCCCAATGCATTATCAAAAATGACTGAAGTGGGAACATTAACATTAACTTGCAATAACCAGTCTCTAAGGCTAAACGTCCTGGAGGGAGAGGCACTTCGCATAAAACAATCAAAAATATTCCTGGTCAAAATCCATCAGTGAAAGCTGAAAAAGATAATCTAATATGCAGTCTATCTTTGTAAAAAAAAAAAAAAAAAAAAAACTATTCCTGAAAAATGAGCAGAGCTGCTGCTGCTCTTGCAGGGGTTTGGAATGCGCGTTGCTCCTGATGCATTGCGCTGTGCACACGGCGGTCTCTGGCCATGCATTATTAATGCGGCGGCCCAGCGCGCACGCAGCGCGTCCGGTGGGGGCTGCGCGCGGGGGCTGCGCGCAGGGACTGCGCACGGGACTGCGCGCGGGGGCTGCGCACAGGGACTGCGCACGGGGCTGCGCACAGGGACTGCGCACGGGGCTGCGCACGGGACTGCGCACGGGGCTGCGCACGGGGCTGCGCGCAGGACTGCGCACGGGGCTGCGCACAGGGACTGCGCATGGGGGCTGCGCGGGGCTGCGCGCGGGGCTGCGCACAGGGGCTGCGCGCGGGGCTGCGCTCCAATCGATGCTGAGACGTTGGTCCGCCGGTGGCGAAGGAAGGGTCACCGGGATTGCGGAGTTGAGATGCTGTATCCATGGAAACGGTTTCCAGCGAAGCACCGCGGAACAGAAAAAGACAGCGAGTCTTTGCAAAGCTGCCACGGCCGTATACGTTCAGTGTAAATATATAAGGCACAGTTTCTCTCGCTAACTTTCTTATGAAGTGCATTTACTGGCAGGATTTACTGAAGCAGTGCTTCCAGGCAGTTACGTTCAATTGAAAGACGCGACACAAAAATACAGGACACACACAAAACCAGTCATAGTTTTTAGCTGCGACCGCAGCTCTATAGCTCTGTCTGTCGGTCGGTCGGTTGGTCGGTTGGTCCACAAAAGTGTCCCACCCTGTAGCGGCCACAAGTTTTCGCCCCAGGAGGCTGAAATTTTGGCATGGAGGTCGGTCATGACCGAAGGTAGAGCTGAGTAACTTTCAGGCCATTGACCAAGAGGGGGCGTGGCGATGGGCGTGGCCTATCACAAAAAGGTGAATAACTCCCGAATGGATTCACAGATTTGCACAAGATTTTGTGGAAAGGTTGGTCATAAGCCAAAGAAGAGGTCACGTGTTTCTGTGAGGGTGTGTGCATGGCTGCATGCACACATGGATGCATGCGCGTGTGCGGTCACAGCTATTGCGGATTCACGCTTGTTAGGAGAGAAACTCACTCACTCCTTCTATATATTTATTTCTCCTCTCTTTCTTCATCTCCCTCTCTCCTCCTCTCTCACTCCTCCCTTCCATTGGCACACTAGCGCACAAAAATTGCAAGAGGCACACAAAAATCAGCAGCACGAATGCTAGCAGGGGTGGGCTCGACATTAATTAATGAATATAAAAATAACACAACGAGGATAATAATACTTATTGTAATTATGTGGTAATAATAATCTCTCCCTTCTTCTCTGTTTCTCTCAGAGGGCCCGGGCTCCCGGGAAGGACGGGGGCGGTGGCAGGGGTTCGACGAGGTCGCACACCCTCGGGTCGCACACACTCTGTCTCTCTTTGAATCGCGGAAGCGTGCGCACAAAAACATTTTTGAACAACGGTGACTGAACTCTTTAGGGGGAAGGGTCGGGATTCGCTGGCAGACTGAAGAGCTCTCTGCTGAATTAAGAAACGCGCGCCACTTTCATCCGTCCCCACCGCCCCAGCGCCTTCCCAGAATGCATCGCTCACAGTTCATTCGCTGCCGGCTCTGCGTTGTTTTAACTCTAGTTTAATTGTTGCACCATAAAGGAGGGGGGTCTTAAAATAATAAATTTGCAACAGCACACAGATGGATGTGTGAAGAGGCATGGAAAACAGAGGACTGTTCATGGGTGATTGATACACACACGTGAGCCAATTTTAGTCCATAATCAGACCATCATTAGAGGCTAATATCTAATTTACGCCGCATAGAACTCTACAAGCAGGCCCTACTGGCCCAATAAATTAAAAGCTAGTGTTGGTGGTCTGTTCCCGCTTGTCATTGCTGTGTGTGATCAGAACTACTCTGAAATTGGCCTAATCATCTCACTGGGTTATTGATTTTGCAATCGTTTTGGCATCGTGATGTTTATGCGCAACGCTGCATTGCTTGATAAGTTCAAACATTACAATACTATCACCACCCCGAAAGTGTTCTTTTTTTTTTTTTAGTCTTGATGGTGCAGGCTGCAGTACCTTCATATTTGGCATGCCCTGGCTGATAAATCCATGAGGTTTAATCTTAGGCACGTTAATTGAGCCAGATTGATCAAGGATCGGGTTCACAGTGACATCCGCAAGCTGTCTAGCAACCACACAAGGACTTTTATCGCTGACCCGGTCAAATCAGACAGAATTTATGAACATAGCAGAATCCATATGGAATTTGTAAAACACATTCGCAAATGGAAATAAGACATTGTGGCTGGCAAACTTCAAAGAGCCAGTGGAATTTTAAACATTGCACTTTGTATACATGCAATCAGTGGCATGACGGCTTGTTGGTATTTACCTTGCCATCTGTTTTCATGACGTGAAAGGAATAGCTACAATTCTACTTTGTGACCTGAACGCTAAGGTGCTCCTTCTCTAAATGGTCCCCCAGTCCAGTCTTCCAAAGTTGTTTAGCTTCCATTGTGCTTGGGGCTAAAATACTTATTGCAGTCCATGTACACACTAAAAAAACATTTTGGGGGAAATGTTTCTTAGTTAAAACAAACTGTTTGTCTCTATTGATAACAATCAAACAGTAAGTGATTTTGATAGTAAAATCTGCCAGATCTGAAAGCATTGATCTTTTCCTATAACTAGAAAGGGAAAAAAACATTTGAGAAAACTGTAAATCGATTCAACGTGTGCAGTCTTTTAGTTTCAAATAGGAAGTCAACGTATTTCAATAACATTGTGCCCTTAACGTACCAGAAATAGCTCCTTGCCGGAGAGAAAACGGCGACAGACAGGTACTTATCAGATCAAGTATTCTCTAGATATTTTGACTGGCAGCTCAGTAATTCCGATACGGAGAATGGGAGGAAATGTAATATTTTCCAACCAATTTTAACTTGTATGAAGCGCTCTTCTTATCGGCGCGTGGAGTCGTGACCTGCTTAACTTCCTAGAACTTCCGTGCGACGCGTGACAGTTCTCTCCCAGCTCCCCCCTTATATACGCACCCCGAGAGGTGCGGCCGCAGCCCCGGAGCGCTGATAAGAGTTTACGCTCATTGCGCGAAGGGGAAAGAGGAGGACTTGCCAAATTGCTTTTTTTTAAAACTCTCTTCCATCCATTTGATAATAATTTTCATTGTCGTAGTCTTCACTTTATCCAAGGACAGCGGCGTTTCGGTGTCAATGCTGCAAATTAGCTGCGTCGGTCGAGAGCAAAACCGGAATTCCAAATGCACTCAGGCCAGCATCGGTAAATGCACTAATAAGGCAGCCTTCAGTGGTCTGAAGAGTAATCATCTTCTGGCTCTAATAATAATAATAATAATAATAATAATAATAATAATAATAATAATAATAATAATAATAATAATAATAATGAGAGACCACGTGGCACCGTTGGCCGCCCGATTGGCAGCCGATATATGAATCTCTTCATGTGGGTTGGGGTTGGGTTCCTTGTCTCTGTTCTGTAATCCCATCGCTATTTGTGATAAGCCGCGTTTCCACCGCAGGAACTTTACCCCGGAACTAGGAACCTTTTGAGGAACTCAGTGCGTTTCCACCGCAGGAACTAGGGTCTAAATTTAGTTCCTGGGACTAAAGGTTCCGGGTAATTTGGTGGAAACGCGGCTATACTCTCTGCTCTCCCCTGTCTGAACAATGATGTGAAAAGATGCAGGACGGCAGACTGTCTGCTCTCCTTTAACAACAACAATAATAATAATAATAATAGCCATCATCATCATCACAATCATCATCTATCATACAAAAATAAGTCCAAAAGGCTTCATGGAAACACACAAATGGAAAGATAAAGATTAAAATTTAAAGAGTAATATTTATCACAAATATAATGAATCCATCAACCAAAATAGGCAATGAAAAAAAAAGGATAGCCTATATGAAAATGTATCCTAAAGGCTATTAAAATCAAGGGGGCTATTATGAAAATCAAGGGGTCAACTGTCCTGCCTGGCCAAGCTGATCAGCTTTTTCTTTTTGCCCCTTTAATGTGATCTGAAAGCAGGTTTTTTGTAAAATACCATCTGTGTGTTATTTTCAGGCCCGACGTGTGTCTTGCTTGTGCCCAGGACAAGATGATCTCAAAAACCTCCTCCCCCCCATACCCACCCCCCCACCCCCCAGTGCCCAAAAGATGAAATTCAGCAACAAACTGAGACATGCTATCATTCCCAACTTTAATGCTTTGAAGTTGTCCATGGATTTAGATTTCATGAGATTATTCCAGAAGATTATTTAAAGGTTAGAGGGCCCTTTTGGGCCCCCCCCTTGACCCAGGGCCCGGGACAACTGACCCGGTGTTCCCTCCGTGTCGGTGGCCCTGGTTATTTTTATGGTAGCATTATCCCTGCAGCTTCACGCTGTAGTTAATATGACTGCTGATTCGTCAGGCGGAGCAGCACGTCGTCCATCCGGTACAACCCGATGCGTTTATTTTAAATGAGAGAGCGACGAGGTGCGAGCCTCTGAGACAGGCGCACCCTCCAGACGTGCAATCAACAGTCTAACTGCTTCCTGGTTGGCGGCTGACGATCGGGACACTGGAAAGGTGAGGCCGGTGTCTCTCGCTGAGAAACCGAATGACAGTGCGACCGAATGGGTTTTTTCCCCCCTGGGCCCCTCCCCAGGAGACTCTCCCGAGCCGCTACACTGACTGCAAACCCCCCGACCAATCACAGCCGGCGCCACCATTTCAAAAGAGGTCGCGGTCGAAGCCTCGCGCTGTCAGATGGGCCTTTAAAAAAAGGAGGGAAAAAAAAGAGCAGCTGGTGATATTGCTTCTGAGTGACAGAGATCTCCCTTCAGTTCTCTCCCGAGTCTACTCTCTCCAGTAAGGATATTAGCATTAAAAAGAACGCAGGAGTGAGAATGAGACTTGTGATGATATCAGAGACGCTGATATCTTTTGTTAGCCGAAGATGCCCTCTGGGGTCTTTATGACTTTAGTGATTTTTGCCTGTTTAATGTTTTTGATGTTGTCATCGTCTTGATTTGCCTTGTGGGGAATATATCCCAGCGCATACTGTACATACACACTTTATACCACGGTAACGCAGGTCACTAGGCATTGCTAGGAAACCATGCTATGACATCTGGGATCGCGGGGAAAGTGTAAGGTAACAGATGTGTGTGCGTGTGTGTGTGTGTGTGTGTGTGTGTGTGTATGTGTGCATGCACAGTGTGTGTGTGCGTGATGCGCACAGTGTGTAAGTCTGTGTGTGTGTGTGAGTGTGTATGTGTGTGTGTGAGTGTGTGTGCACAATGTGTGTGTGTGTGTGATGCGCACTGTGTGCGCGCAGTGTGTGTGTATGTGTGTGCGTGTGCGTGATGCGCGCAGTGTGTGAGTCTGTGTGTGTGTGTGCGTGCACGCAGTGTGTGTCTGTGTCTGCGTGTGTGTGTTAACACAATGACTTTGGGTTCCTGTGCAGGACGTGTGTGATGGAGGTATTCATACGAGCCTGTGATCTGAATACTGAGAGGATGGTTAAACCATTCCTCAGCCCTCAGGCTGAATCACGGTCTGACCAAACGGCCAGTGCTGTGCTATCTACGTTTGTTTATGACATAACTGCACCATGACATAACTGCAGCACTGGGTAATGGTTATATTTATTTTTTATTAATATTTAAATCATAAAAACACACAAAGATATGATTTTATTTTTGATTTTTCAAAGTCAGAGAGGACAGGATCACAAACTCGTACCTATTGAATTTTCTGCAGCACAGAGAGAAAAAACTGAGGGGTGGAATGATTTTTTTCAATGACAGATTTTTGAATCGAAGTGCTGCCTCACACAAAGCCAATTTCGATGTCCTTACAAATATCAGTGCACCTGACTGAATCATATAAGCGCCTTACACAAAGAGGCACACACTGAGAAGATGCCACTTTGGATTTGTCAAAGAGCAGAAAGAGTCGAGGAATGACATTTCTTTTGTCACTTTCTGAATCGTCCTCTGCGGTATTAGAAATCACCGAAGAGGCAAAACATCCCATCGGGTTTACAGAATAAAACACACAATATTCTCTGTTTGTTCTGCAAGGCTTTGGGGCTTTTTTTTTTTTTTTGAATGGACCAATACTATTATTGAACCCTTGCATGTGACCTTGCCACTCGCTACAAAGGCAGAATGGCATTGTTGTATCAACTGTGGTCGCACAGTGTGAAGTTTTCAAACAGTGATAGATCAGAGATAGTGCTAGACCATTTCAAATCAGTTGATCAAATGCACAATCACAGCACTAGAGGTTGCAGATGACCACAGGTTTGAGATGGAAATAGTTGCTGACTTTGAGCTTTAAAGAGATATGCTTTCAAAAGGTTTTATGCTTGAGCTTTTATATTCGAATTAAATCAAAAGGTCAGTCAGTAAAATATAATGCGAGGCAATTTAAATAATCGTACTGTATCAGCGGGTCGTTAAAAGCCCACTGTTCATACGCAATCCATCCTAGCTGTTTCTCACTTCCGCGTCTACCAAGTAGTCCACAAGTCGGAAATGGCCTGTGAGACATTTAACTGTGATAGCATTCAATTTCAAGTGGACAGATATAGTTTCAAATTAGCTTAATCTTACTGTGCGCGTGCCTGCCCCGTGGGAGGTACGTGTAGGGGACGTTTGGCAGGCGGGCGCCCATTCACTGCGAGGGTGTGTTTATCATGCGTTCCTTGCGTTCCTTGCTGTCCTTGTTGTACCCTTCAGAGATGCGACTCTCAGCCCTGCTGCGCGCACATTTGCATTGTGTTTGATGTCGGTCTATTGTCTGTCATTTTCTGACACCTCCGGGGGTCCTGCATTTCTCCGACGACTTACCGAGATTCGCTAAAGAAGCCGGCGCGCCGTGGGAATTTAACGCGCGAGATGCACAGCGGTGGGGCTTTCGGCTCGATTTCTCTCTAAACGCTTCCGCTGACGCGCGCACTCGGCGGCGATTCGGTTATAACGCCCATCAAAGCGCATAATCAAGTTCTGACAAATGTTATTTGTAATAGAAGTGCAGAAGAAAATAAGATGCGGTGGAGGCTATTCACGGCGCATTATGCAATCCCGGCCGAAGGACCAACTTCGTTCCTCCTTACCGGAATTGACAGGCAGATGCAAGCATATAATTTCCCTCGGTAGCAAAAGTGATGTGACATTTTTCAAGACAGAGAGATGGCTGTAAATGACGTGTTAATGTCTTCTTAAATGTTGTCATTGCCTATTTCAGTCCCCCAATGAATAGCACATGTTATTTTACCTTCTGCGACAGCCTGTCTCAGCCGTTAGATAGACGAGAGTCTGACATAACTGCGTCAAAGCCCTTTGCGAAAATAATTAGTAGAGCATGTATTAAATTGGCAGACACTTCTGTCCCAAACGTCCAGGACCGTTATGGTTTACAAAATGTAGAGTGAATTCATGTAATTTGGACATCAGGCAATCGAGGCAGCTTAAGTGTTTCTCTTTAACTAATTGTAGTTCAACATTTTCACCGCATGTAGAGTTGAGGCCAAAAGTTTACATACACCTAGGCTAAAGATATTCAAACTCAGTTTTTCACTACTCCACACATTTCATGTTACCGTACATTCCTTGTGTTAAGTCAATTAGGGTATCTACTTTATTTCCATAAAAGGTCATTTCAAAATAATAGCTGAAGGACAGATATATTTCAGCTTTTATGTATTATATCAGATTTTCAGTGGGTCAAAATTTACATACACTTTGTTAGTATTTGGTGGCATTGCCTTTTAATTGCTTAATTTGAATCAAATGCTGGGGTAGCCTTCCACAAACTTCTCACAATACTTTGCTGGAATTTTTGCCCATTCCTCCTGACAGAACTGGTGTAACTCAGTCAGGTTTGTGGGCCTCCTTCCTCGGACACGCTTTTTCCGTTCAGTCCACAAATTTTCTATGGGATTCAGGTCAGGGCTTTGTGATGGCCACTCCAATACTTTCACTTTGTTGCTTTTAAGCCATTTTGTTACAACTTTGGAGGCATGCTTAGGATCATTGTCCTGCTGGAAGACCCAGCTGTGACCAAGTTTTAACTTTCTAGCTGATGTCTTGAGGTGTTGCTTCAGTATTTCTAGATAATCCTCCTTCCTCATGATGCCATCTATTTTCTGAAGTGCACCAGTCCCTTTTCCAACAAAACACCCCCACAGCATGATGCTGCCACCGACATGTTTCACAGTTGGGATGGTGTTCTTTGGATTAAAAGCCGCATCCTTTTTCCTCCATACATAGCGCTGCTCACTATGGCCAAACAGCTCAATTTTAGTTTCATCTGACCAGGAGAACTTTCCCCAAAAGGCTAGGTCTTCATCCTGGTGATCACCTACAAACTTCATTCTGGCTTTAATATACTGGTCTTGGAGTAGGGGTTTCTTCCTTTCACGACAGCCATTCAGGCCATGGCGATGTAGGATTCTCTTAATGGTGGATGTAGATACTTTGGTACCTGATGCCTCCAACTCCTTCACCAGTTCCTTTGTTGTTGTCTTGGGGTTCAGTTGAACCTTTTGGATCAAAGTTCGTTCAGCCCTGGGAGTTAATTTGTGCCTCCTTCCTGAACAATGCAGTGTCTGTGTGGTCCCAAGATTTTTTTATTTGCATACAATTTTTTGTATAGATGCTTGTGGTACCTTCAGTTGTTTAGAAATTGCTCCTAAGGAGGAACTGGATGTGTGGAGGTCCACAATTTTTTTCAAAGTCTTGGCTGAGTTGCTTGTATTTTCCCATGGTATCAAGGGCAAAAAGGCAGCGACTCTAAATTTAGGCCCTTAAATAAAGCCACAGGTGCCAATTAACTCCCAATTAACTCCTAATTATGACAACTGGCCGATCAGAAGCTTCCAAAATGTCATGACATCAATTTCTGGAATCTTCCAGACTGTTTAAGAAGACAGTCAACTTGGTGTATGTAAACTTTTGACCCACTGGAATTCTGATCTAGTGGATAAAAGCTGAAATAAATCTGTCTCTAATCTATTGTTTTAAAATCACCTCTGATGTGAACAAATTAGATGCCCTATTTGACTTGCCAAAAGAAATGTATGGTAACATGAAATGTGTGGAGTTGTGAAAAACTGAATTTGAATATCTTTAGCCTAGCTGTGTGTAAACTTTTGGCCTCAACTGTACGTTGCACATTAACTAAGCAACCATGAGCACATGACATTTAGCCTGTACTGTGATGTCACCGAACTGGGTGTTGCGACGGCCACCCAGAAAGCTGGCATCAAATTAGCAAATGAGCAAAGGAGGGAGCGAACTCGGACACAGCACATATCTATGGTTTCCGCTAGACCGCGTACAGGGGCGTGGCATTTGGACCTCTTATTCGTTAAGATCGTAAAAATGTCATTAATGTCACAGTATGCCTTATGATGTATATCAAAGTATGATGTATTAATGCAACAAAGCAAATTGAAATTGTCAGTGCACATTGGGGATGGTGAGCTATACACAGTGTGTGAGTTTCATTACGGGGATGTGGAGGATCTCCCGCGACACCTGCCACAGGTGACATCACGTGACCTGCGCCGAGGACAGTGGCATTCTTCAGGATGACTCATTCTCTAGCAAGAACTGCCCGTGTGAATGAGCTCTGTCATTGGTGTTGGTATGTGAGTAACTAACACATTGGAAGGAATCACTTCGCTCAAAATACAGTTAATTCAATATACTTCTGTGCTAGTAATATTTTTAAATTGTTTTCTTTTCTTTTTTTCTTTTTTTTTTTGCAAATTACATTTGATTGTCAAATATTTGATGACACAATTTGTAAAATTATTTTTGATGTAATTTGTGTGTGTGTGTGTGTGAGAGAGAGAGAGAGAGAGAGAGAGAGAGAGAGAGAGAGAGAGAGAGAGAGAGAGAGAGAGAGAGAGAGAGAGAGAGAGAGAGAGAGAGAGAGAGAGAGAGAGAGCCATCTTAATGCCATTGCAAGGAATTGGGACGATTTAAGAATGATTTGCATTGTTTTACTGAAACGGTAGAAACAATTAGAAAAGGTCTGGTGCATGAATAATGGCCATGACTGAAGTATATTTGTGTCCATGCTTTCATGCTGTGTCCCAATTATCAAACTAAATTATAAAAGCAGCTTAAATATAAAATATATTTTTAGAAGTTCTATGTCAACCATATGGAGCCATTAGGCGTCATATTAAACAAGATGTACTGTAGAATACAGGTGGCAAAGGCTGTAAATAATTTTCATATCCCGCGTTGTAATGAGCATAATGTGTAGAATGATTTCAACACCCTTATCTACCAGCGAGATGAATAATAAAGCTGAGCGTGGCTGTAAAGTTATCTACAGATTCTTAAATCTTCTGTTATTTGTGTATTTTATATTTAAATGTATACTGCACTGCCATCTTCTGGGAGTCCATTGGAAGTGTAGGCCTACCCTATTCGTGAAAAATAATATTGCATTGTGTTACATTAATGATAACGGTCTTACCGAAAGCGGTAGCGGTAAGTAAGCTTCGTCATTACTTTCGTATGCGATGCAATGGGCCTACTGTAGAGAAAACGTTAAGATTCCGCTGGCCACCGAGGAATAGAACATGTTCTTATCCATGCGGACAACCAAGAAGGTGTACGCTACATAACGTTATTTATTTACATAGCCCATTTCAGCATAAATCATTAAGGGGTGTGCGTATATATTATATGAACTGGTAAGAAAAATGGCATTCACAAAGTATATAAAGTAAAACCTGTTGAATATGACATTTAAAAAAAACATGAGTAGCCTAATGGAGTCATTTTTTTGTTTACAGCGTGGGAACTTCCTAACCTCTCGATGTGTCAGCTGTGATTGTGTCCTCATAATAATACTAATTTTTACTTAAATTTTTATTGTCGGTTATTGCAGAGATTGGAGCGTTATATTAAAGAGTTAAACCAGACATTAATTTGAGCCATCGCGCGCATTTATTAACACGTAAGATCAGTGCCTCTTTAAACGGGATTCCAGAACCGTCCGCGCGCACGTACGGTAAACTCTTTTTATCCCATCCCATATGGGCATCACTGATACAAATCTCAGCGAACTGCTATTGACTATTCTTCAGCCCAATCCTAGAACAGTTGTTCATCACAAGAAAGTGTTACACATGCATCAACTATAAACAAGACTCTATAACTAAGAAACTTGGCTGAAAAAATGTTTCTTTCTTTACTCTTCCCTTCCCACGATTACACAGACAAAATATGACAAAACCAAAACTCATCCAATACTGCTTATGTAGCCTGCCATTTTTGGCAATAAACAAAAAACACGACCTTCCTAATTGGATTCTAGTTTAAACATCCATGCACAGTAAGCTCTTTTGAAGCAACAACATTTTGTCCATTAATATTTCAGATATTAACAATCTATACAGTTCATTGTTACAATTGTACTGTGCCTCTGTTACATACTTATCAGATGTAACATCAGACTGTGTTAACATTTGTTTGAATTGTAAACAAACTGTTTGTGATCACTACAAATTTAATGTGACTTATTGCGGTGGACAAGTGTGCTGCACCCTCCTTGTAGAAAAATTTCACAGCTTTTGATCGCATTACTTCTAAGTACTGTAATTCAGAAAAAGTGAAACTTGTTACAATTGTTACACACATGGTAATCACATTCTGTGACCATCAGTATTTTTAAATGAAGTATACAAGCCAAAAGATCTTTTATTTTTCTTTGCAGAAATGTTATCCTTTTATGTAGAAAGATAAGGGACAAAACAGCACACGTTCAAGTTGATTATAAAAATTCCACCAGAAAGATACGTTAAGCTGCTCAATTATGTTGCTATGAACTAATACATATAGGAACTTGTAATGACTATTACTTGTTTGACTCAAATGCTAATGAGTTCTACATTTTCTTAATGTTGATATTACGTTTATTAGATATAACATTTATTATGCCGAAAAGAGAGATTGTTGCGAAATACTGAATTAATCATCAAACTCTGATTATAAAGGCGGTCTAACCATAACTTGTGTCAGTACTGTATCTATAATTTTAACTACAGCCAATTAAAATGAAACGATTGTTCAAGTTGCATTTATTGTCATTCTTCTTATTACAGATGGGTGTAAGGAAAATAACATAATAATACAGTACCACAGGGACCACAATGCAGTATAAGAACAACCACACACAATTACAAATAGAAATAAATACAGGAATTAAAGTTATAAAAAAGAAAAAAGATAGTGAAAAATAAAAATTTTAATTTCAGGGTCAGGGTCCAAGTTGAACTATGCGGTTGTTCCCTGCACTTGGACCGGTACTTCTCTCTAGGGTTTTCATCATACTTGTTCCTGGTTATGGTTATACACTTTGTTGTACATCGCTCTGGATAAGAGCATCTGCCAAATGCCTGTAATGTAATGTAATGTAATGTAAAATGCAAAGTATGCATTTTTACTGCTTCTAAGATTTATGGCCAGCGACTTACTGGCTGCAAACGGCTCAAACTGCAGACTGACCTGAGACTAGACCAAACGGCTCAAACTGCAGACTAGACCTGAGACTAGACCGAACGGCTCAAACTGCAGACTAGACCTGAGACTAGACCGAACGGCTCAAACTGCAGACTAGACCTGAGACTAGACCAAACGGCTCAAACTGCAGACTAGACCTGAGACTAGACCGAACGGCTCAAACTGCAGACTAGACCTGAGACTAGACCGAACGGCTCAAACTACAGCCTAGACCTGAGACTAGACCGAACGGCTCAAACTGCAGACTAGACCTGAGACTAGACCGAACTGTTCAAACGGCAGACTTGACCTGAGACTAGACCGAACGGCTCAAATGGCAGACTAGACCTGAGACTAGACCGAACGGCTCAAACTGCAGACTAGACCTGAGACTAGACCAAACGACTCAAATGGCAGACTAGACCTGAGACTAGACCAAACGACTCAAACTACAGACTAGACCTGAGACTAGACCGAACGGCTCAAACTGCAGACTAGACCTGAGACTAGACCAAACGACTCAAATGGCAGACTAGACCTGAGACTAGACCGAACTGCTGAAATGGCAGACTAGACCTGAGACTAGACCAAACGACTCAAATGGCAGACTAGACCTGAGACTAGACCGAACGGCTCAAATGGCAGACTAGACCTGAGACTAGACCGAACAGCTCAAACTGCAGATTAGACCTGAGACTAGACCAAACGACTCAAATGGCAGACTAGACCTGAGACTAGACCATACGGGGCAAATGACAGTCTAGACCTGAGACTAGACCGAATGGCTCAAACTGCAGACTAGACCTGAGACTAGACCGAACGGCTCAAACTGCAGACTAGACCTGAGACTAGACCGAACGGCTCAAACTGCAGACGAGACCTGAGACTAGACCGAACGGCTCAAACTGCAGACTAGACCTGAGACTAGACCGAACGGCTCAAACTGCAGACTAGACCTGAGACTAGACCAAACGGGGCAAATGACAGACTAGACCTGAGACTAGACCGAACGGCTCAAACTGCAGATTAGACCTGAGACTAGACTGAACGGCTCAAACTGCAGACTAGACCTGAGACTAGACCGAACGGCTCAAACTGCAGACTAGACCTGAGACTAGACCATACGGGGCAAATGACAGTCTAGACCTGAGACTAGACCGAACGGCTCAAACTGCAGTCTAGACCTGAGACTAGACCGAACGGCTCAAACTGCAGACTAGACCTGAGACTAGACCAAACGACTCAAATGGCAGACTAGACCTGAGACTAGACCAAACGACTCAAATGGCAGACTAGACCTGAGACTAGACCGAACGGCTCAAACTGCAGACTAGACCTGAGACTAGACCGAACGGCTCAAACTGCAGACTAGACCTGAGACTAGACCGAACGGCTCAAACTACAGACTAGACCTGAGACTAGACCGAACGGCTCAAACTGCAGACTAGACCTGAGACTAGACCGAACGGCTCAAACTGCAGACTAGACCTGAGACTAGACCGAACGGCTCAAACTGCAGACTAGACCTGAGACTAGACCGAACGGCTCAAATGCAGACTAGACCTGAGACTACACTGAACGGGGCAAATGACAGACTAGACCATATCCATTCATCCATCCATCATCTATACCCGCTTATCCTGGGCAGGGTCACGGGGGGTGCTGGAGCCTATCCCAGCGTGCATTGGGCGAGAGGCAGGAATACGCCCTGGACAGGCCGCCAATCTATCGCAGGGCACACACAGTGCTGCCCACTGCACCACCGTGCCATCCCTGAAAAGTCCATACAACAAATATAATCATTCAGAGTGTACCAAAAGCAAAATGCACAGAATGCGGCCGTATAGGAACGAGAGTGAGAGAGCGAGCAAACATCGCATTTTAGCTAATGGCAGCCATTTCTATCGGCTCCTACCATAAAAAAGAAACTGAGAGAAAAAATGTGTGTAGGCTACCAGCTACATTCGGAAGCTAGCTCTCGTGCAAGCGAGTTAACAGCTCACTGCCACCGCAAAGTAGAACAGCTGCATGATGTGGTTAATTGATCACTCACAACACACAAATACACTCTAAATGTAGTTATGAGATCATTTATTAATGAGATGAACGTGCTGATGATTCATATTTTAATATGTTAATGACAGTATACACATAGCATATATAGGTTATAGCATATTACAGCAAAAAGATTAGCAAACAGCAACCTGCCACAAGCTAATGGTAGCCAATTTGAGCTTTGTGCTGTCTGAATGTGTGAAATCAAAACGTTAAATCAGTATTTGACTGCTTATTTGAAACATGCTGAAGCTTGTCAGCTAGCAATAAAATAAAACCATTTCTATTTGGATCTTGCTGGGTGCCCGGGGGCATTGTCACGCTGAAACAGGCAAAGGCCTTCCCAAAACTATTGCCACAAAGTCAGAAGCACAGAATCATCTAGAATGTCACTGCATTAAAATGTGCCTTCGCTGGTACAAAGGGGCCTAGCCCAAACCATGAAAAACAGCCCCAGATCAGGGGTGTCCAGATTCTGTTGGTCATATAGTGTATGTTAACAGCATTTTTATTAAATTGAACATAATGTCCTGGTTTAAAATTTTTCCCTGCCATCCTACCTCTCAAAGTTGTTTTGAATGAAATTCCTTTCATATGCATTGGTCTTCAGCACCAAAATAGGCATCACTGGTGTTGATGTCTCTCTCTTCACTAAATCAAATATTGAATTTAAGTTTTAATTTGCAAATGGTGATAACGACATGGTCTTCTTCTTTCGTATCCTATGTCAGACTGTGCTTGCCCACTTCTTTACACAAAGCTGGGCCGGTAGAGTGTACATGGCCAGGTCTTCTCTGGTGCAGGTCGCTGTCAGCAGTGGGCATCTTATGAGGTGGTCTATGGTCTCCGGCTCTGTTTTGCTGTCACCCAAGGTTGAGCTGGTGGAATATCCCATTCGTGAAGGTTCCTCTTACAACTTTCCACTGCAACACGAAGACAGTTTAGGGCTTTCCAGTCCACCCAGTTGTCTTTGGGGCCTGGAGGGAGATGTTCTGCAGGTGCAATCTCCATGTCTACCAGGAGTAGGCTTTCTGCAAGTCTTGCCTTCCAATGTTGAGGCGTTCTTCTGCTGGTGAGGTGTTCAGTGGTTCTATGGTTGTCAGGAAGCTTTTCCTAGATTTCAGGCAACTTGGTGGAGATGCATGGCCATGGAGAGAGTGTCTTTCATCAGTGATTGACAAGGTAGTGACAAGCTTATTTTCTCTAGTAGTTGCTGTGGCTAGTACCATAGAGCAGTATACTGATGAAAAAATGACAGCCAAGTTTTGAATGAATTGTCAAGCGAACAGAACTGTACTTGTGTTAGGCCTTATTGCTGGTGGAACTCATCATAAATTTATCAATAGAAGATCCCACCCATTTAGAGGCAAAATGAGATTGGTTAGTTTTACTATCACTCCAAAATGTGGCCTAACCTTTCCTCAAGCTTCTGAACACAGACTGTAGCCTTAGTTTCTGTAAACATCTGATTACTCATTTAAAATTGATGAAGAACAACATAAACATCATGGATAAAAAATCAGAAATAAGAAGAATGCAAAATAAAGTGTTCAGTCATTTATTTTGAAAAATGTATTTCACTGAAAAAATATACATACATCAATATAATGCTATGGGGGTACACCCTGCTAGTGAAAAAGTTCATCCTAAATCAAAGACTTATGCTTGTCCCAACCTTTCTCAAGCTCCTGAACACAACCGTAAACTTATCTCAACCCTAAAACTGACCTTTTTCCTAACCCTTGCAGAACCCTAATTTGAGTCCAATATGCTAATTTCAGCCATAGGCAATTATGTGATTGCTCATTTAAAAAATACGAAGGACAACGTAAATATCATGAATTCAATATAAGAAATAGAGTATTTATAACCCTAACACTGCCAAACCCCAGTGTTAACCCTAAAACTTACTGCTACTACTAGGAATTTTCATAAGCATCTGATCACTCCATTAAAATTGATGAAAACCAACTTAAATGTCATGAATTCAATATAAGAAATTCAAAATAATATGTTTGAAGTCATTTATTTAAAAAATGCATTATTACGTTTTTCCCCTTCTTTTTCACAAATGCTCCAGTACCACAATCAATAATTCACCTGATTGGATATTTAGGATACGTCAACCAGTAACATCGTCGGATACACACACACAAGGGACATACAGTGAGGGGCACACATTTTTGTAAGGAAGCTAGCTTGCTTGCAAACTAATAATTGCTTACTATTGCTTTTACAGCTGTATAATCTTTGTGGGAAACCTATTTATATTTCTGAAATCTCTCTATCATTTCACATGTAAACCCCACATAATATTGTTTCATGACTAGGGAAGGGGTACCATTCGCATTTTCATGATACCCCTGCTAAAACACTTTTCACACCTGAAATGGTAGTCTTCCTTCTTTAGATGAACAAGCAAAGAAAGACATTAAAGAACATTGTTTTTATTGCAAAGGCATGTCCCATTGTTTGAATCCTTCTGGGAAAAATACAACCACACTTTAGATAGTTTTGCTTTCGGCATTTTGACTGAGTTTAATGTTAGCTAGCTTGCTAACAAGTTGACAAAGTCAGTGTATTTGTAGAGATGGCACCAGAATTTAGCATCGATATCTGCGTCACGATTCGGTCCAGTAGGTAACGTTACCAGTCGTATGGAAATTGGTGCCTGCTACTGGGTTTTGGTACCAAACCGTATTCATGACGGCTACATGACTGATAGGCCCTAAAACATCGGCGATCTATTGCAGGCTTTGTCCAGCAAAACGACAAACCCTTTCATTTATTTATCATTGAAATTATAATTATCATTAAAGGAAAAATGACTGAATCCAGGCCAATGTGTTTCTTTGAGCTAGAATGTATGCGTGTTTGCATGCATGTGTATGAATGTCTGTCATAGCCTACATTAATATGCATTACTATTATCAGTTTACTCATAACTAACACAGGACAAAAAAGAAATTATATTTTGAAGAAAAAAACGTTTTCAACAAAAAAAAGTTACTCACACATACAATGCAGTATAAGCATATAAGTCATTGATTCAAACTCGCAAAATCTAGGCCTGGCATTAAAAGTATTGATGTTGATTGATCTTTGCTCACCCAAATTAAAAATTTTAATTAAAAAAAAAAAAGATTTAATGGGAGGCAGGATTTTTGGCTGTTTGAATTACTGGCTTATATAGTATGTAGTGTGAGTAACTTGGCATTTTTGTCTATGCCTATGTTTACACGGCCAGAACTTTATAAAAACGAACCAACGTATTGACTTTTTTTCTTGCAGAAAAAGTATGTGATAACAACACATAACTATTCTGATTATAAAAGTTCTGTTTTCTCCGGTGATGGTGCACTTTTTCAAGGAAGTGACGTCATGCGCTTCATGCGGCCACATTCTGACTGAAACGCGGTAGATTAGAATTGAAAGAGGCGGCCAGGTGCAGGAGTGAAGTCAGACTGTATTGTTAAAGGTGTTGTTTTCGGTGCTGCTCTGGATACTGTCAGCCGGCCGAATGGATAACTTTTTATCTAACTACGTGTGATCGTGTCATAGCTGTGCCAGGTAACCCAAACAGGCTAGCTACTTGCTAGCTAGCTACTGTAACAAAGTCAGAGTAGTTATGATCGCAAGTTAGCCAGCTAACACTAGCTAGCTATCAGGCCAGCGAGCCACGTTCTGGCATTGACTAACAATGTGTCTAAATCGGTCGTTTGTAAAGGCTTCTACATTCAACAGCCGATTATTGTGTTATTTTGCCCTATTTCACATATTGTTGACTTTGGTTACATAGCTTATAGTTATATTTAGAGGCGTTAGCTAGCTAAACTTGCTAGCCTGCTACGGCTGTAATAGCTAACAAATAGGCTGATGTTGGCTATCACATAGCATTCCGTTAGCTGAAATCATATAACTACACAGAGTTTGACAAACGACATGGTATGTCCTGAATACGTTAGCTGGCGGGTTTGATACCGGGTAATGCCCGTTTACTATAAAACATAGCTAGCTAGCTTTTATATATTTAATAATGTTAGCTAGGTGTTTTTGTTGTGAAAATCTACTCCGATTCGCTTGTGTTGCAGGTGTGTAGACCCATTTGTCGCGTTTAGGATCTACACTAAGGACAGTCCCGTGGCCATGGCCGCCCCAGCCATGCAACAGCCCAGTTTTCTGTTGGTTAGTATGTCAAAGTTTATTACGCAGTGACCTTGTTATGTTCCTCCCCCACACGTTCCGTTAAAGTGCTTTTTTCTCTACCGTTAAATGGTACATCTCCGTTACAGGCTAGTCAATGATTTATTAAGTGCCCATGTAGATTAATACTTAGTCCTGATATCATCATGTTTGATTTGGGTTTGTATTTTGACTGTAAGATCGAGGTTGTGTGCGTTTATTCAGGCCAATTTGAAAGCGGACTCTGTGACCAAGCATCTCCTCCAGCGCTGTCAGGAGCTGGTGAAAGTGATTGATGATTACCCTGCAAAGGTGAGCACCCGACAAGCTATTCCTTTCAGCAGTGGGGTGTCTATCTGTGTGTGTGTGTGTGTGTGTGTGTGTGCCTGTGTGTATGTGAAACAGCAGACCTGGGTCAAATACGTATTTGTTTTGGATTCAAATACTTTTCTATGCTTTACTGATCTTGTCTGGTGTATTGGAATACTGGAATACTCTCAAAAAGTGCAAACCCCGCCTTGTGGTCATATTGGCAGGCTCAATTACACCAGGCAAGATCAACAGAGCACAGAAAAGTATTTGAATCCAAAACAAATATGAATTTGACCCAGGTTTGTGAGACAGAGAGAGACACTGAGATGTTATCAAAAAAAAAATAAAGTGAGCTGTCCCTTTATTGTGCGATTGTTTAATGCGCAGGATTGGTGGAAGCTGATGCAAGCTCCTCCCCCTTCACTGTAAAGCACTCTGAGATGGTGATTGTGCTTTTATCCTAGGAGCTGCACCTGGTCTTCCCCTGGCTGGTGGAGAGTATCCTCGGCAGTCTGGATGGCGTTGTCGTGGGCTGGAACCTCCGACAGCTCCAGGGGCGCATTAACGAGTATGCCATCGCGCTGGAGTTCCTGCACCCCAGGTGGGCCCCTCCCTCTGAGTTTCTAACTAAATACACATGTACCCTCCCTCTGGCTTCTTAAATCAGTCCTTTAAGTACGGCTTCTAGACTGACTTTCTCAGGATTCCCAGAGTTCTTGAAAAATCTTGAAAATAACTAAATGGGGGTGTCTTGTGGCGTAGCCTGTAGAGCTCATTGTGAACTGCGATGTCGGCAGTTTGAATTGTGCAGTAAAGCTGAACAAGCCATAAACCTAAAATTTAATTTAAAAAATGAAAATGACAAAATGTGAAAATGGGATTTTAAATTTATATGTTATTTTATTTGCTGAGAGATATTTGAAGCTATCTTGGCAAAAGTGGTTTCTGTTTCGGACAAGTGATTCTCATTGAAACTGATGCTGGATTAGATTCCACATTCTGCTAAACGGTTTGAGCCTGTCGGCTGAGTCAGGGTCAGCTTTCAATTTCAGGAATATATTGCTGGTCTGCGTGACTCATGATGTAGTGATGTAGTCCAGTTTTATGGGCCCTTGTATGTGGGGGAATGAGACCTCGATATGAGTTTAAAACACTCTTTAATTGATTGCACAGGTAAGTATTGGAACTGTGATCTTTGTATCGGGGCTTGTTTATGAGATAGGAAGACGTGCAGGTACAGTACCTTTCCTGTTTGCATTAGGGGTGGATTTGCCCTTGCGTTTGATTGAGTACTGTTTTATTGTCATAGCTTTTAGTGCCTAAACGCTGTTTCACAGCAGCAGAGCGTTTTCTCCAGCGTAGGAAAGCCCTCACGATGGAGCTCTTTGAGATAAACGCTCACTGTGAGCCATTACCAGGCACGGCCCTGGCCTTTCTGTCACTCTGGGCGAGATTGAGTTGCTAGAAATTTGTTTTCCGTGTTAGGTGAACGCCCATGTTGACGGAAGCAGAAACCTCAGCGTGCTGATTGATGTTACGCTTCGCATCACGTCATCGGCCTTGGTGTTGCACAGTAAGGTTTGACGTTTGTGTCTTCCAGCGGCCCGATGATGAAGCTGGTGTACAAGCTGCAGGCTGAGGACTACAAGTACGAGGTTCCGGTCTCCTTTCTCCCCGTGAGTTTCGAAGCGGCGTTCTCACACAAGCTACTCGTCGCCTGGTGCAGCTAATTACACGTGCAGGCTTTGTAGCGTAGCGTGGTTAAAACAGAGGTCTGCTTACATGTACACAGCGCGCAGGCACTGAGCCGATGCGCTTTATCCAGACAGAGCGAGCCGAGCGCTTCTGGCTCCTCGTTAGCTGCAGCTGACTCGCTGCTGAGTCACATGCTGCGCGTGTCTCGTGTCCTCAGGGTCCTGTGAAGGCTGCCATTCAGGAAGGCGTCCTCCCGGATTGCCCGCTGTTCCACAACAAGCTGCAGCTCCCTCTCTCGGGCCTGCCCAGCCTCAGCCTCTCTCTCAGTATCCTTGTCCTCCGGGCTCCGGCAGGCGTCCGCGTCCCCGGCCCAGCCGTCTCTCGTCCGTTTGAGCGGATCGCACGTTTCCTTAACGTTTCTCTCAGATCCCTTCGAATATTACATGTTTTTCTTCGCCGCAAGTCTCATCGCCCCGAGGGTAAGTGGAGACTTTTAATGGACATTTTATAAGCATTTTACTCTGCTGGGGACAGATGGAGGAATTAAAGATTTAAAAGATTTAAATTTGGGTTGTGCCAAAAAAGCTACAGTTCTACTGTTTGTTTTCCTATGTTTTGTTTGCAACAGAATTTCATTGGCTAAACTATAGCTGTTTACACGAGTTAGCCAAGTCAGCTAGTTAGCTTAAACTATCTCCGCTAGCTGTCCAGTAACAACGGGAGTGGAATTGTGCGGCTGGTTTCCAAATACTCCCTTTAATAAAAAGCGTTTTTGTTTAGCCGTAGCGATGGTGTAAGCATGTGAGCTGGTCAGTGAGTAATCGTGTCCTGTCTGTAGAACTACCCCCCGGGGCAGCACGTCAGCTCCTCGGACAGCGCCTACTTCGTCCTGGTGGACGCCTACCTCCAGTACTTCCTGCCCACAGAAGGCGTCGTTCCCCCCTCCCCCTTCTCAGACGCCCGGAGCACGGTGGCCCCGCCCTCTCCCAGGTGCTGTTACAGGACTGACTGACTCCTGGCTGACAGACCGACTGACTGACCGATTAACAGACTGACTGACTGACTGACTGACTATAGACAGACAAACGTACATGAACAGAGAGACACTGACTGACTGATTTTCTGTGGAAGGGACAGAGAAACATAGAACATGGATCCATGGTCAATCCACAAATACAATTATAATCTAACATTGTTAGAATCGTCACATGTAAGGTGTAGTATGTACACACACACACACTTTCATATACTGGAGATGTGCAGGTATGTGGTAAAAATAATATCCTGTAAGGCAGTGTTAATCAGCTGGTACTTCTCATTAAATGCAACTGCTCACATACAAACACAAGAATGGATCAAAACCCTTTACAATATTGATCACAAAACAGATGTATGATCTTGTATACTGCGTAGGGAGCGTCCAATCACGATTGGCCTTGCTGTGTCGTCCTCTCTCCAGATCTGCCAACATGCCGTTTGCAGGGTACGGTGCCCACAGCAGCAGCTTACTGAAACGCCACATTACCCATCAGCCCTCGGTCAATGCTGACCTCGCCACCCAGGAGATCTGGAGGTCCGAGACACTGCTACAGGTGAGGGGGGCAGGGAGGTGATAGAGTCACGCTGGCTAAATAGACCCGTTTACACCCACTGTAGAGCTGAACCAGGCTGGCTCATTATAGCCCTTTCCCACTGTAGAGCTGAACCAGGCTGGCTCATTATAGCCCTTTCCCACTGTAGAGCTGAACCAGGCTGGCTCATTATAGCCCTTTCCCACTGTAGAGCTGAACCAGGCTGGCTCATTATAGCCCTTTCCCACTGTAGACCTGAACCAGTCTGGCTCATTATAGCCCTTTCCCACTGTAGAGCTGAACCAGTCTGGCTCATTATAGCCCTTTCCCACTGTAGAGCTGAACCAGGCTGGCTCATTATAGCCCTTTCCCACTGTAGAGCTGAACCAGTCTGGCTCATTATAGCCCTTTCCCACTGT
This sequence comes from Anguilla japonica, assembly GCA_025169545.1. Taxonomy (NCBI): domain Eukaryota; kingdom Metazoa; phylum Chordata; class Actinopteri; order Anguilliformes; family Anguillidae; genus Anguilla; species Anguilla japonica. The sequence goes on from CM045896.1 coordinate 40,808,027, forward strand.
AGAGCTGAACCAGGCTGGCTCATTATAGCCCTTTCCCACTGTAGAGCTGAACCAGTCTGGCTCATTATAGCCCTTTGCCACTGTAGAGCTGGAACCAGGCTGACTCATTATAGCCCTTTCCCACTGTAGAGCTGAACCAGGCTCATTATGACCTTTTCCCACTGCATTTTTCTCACAAATTTCCCCCCTTTTTCTTGTGTTAATTTTTACTGAACTGTCATCTGAAGTTTGTTGCTATTGCTGTTTCTGGCTGCCTTTCAAGCGGACTTTGTGCTGAATAAGCAGTGCTAATTGCTGAGATAAAGAGAGATGGGATATCGCAACAGGTCAAGGGGCTATCTGGCAGGAGCATCGGCTGCTAGCTCATTGGCATCCACCGTTGTTTGTGTTAACCCGAGTGCTTTGTTATGCTGTTAGCATTCCTTCACAGAACCAGGAGGCGATGCTACGCTAGCGTGGTACCCTGTGTGGAAATGGAGATGAACTTGATTAACTCAAACCAACCTTGTTCTGAAAATATGTTAGCCAGTTTGAGTAATGTTTTTTTTTTTTTTTTTTTTTGTGTGTGTGTGCGTGCGTGTGTGTCCGTGCGTGTGTGTGCGTGCGTGCGTGTGTTTGTGCGTGCGTGCGTGTGTGTGCGTGTACACACCCTCAGGTGTTTGTGGAGATGTGGCTGCACCACTATTCCCTGGAGATGTATCAGAAGCTTCAGTCTCCACAGGTGAAGGTAAGTGTGCCACCCCCCCCCCCCCCCCCCCCACCACACTTTTGGCTGTTGTCCCGCAGCACCGTTGCCTGGCTGATTTTGGCTTGCCCCTATTCAAATACCTCTCTCTCATGTGCACATGCACACACACTCACACTCATTTTTATAATTCAGCTGATACAGTCTTCTCAGTTGCTAAGGGCAAATTAAGCACTTTAGGCTGATTCAAGGATAATAAGTATTGAGTGGTTTGTTTGTTTTCTTTAATGTGCTCATCGATTGTCTGCATTTCGTCAGTGGTGGCTCCCCGGCTGTGCAGCGGGATATTCTGTGATTTGTGTGATCGCACTTCTTCGGTATAAACCCACATCCTTACTTTCACATCCAGTCAAATCGAACAATCACACGGCAGAACCGCGGCAAAGGGCTTCTTTTGGGTGAAGGGAAACAGCGTTACATTTTCACAGGCTGTTACAGTAGAAACAGCGTTACATTTTCACAGGAGCAGTGTTACATTTTCACAGGCTTGTACAGTATAAACTGTTACATTTTCACAGGCATGTACAGTAGAAACAGCGTTACATTTTCACAGGCTTGTAAAGTAAAAACAGCTTTACATTTTCACAGGCTTGTACAGTAGAAACAGTGTTACATTTTCACAGGCTTGTACAGTAGAAACAGTGTTACATTTTCACAGGCTGTTACAGTGAAAACAGTGTTACATTTTCACAGGCTGTTACAGTGGAAACGATGTTACATTTTCACAGGCTGTTACAGTGGAAACGGTGTTACATTTTCACAGGAACAGCGTTACATTTTCACAGGAACAGTGTTACATTTTCACAGGCTTGTACAGTAGAAACAGCGTTACATTTTCACAGGCTTGTACAGTAGAAACAGCGTTACATTTTCACAGGTTTGTACAGTAGAAACAGTGTTACATTTTCACAGGCTGTTACAGTGAAAACAGTATTACATTTTCACAGGCTGTTACAGTGGAAACGATGTTACATTTTCACAGGCTGTTACAGTGGAAACAGCGTTACATTTTCACAGGCTGTTACAGTGGAAACAGCGTTACATTTTCACAGGAGCAGTGTTACAGTGGAAACAGCGTTACATTTTCACAGGCTGTTACAGTGGAAACAGCATTACATTTTCACAGGAGCAGTGTTACATTTTCACAGGCTTGTACAGTGGAAACAGCGTTACATTTTCACAGGCTGTTACAGTGGAAACGGTGTGGTTGTTTTCTCAGGCTGTTACAGTGGAAACAGCGTTACATTTTCAGAGGTTTGTACAGTAGAAACATCGTTACATTTTCACAGGCTTGTACAGTAGAAACAGTGTTACTTTTTCACTGGCTGTTACAGTGGAAACAGTGTTACATTTTCACAGGAACAGTGTTACATTTTCACAGGCTTGTACAGTAGAAACAGCGTTACATTTTCACAGGCTTGTACAGTAGAAACAGTGTTACATTTTCACAGGCTTGTACAGTAGAAACAGCGTTACATTTTCACAGGCTTGTACAGTAGAAACAGTGTTACATTTTCACAGGCTTGTACAGTAGAAACAGCGTTACATTTTCACAGGCTTCCACAGTGGAAACAGCGTTACATTTTCACAGGCTTCCACAGTAGAAACGGCGTTACATTTTCACAGGCTTCCACAGTAGAAACAGCGTTACATTTTCACAGGCTTGTACAGTAGAAACAGCGTTACATTTTCACAGGCTGTTACAGTAGAAACAGCGTTACATTTTCACAGGCTGTTACAGTAGAAACAGCGTTACATTTTCACAGGCTGTTACAGTAGAAACAGCGTTACATTTTCACAGGCTGTACAGTAGAAACGGCGTTACATTTTCACAGGCTTGTACAGTAGAAACAGCGTTACATTTTCACAGGCTTGTACAGTAGAAACGGTGTTACATTTTCACAGGCTTCCACAGTGGAAACGGTGTTACATTTTCACAGGCTTCCACAGTAGAAACGGTGTTACATTTTCACAGGCTGTTACAGTAGAAACGGTGTGGCTGTTTTCTCAGTGGGTGGCACAGAGCATGCGCTTACAGGACACTGCTGTGCTACACGCCTTGCGCTGCGTCTGTTTTCCGCATTCCCGCATTTGCTCCTGTGCATGCTGCTGCTTTTCTCCCAGCTCGTCCTCTCGCTTTGCTCATTGCCTGCTGGGCATGGCGGGGCGGGGCTTCGCTGGCTTTCTGGGCCTGATTGGTTGTCAGCACTGACCATTATGACATCATCGTCAGTCACTGCAGACCCAGGTTGTTTAAATGGCAGGAGTAATTTGAGGCATAACATAAGTCCCAGTCCACAGGAACAGCAGGTAGCAGTGAAGACTCAGGTGTGAATACCTCAGCAGTACTGTAGTCCTCAGGTTTGAGAGTCATGAGAATGGATTTGTGTAGGATTTGTGTTTTGTGTAGGATTTTTGGATTGGTGTGTAGGCACAGATGTAGGGAATTCAAAAATAAGGGTCCAGCTTACTGACTCACTATGGTAAAGAGCAAGGCTTAAATCATCAAACTCAGTGGAGAATGTTCAGATATGTCCTTTCTGATAAATTTGGTTAATCTAGACGGGCCCGTTCCCTGTGCACCCAACACCCCGCTCTGCCACTGTGAGTAGATGGTGTTTCACAAGTTTTAGTGGAGCTTTTCTTTTTTGGGGAGGTGTTGCAGTTCTTGAGACCAGCGCTATAGTACAGAGGGACTATTAATATCTCTTCCCTGCACCTAAGGCTACCTGAGATAGTTTTTTGAGGAAAAAAAACCCCAAGAAAGCATTTGTTTGCAGTCTATAGACCTGTCGTGTGAAGACCATTAACCTGATGCGTGCTTGGGGTTTCAGGAAAGGAAGACAATTTCAATCTGTCTTCTTTTCCTGAAAATGTAATTTCTGGCTCCAGTTGTACGTTCTTGTTAATGGACCGTTTTTAGACAAACTATAGATGGGTTTTCAGCGAACTGCTCTAGGGGCCCCTTAAAATCAGTTCTTGGAGAGAACACTTCTAGAATCCAGACTCTGAACGTCACCCTGTTATTCCTCGGCTGCTCGCTGCTCGCTGGCGGGAGGAACCCGGCTGTTTTCCCACAGGCCCCTGAATGGCCCTGGTTTAGCCTGCACGGCGGCGCTAGCGGGCGCTAGCAGAATGAGCAGCACTGCTTGGGTTGGAAAGGGGCTACTGCACCGCCCAGCCGCCATGTCTCTGCCTTCCTCTAGGTAGCGTTCCCGTAGTCTTTCTTTTTGGTCGCCATTGTTGTTGTCATTGTTCTTTTTTTGTGTTCCTCTTCTCACCTTGTCCTCTTTTTGGATTACTCTTTCTTTTACCTTTTCCTGTTGTTTCTACCTCCTCGTTTTCACTCTTGCCCCCCCCGCTCCCTTTTTCTCTTCTCTCTCTCTCCTTCTCCCGCTGTGTTGTGCGTTCTTTTTGTCCCCTCCCTCTTGCCCTCCCCCCCGTCCCGTGTTGTGACTTCTGACGGCTGTCCCAGCTGGCATTGCTGCAGTACCGGCTCAGTATGTCTGGTTCCCCCAGCAGCCCCCTCACCCCGCCTGGCTACGGGACCCTCCACACCTACCAAGTACTTACCTCTCGATTTGTTCCTTTTGGCTGCTTGAGCGGCTGTTGGGCAAGGTAACGGGCGTGGCAGGTAGAAACACTGAATACATATCTTGTGGATCAAAGGTGGCTTACAGAATGATATGTATGTCTGGGGGTGGAACTTTGTTGTTATTCTACTCTTTGTAATGACATCAAAGACAATTGCCTCAAAAGTCAAGGGTAGCTGCAAAGCATTGTGGGTAGTGTAGTTCCTCACTCAAATGCCTGGGAGTGAGTTTCTTTAACACGTGGACGTCCACTGTTGACCATCAAATGCAGGATGGTGCAGTCGCGTGCATAGTGTATTTTGACAGAAAGGGTAGCATGGGTCTAGCAGCATCTGTTCTTGTTTTTTCCATCCTTAAAAAGCATGTGTCCTTTCGTGTTGGTGTCGTGTGATAAATGCTTTTTTTTTTTTTGTTTCTGTTTCCTGCTGGCTATTTTTTTTTGTTTCAGTCGGCCTTTTCCTGTTCTAGAGCAAACACTGCTACCTTTCTACTGATTTAAATACAAATATTGACTTGAAACATCAGTGGGACATAACAATGGTTTCATAACAATCAATCAGTCGTTAACACTTTGGTTATGTTCTTGTCTGTTAGATTTGTGCATTTGGTGATTCGTATTTTTGCAGGCAAAGCCCTCTAGGTTAACAGTATTTTTGTAGTTGATGAAAGTCATGCAGGATTACGTGAATTTGTTTAAATGACATTCAAGTGTTCAGTGTTTCCCATAGAAAATTCTTATTAGTGGGAAGGGGGGGGTGGGGGGGTGAGAGGTGAGTTTGGGGGTTAGTGGTGTTTGTGCTGGCGACTGCATACGTTTAAAAAAATTCATTATGGTTACTAAGGAGAGTGCGGTATAAGAGTACCCACATCCCCAATCAACGGTGACATTTGCTCTTTGGTGAGCATACTGTTCAGGGAAAAGACGGGTGAAATTAACCAAACGACGGTGAATCTTCCTCCTCGCGCAGCCTTGCGTACGCTTCGTGTACTGGGTGCTTAGTTTAGTTTAGTTTAGTTTAGTTTAATTTGACAAAAACACATGGATCAAAAGACTTGCATGTGAAGAAATTGTCAAGGATAACACAAAAAAATCCTGGACTTATTTCCATCTTGGTCCTTGATGTTCCTTCAGCCATAGCAAGGTAATATCAGGCTTCAAAAGAACAACACGACAGAAAGATTCTTACCACAGTCTGAAATACATAATCATACTATAACTACTATTTACATCGCATACAATTTACGCCCATTTTAATTCACAGTCCTATATAAACAAAGTGAGCCTAATACAAATAGTAAGCCAGCCACTCATATGGGGATATTTTCCAACAGCTTTTCTTTGATCATTGTTTTGAAGGTGAAGGGGTTACTGTTGATTTTAATTGAAAGTGGCAATTTATTCCACTCCAAGACTCCAGAGTACAAAAAAGAGACCCTGCCCATCTTAGTCTTGAACCTACTAAGGCTCAGGTTAGCAATACTTCCTCTAGTGTTATGACCATGTCCTTCCCGCTTCATAAAATAATTAGTAAAATACTTTGGAGCCCTACCATATATGATCTTATGGACCATATTGAGCTGCAGCAGACCTGCTCTTGCTTCAACTGGCAGCCACTGTAACTGCTGAAACTGAGTCCTGCCCATATGACTCCTGTAATCCAGGCCCAAAACCACCCGTATCAAATTATTTTGAGACACCTGAAGTTTCTGTTTTAATGCTCTAGACAAGCCCCCAAACTAAGAGCAGATAGCATAGTTCAGGTGACACTGGACAAGACTAGATGCCAACACCATAAGACAATCCCTGTCTAATAGTTTTGCCTTCCTAGCCAAGTATCTGGTTCTCACATTAACCTTGCCCAACACCTTCAAGGCCATGCTCTCTCCTCCCAGGTTCCCATCCACTATGCAGCCCAGGTAATTCACTTACGTCCTTGTAGTAGTAGGCTTTCCTCCAAGCTCTAACTGTAATGTTGAAACTTTGCTCAACCTTACTTTAGAACCAAATAAAATGCATTCTGTCTTACCTAAGTGTAGAGAGAGCTTGTTGTCAGACAACCAGGCCCTTAACTTAACAAGCTCTTCACCTAGACTCTTGAATCTTATTTTTTTCTTTGTGAAACAAGTATGGCAGAATCATCAGCATACAAGAAGAGGGTGCTTAAACAGACAGATTTCATATCATTAATATACAACAGAAATAGTAATGGACCCAGAACACTTCCCTGTGGCACCCCACAGGTAATGGGCATAGCCTCTGATAATTGGCCACCGACCTCCACCCTCTGATCCCGTTCAGCCAGGTAGGAAGTCAACCACCCAACTGCTGTTAAATCCATCCCAAAAGCTTTTAGCTTGGATAAAAGTAGCCTATGATCTACAGTGTCAAAGGCCTTTTGTAGGTCAAGTAGGACCATTCCACAAAGTTAGCCTTCATCTATCTACTTTTTTATAAAACCAGTAAGATACAAAAGACAAGTGTCTGTGGAGCAAGATTTCCGAAAACCAGACTGAAGATTTTAAAGAAGATTATGCGTATTAATATAATCATATATTTTCTCATGAACAGCCTTCTCAAGTACCTTGGATGCAACACTTAAAATTGATATAGGCCTGTGGTTGCTAGGATCTGTACAACTCCCCTTCTTATAGAGAGGAATAATTTTGACATGCTTAAAATCTCTTGGTACAATCCTTTGATCTAAAGACAGATTGATAACGTGTGTAATATAAGGGGCAATCATTTCAGCTGAATCTCTTAAAAACCTAGCAGGAATATCATCAAGGCCAGTAGCTTTAGTTATGTTTCCCTCTCCTAATATTCTTGCAACCTTCTCATTAGTTACCCTAGTGAAGGAGAACGAATTGGCCTTAACTCCTAAATTTGCATAATATCTCTGCCTGTATACCTCGCAGTACTCCCCTGAACTAGGGGGCAACTTTGAAACAAGGTTGTTCTTCACTGAAGTGAAGAAAACATTAAATGTAGTAGAAACTCTGCATTTATCATACTCTATTCTGCCATCCATTTCTAAACCATTATTGCTAGATTTATTATCTCTGCTGTCTTTCCTACCACCACATCCTAAAAACTTCAGTGTTGTCCACAGTTTTTTAGGGTCATCTTTATTCTCTTTAATTAATTCTTTATAGTAATCTCGCTTCGCAGCCCTAATCTTAATCTGTGCCTCATTCCTATATTTCTTGAATAACTCCAAGTCTATATGTTCCAGTGATCTATTATATTTAGTCAATGACAAATCTCTAAGTTTGATCACTTCCAGGATTTCTTGGCTGATCCATGGGCTGGATCTTTTTTTAACTCGGACTTCTCTTACTGGAGCAATTGCATCCAAAACCTGGAGAAACAGTTTAAAAGCACCCCATGCATCATCCACGTTACTAATATTCAACGCTGCTGACCAATCCACCTTTGCTATGTGTTCCTTTAATTTATCCACAGAATAATACTTAAGGCTGCATACTCAAATGGTTTTATGACCAGAAAAAACCTCCCTATAGACCTTCCTTGTACAAAAGGTTATAAAATGATCACTGATACCATAAACAATGACTCCGCTCTGTGAAATGTTTGATTTATCAGATACTAAAATTAAGTCAATTGTGCTATGAATTGTTCCACTTATTCTTGTTGGTTCTTTAATATTTTGAATGAAACCAAACAGTTTACAAAACCTAATCCTTTAGACCGGATGCTTTAGAAACATCCGTATTAAAATCTCCCAATAGAACGCATTCTCTTTCCAACGAGCCTTTGCAATTGGATAATACATTTTCCAGGTTATCATAAAAAGAGCTGTGATTGGGCGGTCTGTAACACACCCCCAACAGCAAAGGTCTGGTTTTGGGTAAGCAGATGTCTAGCATAAGAATTTCACTCTCGTCTTCCAGATCTGACCTGACAATGAAATTAATATCTGATCTAATAAAAGTACATACACCACCTCCATTGCGATTGCGATCTTTCCTTACGAGAGAAGGATGCTAAAAGCAGACATGATGTCGTCCAGGTACTGGATGTTCAGCTCTTATGAAGCTGTACTTTCATTAGCAGCACTGGTGCTACAGCTAGCACCTCACTATCACTACTACTTTCGTCCATTTTCGCTATATTGACCTTGATATAGCAAAAATGATGAGTGTTGCAGCCAACAAGGAAGTAACTGTAGACAAGGAAGAGGATGGAATCGTTGCTGTGGTAACCGTAAGCAACGTCTGGTGAACACCATAATCCAATGTGACATCCAAGCTATCAATAGCAACAGCAATCTCCTGGATGGATTTAGCCCATCATGTTATAAAGTCACATTTCGTGGACAAAATAACAGCCTGAGAGGTACAGGTTATTCAGTGAACTTTTCTTACACATATGGGTTTTCATTTTGAAGCGTGTTTGAATTGAGGTGAAGTAGAAGCTGTTGATGGGATGTCAGCGATTAGTGGACGTCACATGCAGAAATAAACGATTAAATACAAAAAATCTTTTTGGGCGGGGGCAAATCTACGTGGACCGCCCGCCCAAATAAAGCACATGTATGGGAAACACTGTCACAAATCTTTTGTAGAAAAAGAAAGAAATGAAGCATTGCATGCTGGTTGGTACAAAAGTGTCTCATTTGTGAGTGTGATATTAAAAAGTACAGTTTATCAAGGCAAGCCTCTTTTGCATGTGTGGGGGAAAAGAAAAAAAGTTCCCTGCAGTAATTCTTCAGGCATGAAGCTTTAAATCTCTATAAAGATCTGAAACTAAGAGCTAACTCACAGACAGCGTTAATGTCCGAATCTCTGCTGTGTGATTATACAAGCCTCTTGATTAACCTGAAGGGCTTGATTTCATTGCATTACATTACAGTGTCAGGCTGTGTGCCCCTAACAAGGTACCTATTAAACCTAAACATTCAGAGTTGTGCGTGGATTAACACAAGGGAACTGGTTGGGTAGACGGATGGGAAAAGTGGGAGGTGGGTGTGGTCTGTAAATCAAGGGGTGGGGCTTCTGTGGTGGTGGGAGAGTGGGCTTGTTTATGGCTGCATTGTGATTGGTGCGTGACTGTGGGAGGGTGTCGTGTGCCCTTTGTGATTGGCTGGTTTTGGTCGGGGTTTGCAGGAGCCCTTCTGTCCGTCCGAGGAGCACGTGCTCGTGGTTCGCCTGCTGGTCAAACACCTCCACGCCTTCGCCAGCAGCCTGAAGCCAGAGCCCGCCTCCACCTCGCCCTCCGCACACTCCCACGCCAGCCCCCTGGAGGAGTTCAAGAGGTTAACGCCTCCGACATCACGCTCTTCACCCAAACTGACCCTGCGTAAACACACTCCTCTCCCAAACTGTACCTGTACAATCACACTCTTCACCCAAACATAAACACACTCTTCACCCAAACAGTCTGCATAAACACACTATTCACCCAAACAACAGTACCTATACAACAGTACCTATCAAAACTCTTTCACGTCACACTCTTAAACAGACCTTGCAATCACACTCTTCACCTAAACTGACCCTGCGTAAACAGTCTTCACCCAAACAGACCCTGCATAAACACACTATTCATCACAACAGTACCTATACGATCAAACTCTTCACGTAAACGGACCTTGCATAAACACACACTTCACCCAAACAGACCCTGCGTAAACACAGTCTTCACCCAAACCGACCCTGTGTAAACACACTCTTCACCCAAACTGAGGCTGCCTGTTCATCGTGCTCCTTCGTGTGATTGTCGCTCTCGGCCTGCAGGGTGGTCATCTCCCGATTTGTCCAGCAGAAGCTCTACGTCTTCCTGCAGCACTGTTTCGGTCACTGGCCGCTGGATGCCTCCTTCAGAGCAGTGAGTCGCCGGGGGCAAGAGTTGACTGGGAAAGAGCTCATTGGTCAGCTGCCGGTCTCAACCTTCCACTCCAGTGGACCTGGTTTAATTTAAAACACGGGGGCAGTGGACTCACAGTCGCAGGGTGATATGGAGGATTTGTCAGAAACGACCGCAGGCGTGTAAGATCAGCGTTCTCTTGATTTCCCTTGCAGGTTTGGAAACGTGGCTTAGCTACATCCAGCCCTGGCGCTACACGGGCGACAAGGCCAACCCTCAGACGGAGGGCCAGAACCGCAGCGTTCCGGAGAAGTGGTACGGGGCACGCTTTGCGCCGTTTACCGTAAATAGTCATGTGACTCAAGCTTTCCCAGTGGAGCCGCGCCGCTGAGGGATACCCTGCCCTGTTACTACATAATGAAATGCACACCAGGCAGCTAGAGGGCGATGTACAGAGACTGTGGCTCACATTGTAGATATCAGCCTTCTTCTAATAAAGTGTGCGGAATGCGTAACATTGGTTCCCGTGTGTTGCCTGACGCGTGTGATTGGCTGTGCTCTCCTTCAGGTCCTCCTTTGTGCAGGAGAACCTGCTTTTGTACACCAAGCTGTTCCAGGGTTTCCTGAACCGAGCCGTCCGCACTGACCTGGTCAACGCCAAAAACGCGCTCATGGTCTTCCGGGTGGCTAAAGTCTTTGCTCAGCCTAACCTGCCGGAGATGATCCAGAAAGGTGAGCGCAGCCCTGGAGCGCCCCCTGGTGACCCGTGTGATTAATTCTGTAGGTTTGAGGAGTTTCACACGACAGCTGTGCTCTGTCACTGTGTTGAGCCTGGTACCCTGCCAGGTACTGATGGAAGAGAGATGCTCTCCAGTAATGGGGTGGAGCTACAATGAGCTGTCAATCATTGACTTGTGTGAAGGCAGAAAAAGCTTTTGCTCTCCACAGCAAAATTATAAATAAATTCATTAAAAATAGAATTGGCCCACATTAGGGATGACGCCCATGGTATTTGTCCATGTTTGGAGTCACTCTGTCGTCACGGCACCACTATCAGCAGGTCACCCCTCCTGTAACTCTCCCACCCCCCCCACCCCCCCGCAGGAGAGCAGCTGTTCCTGGAGCCGGAACATGTCCTTCACCACCGGCACTCCCGCGTCTTCCTCTCGCCCGCGCACGGCGGCAGCTTCCTGTCGTCCCGGCAACCGGCCGAGGTGGACGCCGTCTTCAAGGTCAAGAGCCACGTGTACGGCCTGGAGGGCCAGGACTGCCAGTACACGCAGATGTTCGGGGCCGAGCTGCGGGCCGCGGTGAGCTGGGGCCCCTCTGGGGGCCACTGTAGGGGCCCGGGACCCCTTTGGGCGAAACGCCGCAGAGAGGGCAGTAGCGTTTTAGGCGGGAAGGGGAATAGCCTGGTGCACCTTGGGAGCAGCACAGTTTGGTTCTGCGTCTCTTGCTAATGGGCCCCAGATAGAAAGGTGTGTGTGTGGGGTGCTCTGATTCTGTGGTGCTCCCAGGTGTGTGTGTGTGTGTGTGTGTGGGGTACGCTACAGGCTAACATCCTGCAGTACTGAGCACGCTCTGTTTCTGTGCTGATCCCAGGTGTGTGTGTGTGTGTGTGTGTGTGTGTGTGTGTGTGTGTGTGTGTGTGTGTGGGGTACGCTACGCGCTAACGTCCTGCGGTACTGAGCTTGCTCTGTTTCTGTGCTGATCCCAGGTGTGTGTGTGTGTGTGAGTGTGTGTGTGGGGTACGCTACGCGCTAACGTCCTGCTGTACTGAGCGCGCTCTGTTTCTGTGCTGATCCCAGGTGTGTGTGTGTGTGCGTGTGTGTGTGTGTGTGTGTGTGGGGTACGCTACGTGCTAACGTCCTGCGGTACTGAGCGCGCTCTGTTTCTGTGTGATCCCAGGTGTGTGTGTGTGTGTGTGTGTGTGTGTGGGGTACGCTACGTGCTAACGTCCTGCGGTACTGAGCGCGCTCTGTTTCTGTGCTGATCCCAGGTGTGTGTGTGGGGTACGCTACGCGCTAACGTCCTGCTGTACTGAGCGCGCTCTGTTTCTGTGCTGATCCCAGGTGTGTGTGTGTGTGTGTGTGTGTGTGTGTGTGTGGGTACGCTACGCGCTGTGTGTGTGCGGTGAGCGTGTTTGTGTGCTGTGTGTGTGTGTGTGTGTGTGTGTGTGTGTGTGGGGTAGTGACGTGCTAACGTCCTGCGGTGAGTGAGTGAGTGTTTCTGTGCTGAGTGAGTGAGTGAGTGTGTGTGTGAGTGAGTGAGTGAGTGAGTGTGTGTGAGTGTGTGTGTGAGTGAGTGGGTACGCTACGCGCTAACGTCCTGCGGTGCGTGCGTGCGTGCGCGCTCTGTTTCTGTGCTGATCCCAGGTGTGTGTGGGGTACGCTATGTGCTAACGTCCTGCGGTACTGAGCGCGCTCTGTTTCTGTGCTGATCCCAGGTGTGTGTGTGTGTGTGTGTGTGTGTGTGTGTGGGGTACGCTACGTGCTAACGTCCTGCGGTACTGAGCGCGCTCTGTTTCTGTGCTGATCCCAGGTGTGTGTGGGGTACGCTATGTGCTAACGTCCTGCGGTATTGAGCGCGCTCTGTTTCTGTGCTGATCCCAGGTGCTGAAGCTGGTGCAGATAATGGCCCAGGCGCGGCAGACGGCCAAGCGCATATCGGACCAATCGGCCGAGGCGGCGGCCAACCAGTCCTTCCTGTCCTGGTTCTCCGCCGCCTCGCCGGACCTCAACCACACCTACGCCGGGACGGAGCCGGACGAGATGGGCGAGTGTGTGCGGAAGAGCCACGAGTTCCTGGACCGGGCCCTGGACTACCTGTGCCAGATATTCCGGGTGGGTGGAGAGCAGCACAGGGAGGTGTTTCTACCTCCATTTCTTCTGTCCTGCATCGGTGGGACCCTGTCTGCTCATCGAGTATCCAAGAAGCGTCTCAGGGACTATTGAACATCCCTTTAGTGCCAGTGTTTTGAGTCAGTAGTCCTTTCAGTGCCAGTGTTTTGAGTCAGTAGTCCTTTCAGTGCCAGTTTTGTGTCAGTAGCCCTTTCAGTGCCAGTGTTTTGAGTCAGTAGTACTTTCAGTGCCAGTGTTTTGAGTCAGTAGTCCTTTCAGTGCCAGTGTTTTGAGTCGGTAGTCCTTTCAGTGTCAGTGTTTTGAGTCAGTAGCTCTTTCAGTGCCAGTGTTTTGAGTCAATAGCTCTTTCAGTGCCAGGGTTTTGAGTCAGTAGCTCTTTCAGTGCCAGTGTTTTGAGTCAGTAGTCCTTTGAGTGCCAGTGTTTTGAGTCAGTAGTCCTTTCAGTGCCAGGGTTTTGAGTCAGTAGTCCTTTCAGTGCCAGTGTTTTGAGTCAGGTAGTCCTTTCAGTGCCAGTGTTTTGAGTCAGTAGTCCTTTCAGTGCCAGTGTTTTGAGTCAGTAGTCCTTCCAGTGCCAGTTTTGAGTCACTGTCCTGTCTGTTATATATTATGTTGTTTTGTGTTGTGTTGTGTTATGTTGCAGTATGTTGTGTTGTGTTATGTTACGTTGCAGTATGTTGTGTTGTGTTATGTTACTGTCTGTTATGATATGCTATGTTGCAGTGTGTTGTGTTATGGTATGTTAGTGTCTGTGTTATGTTGCAGTATGTTGTGTTGTGTTACTGTCTGTTATATGTTATGTTGTTTTGTGTTGTGTTGTTATGTTACTGTGTTATGTTATGTTGCAGTATGTTGTGTTTGTGTTATGTTACTGTCTGTTATGATATGTTATGTTGTAGTATGTTGTGTTGTGTTATGTTATGTTAAGCCTGTATCCTGGCTTGCAGCTGAACGTGGGCCAGGTGTCTCAGCTGATGGCCAATTTGGCGTCTGCGGAGGACGAGCTGGGGGGGGACAGGCAGCTCCCAGACTGCATACAGGGAGAGAACGGGCTGATCCTCACAGACCTGGGCCGCAAGCAGGTGAGAGCTGTCTGTACGTAAGACCTGTCTGTAGGTAAGACCTGTCGGCAGGTGAGACCTGTCAGCAAGCAGGTAAGACCTGTCTGCAGGTAAGACCTGTCTGTAGCTAAGACCTGTCTTCAAGCAGGTAAGACCTGTCCTCAGGTAAGACCTTGGCTGTGTCCCAAACCGCATACTTCCATGCTCCGAGTGCGCATAGCGAGCATGCCTCCATCTTGGAGTGCGAGTCCAAACCGAAGTTCGGTAGTGCGGAGCACGGATAAAGTACCCGGATGCGCACTCCATTTGATCAAAATTTGAAGTGTGCATCCGTGCATGCTCCGACTGGGAAAAATACCATAATTCCTTTCGCGAAAACGGTCAAGAACAACGGTAATGGCGGATGACATTAGGCTACTCTCTCGGATTGGAAACTGAAATCATATCATAGGAAAATGGTACACAGGAGTTGGTATATAAATAAAGTGGTACAGTGTTAATGAATAACGCAATATGTAAAGTATCAGTTGTTTTTTAGTTTAAAGATATGTACTTTTAACGAGTGTAACGAGCTATATTGAATACATCAGTGCTAATCGTCGGGTTCCGTTTTGAATTATAAACTGCCGTTTTATCCTCGCCACTGCCCATCTTTTCATTTAATTTGAAATACACCCCTTGCCTATGGAGTAGCCACCACAAACATGACCGGCTCCATAAATGTTGCCTAACTGAGTACCCAGTTGTTCGCACACAGGTGGTATACAGCGCGAAAATAATGAAGAAAAAAAGACACGACTGTTTACAATGAAATGGCAACTTTATTATGGGGTTGACAGTACACTGAAAGCTATCCAAACTGCAATTAATATTTTCCAAGCTATCGTTGCCTTCCACTGCTCTTCTGACAGCAAAAAGCACTTCAATTGAAGTGGCTAGCTCGCAAAAAGTTGCTGATATTAGCCTACTGGTTAGTCTAGATCATAATATTTCAGTAGCCTACTACTTTAGTGTGAGCATCTATCGACCGGGTTCGTTCGGTAGACAGAAAAACATCAGATTTTCAACTGTAGTCTATATAAAATAGGCGAAATATAAGTAACAACCTGTACCTAGTTATGTAGAAAAAAACGTCCTTGTTATCCTCCAGAGGTAATTTTTTTCAGTACTTTCGCGATTTTTTTCTGTGCCGGGAAATAAGTCAGAGGTTGCCCAGTGCTAGCTTTAGCTGCTACGGGGACGTGTATCTACCACTGCAAAGAGATTAATGGAACTTGTCTTTACTTGAGATCGTAGAAGTGTCCCGTCGTGTGTATTTCAGGTTAATATGAAAAAGGCTGGTCCCTACTAGCATTTCTAGCGATCCGTTACATATTCACAGTTGTAACCCAAGTAGCAGGAAGCAAAATAGCCATTAAGAAGAAGCGACATTTGCACTACTTAATGTTCGCGATTATGGAATTAATTAGTATATCAATATAACTAAAATGTATATGTATTAAGTTGGATTTTTTCCCCATTTAGACAGTTATGTGTAATTTTTACAAGACTTGCATTTAAAAATAGGTAACGGAGTCCAGTCCGCTTGATTAAATATGAAATAAATGCGGTAGCATTTCAGATGGTTGATAATATGCCCTCTCACTCTCACGTTATTCCCCTCAGGTTTATTACCAGAATTTTACCGATAGTTACGGCAAAGGTTAAAGGTTATGGGTCAGATGTCGTCACGAAGTGCATCCCACTCATTTAACTGTTTCTCCGTGCTACTGCACTTCCATGGTTCGGAGTGCGTAGTCCCAAGCATTGCCTGGAGTGCGTATTCCGGAGCACGGTAGTGTGGAGCATGGAAGTTTGCGGTTTGGGACACAGCCCTTGTCTGTAGGTGAAATGATGTGGCACTGCAGGGCTGGTTATGTCGATGCTAAAAGCCTGAATGGCGGAGAGGGCTGCTGGAACGATCGTATCGCCTCGCGATTCCAGTCGAGCCGCAGGCAATGCTGTGGAAAATGTCTGAATCACGGTAAACAGACATGCTGCCATTTCCCTCCGGCACGTCTCCACAAACGAATCACTCTTCTGCAAACTGAGGCCACAGCAGTGCTTATACACTCAAAGAAAGAAACGTTTAGGCCTAATGTTCACAAATTATGCATTTTAAAGGCATACGAGATTTACATCCATTTAGATTAGCTAATTTTAATGTAAGCCAAACAAACTTTGTTATGTGTATTGATAAATCAAACATAAAATAAACAAATAACCAGATTTATGAAATTATTATAAATACGTCCAATGTGTTTAAAATACATCCAAATCATATCGTTACAGAATTAGCTGTAAGCTATGACCTGCAGTTTTAAATAAATAAATACAATTTATAATCTGGCAAGGCACCTCATCACTTGACACTTGGCTACTCGATGCTGTCGTAGACGATGACATTATTTTTGGAACCTACAGGCCACCGTAGCTTTTCCTATGTTGTTGGAAAGGGAGGGGTGAGGGGAGGTATTCAGTTGGTTGCAATCTGCAACCTCGCCGCTAGATGCCACTGAATCCTACACACTGTACGTTTAACTGATTGAATCTAGTTTGAGAATGAGCAGATGTACAGTGGGCTCCAGAATTATTGGCACCCTTAATAAAAATGAAGAAAAAAGGCTCCATATAATAAATGACACAGATAATAATCTATATGTTATGTTCAAACATACGGGAAAACTATATACTTTTATTTCAATACATTTACTCTCATGCTTCATTGCATTTAAGCATTTTTTGTGCATATTTATCAATATTGCCAATAATTCTGGAGCCCACTGTATATTCATTGTAAGTTTTCGGAATCTGTTTATTTAAATAAAACCCGGTTGATGTGCTGTCATAATTCTAATGAATGCACTGAATCATTGTTTGTAAGCGTACACAAGAATGTAAGCAGAGCAGTGTCACAGCAGGAGCAGGCGAAACTGTGCTTCTCTGTCGATCAGCTGGCCTTTGTGTTTTTATCCATGGGCTTTGATTTCAGCTGTTCAGCCACGTTGCAGCCGTAAAGTTCAAACAAACAAATAAAATGAATCGGTTCCACTTGAATTGCCTGGTCAGATCCGTTACGAGTATCACATGCAGCTGTGTGTAAAGAAATGAAACTTGTTCTTAGTCCCGCTAGACCACGATCACTTAAGCCTCTATGGTCGTTTTTAATTTGTTTTTCTTTTGTGCTTGGCTCACTTGGATTGAAGCTTTCCTCCTGTTCCGACAGTTGGTTTCCATGACAAAATACTATGATCATGAGATAATTGCAAGATACGATAAATGCTTTTATGAAGGGTGTAATATATGAAATGTACTGCATTAAATTGAAATTAAAAAATGGAGCTATCTGATTTCAGAGACTACACATTAAAAACATATCCAAATGAGTATATAAGATAAGCTTGTGTATCTAAATTAGATACTAAATGTCAACAGAGTAATAAATTCAATTAAAACCCAAACTGTCATAAAATTTTTGAATATAACAGTTTAGAAGTATTCTAAGTTTTGGGATTTATTTTTCTCAACTCTGCTGCAGTCTCCTGGTATTGTGACTGTGCTGTTGAACTGGTCCTCACCTGCACTGGACACCCTTTGCTGTATCTCTTGTTTGTTTGTTTTTCCCCCTCCCCTCCTGCCCCTCCTCTCACTCACAGACCCTTAATTTGAATTTCAGATCATCAACGGGCTGCGCAGGTTTGAGATCCAGTACCAGGGCGACCCCGAGCTGCAGCCCATACGCAGCTATGAGAACGCCACGCTGGTCCGCTTCCTCTTCCGGGTCGCCTCCCTCATCAACCAGCGGGTGAGTCTCAGGGGCGGGGCTTATGACCGTGAGTCTCCTCGCTCATCAACCAGCGGGTGAGTCTCAGGGGCGGGGCTTATGACCGCGAGTCTCCTCGCTCATTAACTGGCGAGTGAGTTTCAGGGGCGGGGCTTATGACCGCGAGTCTCCTCGCTCATTAACCAGCGTGGGTGAGTTTCAGGGGCGGGGCTTATGACCGCGAGTCTCCTCACTCGTTAACCAGCGGGTGAGTCTCAGGGTGTAAGGTGTCTGTGGTGGCTGATGATGTCACTTTAAGAGGGAGGGTGTAAGGTGTCTGTAGTGGCTGATGATGTCACTGTAAAGAGGGAGGGTGTAAGGTGTCTGGTGGCTGATGATGTCAGTGTAAAGATGGAGGGTGTAAGGAGTCTGGTGGCTGATGATGTCACTGTAAGAGGGAGGGATCAGGATAAAGGGGGTAGTGGCTTGACTGTGTGCGTCTGTGTGCAGTTCGGGGGACACATGGACGCGCTGTGCTCGCGGACGGACTTCCTGGGCAGGCTGGGGCGATACTACTTCTCCGGAGCGTCGGCGCGGCGGTGGCGGGGGCAGCAGAGGAGCCCGGCGAGCGGGGGGGCGGGCGAGCACCACAGGAGGCCGCGGCTCAGCCTCCGCCCGCTGGCCAGCTACCGCACCCTGCTCAGCGTGCTCCTGTTCTACCTGCTGGGGGCGCTGCTCTCCTTCGGCCTGCTCTCCTCCACCGGCCTCATCCTCGCCGCCAGCCTGCTCTACGGACTCTGCATGGCCCTGCTGGGCGAGAGGCTGACCGCGCAGTGACGCGAGGAAGAGCGTGGGTGACACGAGGAAGAGCGTGCGAGGAAGAGCGCGCAGTACTGCGAGGAAGAGCGCGAGGAAGAGCGGGGCCATCGGGTCTCACACTTCTGCTTGTTGCTTTAAGGCACTAGTTTTTTTTAAAGGGTAACTTCACCATATCTTGAAATTTTTATCCCTCCTTTTATTGCTGTGGACGTCCGCACTGAAGAACTCCTAATTTATTTTTATGACAAGGAACAAAGAGCTATCTGACCTTCATACAGATATGAATCTGATTACTTATCTGATACAGATATAAAGTCCATAAAATAGACGACAGTTGCTTGGCTGTAGGATTAAAAAGAATCTTTGTAGGCTATGTTGGTATGTGTCTTAATCTGTTATCCTTTGTCAGCTGTGTATGGGCATCCTCTTAGAAGCCAGAAGGTGTCCCACCAGTTTCATAGTGCATTGTGGGAAATGTAGTCAGACAGGAATGTATGGAGGATAAATGGCTTAAATGTTTCCAAACAGTAGTGGTCATTGTTCTGGGCAGTACCCTCAGTCAACACTGAAAATTAAGATTAATGTGCCATCAGTATTCCAAACTATCATATAAAAACTTTAAGGCAAAGAATGCTACCTTGTCAGACTACGTTATATGGTGAGGTTACCCTCTAAAGACTGTAAATATGAGTAAAATCTTAAGAATGTTTGCTGGAATGGTACTTGAAGTTAAACTTTTTTTTCGAGACATTGATGTTTTGACAGTTTGTCAAATGTGTGGATGAAAGTAATGACAGCTTTAAACTTCAACAAAACATTCAAGAGGAAATATAATGGCTCTCTAGCTTTCAGAAGCTATACATATCTTACCACAAAAAGCATCCAGTGCATTGCTTGTTAATGCCAGTTTGTATCTGAATGCACTATTTAAAGATCATTAAACAAGCATTGTTTTCAATGACTGTCTTTAATCACAGCCTCTCGCGGTTTGGTATATGTGGAAGGTGATGTCATGTCACGGACGTCATAATGTTGGACTAAACCACCTGCTACTGGCACAAAACTGTCCGTAACACATAGCGATCTTGTATTTTGCATGAGTCGACTGCCTTTATATGATTTTATAGAATTAATAATCAATACGCGGTAACACGGCGGAAATTATATGTTAAACTGTTTCAACGGAAAGCCCTTTCACTATAGCAATTGAAGCTGCCCAGTCGTCATAGCAACGTTTACACAAGAGGTAGTATAATAAACGAAGACTTCAGTACGTAGCTAACTTAAGGCAATGAATTCATCTATCATTACCTTGCGAGTTGTTTTGAAGTGTTTAAAACCGACCATCGCAAGCTAGGAGCGGAATGTGCTTATTTACCAACGCGTAATTTTACGGAAGAAGGGAATGCGCCTGGAGTGTACACCGTCTGGTTGCATGCTTATCAATAGGCTACATTTGTTTAAAAACGGGTTTATTGAATATTAATCCACTTATCCAAGATAGTGAGCTACTGTTAAGGCAAAGATGTGCTAAATTACACACAAAGTTTTCTTTGCTGTGTTTTAATCCATGCAAATGGAGTTAGCTAGCCATATATGACAGTTGATGGAAAATGGGTTTGTAGGGATGTCAATGAAATCAAGCAGCTTTCATTTGGCTAATAAGTTAACTCGGTTACACAAGTTTCTGGGCGTTCGACTGTGAAACCGGTAATGTGGCACCGTACATTAAGTGTAGAGTACGTTTAGCTGCTAGCTAGCTAGGTAGACGTGCCAGTGAAGTTGGCGGCTAGGCTTTCTCGTTTGCATGCCGACCTTAAATTAACGCAGTTGCTGGAATGCAGAATACTATAACGTTAGCCGACACTAGTTTTTGCGACAAAAGAAGGTTAGGGGCAAGCTTGGTGGTTGCCCACAAACATGACTAAGCTATCGAATTCTTATGTGTTGCTACCTGATAAACTTCAGTGATTTTGACCGAAATAGAAAATTAGTCACCTGGCCGGCCACGTAGCGGATATTTTTTTAGGTTATGTCTAGTTTTAGTGTACCACCTTTGGGCAACCTACCTCAGTGGCCTCGCGTGGGAAGCCTGCACAAAGCCCATTTTCCACGACCACTGCCGCGAGACCGCCTGCAGCCGCTGCCCAATCCACCTCGCGTGGACTCCCAGGTGGCGACTTGCGCGCCCGGCGCCGTGGACACGAGGGTGGCATCGCTGGAGAGAGATATTCATTTCTTACAGCAGCAGCACAAAGAGACATTGGAGAAACTGCACGGTGAACTGGACGGTCTGAAGCGGGAGAATAAAGGTAGGCTAATTAAGGTATTGTCGGCTTTATTTGTATCTCAGTATCTCTTGTAATTATCCATCAGCAGTCTAATCTGAGCAATTCAGCAACTGCATGACTGAGTCTACGTGTCATGCTTATGAAGGCAGTTACGAAATAATCACAATGTCTATATAGGTAATCCATAAAGTTATATATTTGGATAGGAAATTATTTCGTATAGTTATTTGAAAATTGGAATCTACTTTCATATCGGGTTTGAATATTGAGTCCTGGGATTGAGAATGCCCACCAATAACAGGACATTGCACGATCAAGTTTTCCAGAAGAAGAATTGCATAGTTTCATTCTAAATATTTACATCTTTTTTGACTACTGCGAAAAGAACTAAGGGTTGGACACCTGTTGAAAGAAGCGACATTCTAGATATTGGTTGCGTGGAAACGAGAGGTTATGAGACCAAGACAATGTCTTGGCTGCTTGGCGGGGGTGACCGCCTAGTGTCACGTTACCGGGCCGACCAGCTCCGCGCTATCGTTTCAGCATCCTACCCCACCAGGAGAGTGTCCAGTCCTTTCGAAAGGAAGCAACGGCTTTGTTTATCGGCACAATGACTACGTGACGAGTGGCACGCGACCCGTATAAATGGAATAGGACATTGTTTCAAAATGTGTTTGTGTCGGCTTTACTTTGAACCTGCTCCTTGCCTACTGTAGGTGTACCGCTTTGTAATGATGATTGTCTTTCTGCAGAGCTTCAGTACAAGCTTATCATGGATCCACCTCACACCTACAGAAAGGGTAATTCTTTTCAACACACACACACCTTTGTTTTCATGTATATACCCCAGTCCAACCAGTTTTGTGCTCTTGCCATTTTCTGTAGTGAATGTTTCATTGTTGGGGATTTGAAAGACTGGCAGATATTATGTCAGTGAGAGTTACTTCACAGTGAAGTGAAAGTTGAAGCCTTGCTGATAGTTGTCTAACCATATAGGGTTACAAATCTGAGGTAGAATCACACGGATATAAATCATAATCTCCATGATTAATGTTAGCAGAAACCACCTTGTTTGTAGACAGTTGGGGTGGTTAATGGTGAATGTGATCCCTTGTGTGCAATGTTCTGCCTTAGAATAGGAGCCAGTATGTGTTCATTGATAGTGAGGGCCATGTTAAATGCAGAAGCACATGCATGGTCCTGTGTCCTCAGGGTCCAGCGGAAGAGACCGGCACCCCATCACAGAGCTGACCCTGAGCCCCAGGCAGAGGTCTCCCAGGAGCAGGCCCTGTGCGAGAGCCCATGCTCACAGGAGGATGCCCCAAGGTAACAGGGCTGCAGGGCTACAGGGCCTCACACGGCAAGATGCCCTCAGTGCCACTGCTGTCTGGAACCTTAAAGGATTCTGAACCCAAGCTGCAGTCCAGAGACCCGTCACTGTGGTTAAGCATCTTCTTTCCCACGGCTGATTGGGTACCATTGTTCTCTAAAGAGCTGTGGGTCATCAGTGCAGTGGTCTAAGACCGTGCCCATAAAAGCTGACTTGCTTACTATTGAGTATACAAGTAGTATACAAGTTGTATACTACATAGTAGGCAAGTGCGCTGACTCGGACACGGCCCTACGACCTCCATAGCTTTAGTACGGGGCTGCTCAGTCCTGTCCTTAGGTTTTCATGTCAACCCCATGTTGGCATCCGATTGAACTAATTAGCAGTTTGAGGAGGTCTCTTGCTGTTGAATGGTGTGCGCTTTGTTAGGGTTGGAGTGAAAACCTACAGGAACAGGGCAGCCCTGCTTTAGTGAGTATTGGGTGTGTCAAGTCCTTGAGCTAGAGTAAGAGCATGATTGGCTAGGGAAAGGCCTCTGCATGCTAAATGAAGGTTCTCCACATTCCTGTTGGCATGTTGTGGGAAGCGAACCCAAGGTAGCGATGTGCTGGTGACTTACCTGGTGCGCGTGCCCCCCTGTCCGCATGCATGTTTATTTTAGGAGCAGCTCGGAGCACAGCGATGCCGTCCCGAAGGCCGCGGACACCACGGCCCCTCCCGGGCCCCACCCCGACCCCCCAGAGGAGCCGAGGGGGGGTCTCATCACCTCCCTGCAGCCGCTGCGGATCCACTGCAGCCCCTCGCAGCCCCCCCGCGCCCCCACCCTGCAGGAGTGCGAGGTCATCATCCGACAGCTGTACAACGCCAACAGCCTGCAGTCTCAGGAGGTGAGGAAACACTAGAGCCCGTCCCAGAGCGCAGGACAGCACCCTTCCCCTTCCCCTTCCCCTCTCTTCTCCTCCCTCCATCTGGGAGCGCTCTTACTCTTCCCCTTCGCCTCTCTTCCCCTTCGCCTGTCTCTCCTCCCTCCATCTGGGAGCGCTCTTACTCTTCTGTCCGCACCCTTCCCCTTTGCCTCTCTTCTCCTCCCTCCATCTGGGAGCGCTCTTACTCTTCCCCTTCCCCTCTCTTCTCCTCCCTCCATCTGGGAGCGCTCTTACTCTTCCCCTTCGCCTCTCTTCCCCTTCGCCTGTCTCTTCTCCTCCCTCCATCTGGGAGCTCTGGGAGCGCTCTTACTCTTCTGTCTGCACCCTTCCCCTTTGCCTCTCTTCTCCTCCCTCCATCTGGGAGCGCTCTTACTCTTCCCCTTCCCCTCTCTTCTCCTCCCTCCATCTGGGAGCGCACTCTTACTCTTCCCCTTCCCTTCCTCTCTTCTCCTCCCTCCATCTGGGAGCGCTCTTACTCTTCTGTCCGCACCCTTCCCCTTCGCCTCTCTTCTCCTCCCTCCATCTGGGAGCGCTCTTACTCTTCTGTCCGCACTCTTCCCTTTCACCTGTCTCTTCTCCTCCCTCCATCTGGGAGCGCTCTTACTCTTCCCCTTCGCCTGCCTCTTCTCCTCCCTCCATCTGCGCTCTTACTCTTCTGTCCCGAGCTTACCTGTTATTCTACTCCTCCTCGCTCACCTGTCCCGTACGACCCTCAAACCCCCCCCCCCCCCCCGCGCAGCGAGGCGCAGCTACCCACCCCAGAATGCTCTCCGTTTCAGATCATGCGCGTGAAGGCTGTCCTGAAGGACATCGTGTTCAGCAAGAGGGTTTCCCCCGAGACCTACATCATGACCAAGGCCTACCTGGCCGACTGCACCAGGTGAGATTTCTGGCGTTTGTTCCGTTTAGCGCGCGAGCGTTTCTCCGGTGCATCTCTACTGCATCTCGCCCAAAACCCAACCCAACCCAACCCAATGCCACACCCCTCCTGACCAACATCTCCGTCTTTGTTTCAGCCGAACTGAAGAGAACGAGAGGTTTCCAAAGCTTCGGCTCAAACCCCTGCCAGAGAGACTGTAAGTAAACAAACTGGGGGGGTTGCACCAAGTAATCACAGTTACAAGGTGAAGACTCAGACGTTACTATAGACCAACCAGATGGTTGACTCAGCATCAACACTGAAAGCACCATTTCCCTTCTGCTGAAGCAGAAACGCACCCAATTTTACACCTCGTCGTAAGCTAATACGGCCCCAGAAACTCTGTACTAACCAAAGCCTCCTGTGGTTAAGATGGGAGGAACTTGAATCGACCATCTGGTTAGTCTACAGCAGCATCTGTGGTGAAGGTACAGTAGACGATAAGGAGAAACGGTGCCACTGCGGTTTGCTTACTAATGCACAGAGATGACAGTAATGAGCTGCATTAGAGAATTTTGGGGGGGGGGGGGTGACAGTGACACTACGGTCACACGGGGCAACACAGGAGCAAGACAAAGCGACCGACTCGTTCATTTTCAATAGCCGCGTTTCCACCAAAAGTACCCGGAACTTTTAGTCCCAGGAACTACTTTTCAAGGAACTAAATGGTTCCTTCAGCCCATTGTTGTCTGCGTTTCCACCGCGGTCTAAAGTCCCGCGGAAATTAGGCAAATTAGCCCACTGACGTATGAAAAAGCAACGTTGTCGTTGGTCCATCTGTCCTATGATTTCTTCTGTAATCACATACTACCACCGAAGTAGCCTACATTGTTTTCTAATACCCGGGACAGCCCGGAGGGGTTTATTCCACTTAGCCTATATACAACGGGTTACAACAATGACTATATATGGTTACCTTTGTATTTATTGTTTTTTATCGTTTTAATCACCTGGAATTGAAATATTCTTCTGCAGCCGTTTGGGCATATTTTACCGTTGTCAAGCAAAACTGTCGTTGGTAGTTGAACTTGGACCGTTGTTATGCAACAAATAGGATATAACAGGCCAATAGTCAGATTGTAACTGTTTTATATATCCTCTCAAACACATTCATTATGTTTTTATGCGAACATTCACTTTCATGTCTTGACATTCGAGGCGACAGAATGCATTCACATTTCCAATATAACTGGCAACAACAGCAGAAAACATTCACACGTTGTAAACAATTTGCTGTTTGATTACTTTCTCATCGTCAATTCCATGTAGGCTAATCGCAAAATGACAAGAATAGAACGAAAACTCGGACTTGCGTGAAAATTTAAATTAGCAGTGGTACAGCCACCGTTTGCTTTCCTTCGAAGTTACTGCTAGCCGAGCAGCGAAGTGTGCCCTCCAGATGCGAACCATGCACCATAAATTAGTCCATAGTCTTCCTGGTCTTTTTGTGGAATTGAAGAATGGCAGAGTAAAATTACGGCAGTCTGAAAAAGCTAAAGGGACGATTACTAGAATTAACCTGTTATTTTACCCTGACAAAAAGTGCGGAAGGTGATTTCCAGTTTGCTTTTACTGTATCACCAATGTGAATTACGCAGAACTACCGCATACCTCACATAACTGTATCAAACGTTTTGAGTCAATTACAACGGACTAACAAACAAAATCCGGAAGAAAATATTCAGCAACCGAATTAATCCGTTTGAATGTTTTGGTACGTAATATGCTGTCCCAGCACGAATGCTTAGCATTTCATAAAATGAATACTAAAGCAAGAAAAGAACAGAAGAGCACACGTTATAATTCCAAGACGTTGGCAGGCTATAACCAAAACTAGCCTACTGCGCCGCATAACATACAAGTTTGATTTGAAGTTATTATGAAAATAAATCGGTTTGCGGCTGCAAATTTTTAAACATTGCGGTTGACATAAAACACTGCAAGTAGTCGACCAATCAGAAATTTTCAGTGCTTGCGCCCCACCCCAGAGGTTCCGGTACTTTTGGAAAGTACTACCCCCCGAGCAGGAACTTTTTTGGGGGTAAAACAAAGCCCCCGGAACTAAATTTAGACCCTAGTTCCTGCGGTGGAAACGCACTGAGTTCCTGAAAAGGTTCCTAGTTCCGGGGTAAAGTTCCTACGGTGGAAACGCGGCTAATGAGAGTTGGCGATTTACAGCGACAAGAGACAAGCGGCCGTTGCAAAGCCAACTAGGCGGGGCGAAAATAGGCTAGAGGTCTATTTTATGCGAATACTGAGCGATGCGACACAGCGACTACCAATGGGAGTGAAGGCAGCGTGACAGACGTTGCTGAAACAAATGATTCAAAATTTTGGTTCCAGTCAAATATGGAGAAGCTCATCGTGGCAGTGTCAGGTTACCCCATACTCTACAATTTGTCTCTTGATATGTACAAAGATATAAATAAATAATGATGCGTGGAGAAGGGTGTCCGAAATCATGGAGATATTCATATATATGTGCAGTCACAGCTTTTTAGCTTCAACTTTAATACAGTGCGCAACCACTACCTAACTAGCTAGCTAGCTAGCTAAACTGAACAGCAACACTTGCTCACGAATGTAATTCAGCGCAATTCAAGAGAAACGTAGTTGTTCACTTTCATTTGCTAGGTAGCTAGCAAGCAAGTTGTTCATATTAGGCTAGCAAGAAAACGTTCACAATTGCAAAGTTGCTACTGGTAGTCAGCTGCGTTTTGTCAGTCATTGTAACTACCTTACAAACCAGCTTTTTCATAGAGCCCATGAAAGCTGACATAATACTTTACAGTAAAGACAGAGGGGACATATTATAAGTAGCAATCGCGTCCGGCCTACTCGTTTTGTTCTGTAAGCTGGTAACCACAAGCCAGGAACGGCCATAAGCCACAAGGGTTTGTCTCCTTCCTGTGTCGCCCGTGTGACCGTAGCGCAAGGCGCGAGCGCTCCTCTTCCTCGCCGCGAGCGAGCCCCCGGGAGGCCACGCCGCAGACCGCCGGGTTGACGAGCGGCGTCCGTTTCCCTCCGGCAGGGAGGGGTCCCGGCTGGGCCTAGCCGAGCGGGTGATCCTGCCCCCCCTCAAGCACGGCCTGGTGGAGCGACAGAAGAGGCCACCGGCCGTGCACAGGGGCCGTCTGAGGAGGACGGTGCCCTGAGAGGGACAAGCCGCACCGGGCGCCAGGCTCAAGGACAGCACAGACGCAGGACCATGCTCCCAATGGAAACGCAAGGCATCGCCACGGAAACACAGGACTGCTTCCTTCATAAGGAATTTACTTACACCTTCTCCCTCATTACTGTTCAAAAAATGATGTCATTTTCAACTGCCATTTGCTTTGAAAAATATAAACTGAGATATTCCAGCTTTTTTTGAACGTGAAACGTTATTTTGTGTCGTATTCATGCACGTGACAATCGTTGTAAATGGTCAGAATGGCAAAACTGTTGAAAGGAGAATGATAAATTATAACTGAACAGCAAAATATTTATTGTCAGCTACACAGGAAAATTACCTTTGATTATATATATGCACTTAAAAAAGGTTTACATGGCAAAAAGTATACAATTAAGGAGAATACATTCTTTTTCAGCACAGTTTCCTACAAATGGGGGGGAAGTGGGGGAGGGACGTTTGTTGATTGGCAGCCGAAGCCAGTTCATAGCCCGGCGCAGCCGCGGAGAAGCCCGCCTGCTGCGCCGGGAGGTGCCTGCGGGGGGCGCTAGGCCGCGGACAGGCAGGCCTGCCTCACGCTCTGGGCCCAGGTGTTGAGCAGCGCCGTCACCGAGTGTTTATCAGGAAGCTGCAGGAGCTTCGAGGTCATGTTTCTGTGGACCGTCTGCAGGAATGGGTTGGCACCTGCGAGGGGGGGAGGGGGTGGAGACAGGAAGGAGAGTTACCAGGCAGGTCTGTCAGTCATGTGATCCTGCGAGAGCGGTGTCTGTCCTATTCATACCATTCCAACAGTAGAGCTGAAGCAGGCTGGCTCATTATAGCCCTTTCCCACTGTAGAGCTGAACCAGGCTGGCTCATTATAGCCCTTTCCCACCTGTAGAGCTGAACCAGGCTGGCTCTTTTCCCCCACTGTAGAGCTGAACCAGGCTGGCTCTTTATAGCCCTTTCCCACTGTAGAGCTGAACCAGGCTGGCTCATTATAGCCCTTTCCCACTGTAGAGCTGAGCCCTTTCCCCTGTAGAGCTGAACCAGGATGGCTCATTATAGCCCTTTCCCACTGTAGAGCTGAACCAGGCTGGCTCATTATAGCCCTTTCCCACTGTAGAGCTGGAACCAGGCTGGCTCATTATAGCCCTTTCCTACTGCAGAGCTGAACCAGGCTGGCTCATTATAGCCCTTTCCCACTGTAGAGCTGAACCAGGATGACTCATTATAGCCCTTTCCCACTGTAGAGCTGAACCAGGCTGGCTCATTATAGCCCTTTCCCACTGTAGAGCTGGAACCAGGCTGGCTCATTATAGCCCTTTCCTACTGCAGAGCTGAACCAGGCTGGCTCATTATAGCCCTTTCCCACTGTAGAGCTGAACCAGGATGACTCATTATAGCCCTTTCCCACTGTAGAGCTGAACCAGGCTGGCTCATTATAGCCCTTTCCCACTGTAGAGCTGGAACCAGGCTGACTCATTATAGCCCTTTCCCACTGTAGAGCTGGAACCAGGCTGACTCATTATAGCCCTTTCCCACTGTAGAGCTGAACCAGGATGACTCATTATAGCCCTTTCCCACTGTAGAGCTGAACCAGGCTGGCTCATTATAGCCCTTTCCCACTGTAGAGCTGAACCAGGCTGACTCATTATAGCCCTTTCCCACTGTAGAGCTGAACCAGGCTGGCTCATTATAGCCCTTTCCCACTGTAGAGCTGAACCAGGCTGGCTCATTATAGCCCTTTCCCACTGTAGAGCTGGAACCAGGCTGACTCATTATAGCCCATTTCTACTGTAGAACTGAACCAGGCTGGCTCATTATAGCCCTGTCCCACTGTAGAGCTGAACCAGGCTGGCTCATTATAGCCCTTTCCCACTGTAGAGCTGAACCAGGCTGGCTCATTATAGCCCTTTCCCACTGTAGAGCTGGAACCAGGCTGGCTCATTATAGCCCTTTCCCACTGTAGAGCTGGAACCAGGCTGGCTCATTATAGCCCTTCCCACTGTAGAGCTGAACCAGGCTGGCTCATTATAGCCCTTTCCCACTGTAGAGCTGAACCAGGCTGGCTCATTATAGCCCTTTCCCACTGTAGAGCTGAACCAGGATGGCTCATTATAGCCCTTTCCCACTGTAGAGCTGAACAGGCTGGCTCATTATAGCCCTTTCCCACTGTAGAGCTGAACCAGTCTGGCTCATTATAGCCCTTTCCCACTGTAGAGCTGAACCAGTCTGGCTCATTATAGCCCTTTCCCACTGTAGAGCTGAACCAGGCTGGCTCATTATAGCCCTTTCCCACTGTAGAGCTGAACCAGGCTGACTCATTATAGCCCTTTCCCACTGTAGAGCTGAACCAGGCTGGCTCATTATAGCCCTTACCCACTGTAGAGCTGGAACCAGGCTGGCTCATTATAGCCCTTTCCCACTGTAGAGCTGAACCAGGCTGACTCATTATAGCCCTTTCCCACTGTAGAGCTGAACCAGGCTGGCTCATTATAGCCCTTTCCCACTGTAGAGCTGAACCAGGCTGACTCATTATAGCCCTTTCCCACTGTAGAGCTGAACCAGGCTGGCTCATTATAGCCCTTTCCCACTGTAGAGCTGGAACCAGGCTGGACTCATTATAGCCCTTTCCCACTGTAGAGCTGGAGCAGGGAGGCGTGTCCGTACCGTACTGCTGG
This sequence comes from Anguilla japonica, assembly GCA_025169545.1. Taxonomy (NCBI): domain Eukaryota; kingdom Metazoa; phylum Chordata; class Actinopteri; order Anguilliformes; family Anguillidae; genus Anguilla; species Anguilla japonica. Next base: position 40,838,033 of record CM045896.1, read on the forward strand.
GCGTGGTCAGCCCACTGGGGGCTCTGCTCGGGGTAGTCTGCGGGAATGCTGAGCTGCAGGGGGGGGACGCTGGGAAGGTTTTTATCGTCTGGAAGAGTCCAGGAAAAAGCAGCAGTTAAAGAAAAGTCAAAGCAGTTGAACAGGCAGTTGAAGGGGCTTTACGAAAGAGGATGAATGTGTAATCCCCACCCCCACCAGTAGGGCGGCGTGTCGCGCTGCTCACCCAGTTTGCAGATGAGGTGCACCGTCCCGTTGTTGCTGCAGTGCGAGGGGTCCAGGTTCACCAGGAATTTGGAGTTGAGGCGGGCCACCTCTCCCTGCAGGATGTTGGGGATGGTCTGCCGGTCGTCGTCCTCGTGTTTCCGCTTTCGGGCGGCGATCACGGGCCCCCTGCATGGGGGTCAGGAATCGGGCCTGAGTCAGACTACAACGACCAGAGGTCCTCACCGGGGCCATTTCAGACCAGACAGCTCGGAGCGGTGACAGACTGAAATGACCCAGCAGCTTTCTGCAAACAGTGCGATAGCCCTGTATCCCAGACATACACTAGCGTGCTGTTTACAACTGTACCACTATACACTAGCGTACTGTGTACAAGTGTACCATTACACACTAGCATACTGTGTACAACTGTACCAGTACACATTAGCATACTGTGTACATCTGTACCGGTACACACTAGCGTACTGCGTACAACTGTACCGTTACACACTAGCGTACTGTGTACAACTGTACTGCTACACACTAGCGTGCTGTTTACAACTGTACCGCTATACACTAGCATACTGTGTACAACTGTACCGTTACACACTAGCATACTGTGTACAACTGTACCGTTACACACTAGCATACTGTGTACAACTGTACCGGTACACACTAGCATACTGTGTACAACTGTACCGTTACACACTAGCATACTGTGTACAACTGTACCGGTACACACTAGCATACTGTGTACAACTGTACCGGTACACACTAGCATACTGTGTACAACTGTACCGTTACACACTAGCATACTGTGTACAACTGTACCGTTACACACTAGCATACTGTGTACAACTGTACCGTTACACACTAGCATACTGTGTCCAACTGTACTGTTACACACTAGCATACTGTGTACAACTGTACTGGTACACACTAGCATACTGTGTACAACTGTACCATTACACACTAGCATACTGTGTACAACTGTACTGGTACACACTAGCATACTGTGTACAACTGTACCGTTACACACTAGCATACTGTGTACAACTGTACCGTTACACACTAGCATACTGTGTACAACTGTACCGTTACACACTAGCATACTGTGTACAACTGTACCGTTACACACTAGCATACTGTGTACAACTGTACCGTTACACACTAGCATACTGTGTACAACTGTACCGTTACACACTAGCATACTGTGTACAACTGTACTGTTACACACTAGCGTACTGTACAGTTACACACTTATGTACTTCATAGAACTGCACAGTCATGCACTAGTGTGTTTGTGTATACAAAGTGTCATATTCCATCCTAACACTATAAATATAAAATCAAACATATGAGTTGAAATTCGGGGCCTTGTGGGCTGCTCTCACGTGATTGGCGGGCCGTGGATGGCGGTCATGGCGGGGGCGAAGGTGCGGTACAGGGAGTGGTTGAACACGGGCGAGCGGATGTTCGCCATGACGGCGTCCAGCAGGGGCTGGCACAGGTACTGCTGCTTCGTGCTGGGCACGGGAGGGGGGGGCGGGGTCGGCTGCAAGAGGGGCACACGAGAGGAACGCTGAGGCACCGCCCCGAGCGCGCCGTTTCCACGGAGACGACGGGACGCGGCGGAGAGCTTACCACGGCCATGTCGTTCTTCAGCTTCTCCAGGGCGATTTCGCACTTCTGCAGGGTCTTCAAGGGACACCTGCAGGGGCAGAGGTGGAGAGACCGTGAAATGACCACGCCGGGGACGTGGGAGGACGAGGCGGAGCACGGCGGCTTCACCGATCCCCATACCGTTTGGAAGGGTCCGTCAGGATGTCCAGCAAGCTCTTCATCTTGCTCAAGTCCTTCTTGCGATCTGTCATGAAAAGCAGGGGTGTTTTTGAGGGTAGGAGAAAGGGATGGTGATTCTCAGTTATTTGACAGATAGTGATTGTATGGGAAAGAATCCATCTCCAGCAGGAGACATCCAGAGCGCTGGTATCAGGTGCTGAATGGACTCTGTCAGACAGACGAGGCGGACCCCCCCGCGCCCTCTCACCTTCGTTTTTGTCGATCTTGTTGATCATCCTGCGCAGGGGCTCGATGTACTTGGACAGCTGTTTGAGCTTCTCCAGGTACTGCTGCTCTTCTGTCTGCGACGCTCCTGCTGGACTCATCACTGAGCTGGGGTTTCCTGTCGGGGGGGGGGGGCCCAAAAACCGTCAGCCCCAACCCGCCCGACGCCTCTCTCGTCCTGCCCGTGTTCCCAAATACTTCCACATTCTGGGCCCAACAGTTTTATGAACTGTATCCTAAAATTAAATCTTCACATGAAATGAAAGTCCACTATCCACAATCTTCCACAAAACTTTTCCTCCTAATTTACCTGAGAGTGCAGTTGGTTATAATCGTAAAGGGGGGGGGGTATATTTTGCCATTCCTACCTGGGGTGTTGAGGGGGCCAGGGGAGGGCACGCCGTAGTTCTGGGGGGTGCGGGCCGTGGCTGGACTCTGGGACGGCTGGGGGGAGGGGCTCGGCTGAAACCCACCAGGGGAAGGGGTGGGGCCGGAGCTGTAACACAAACCCCCCCCAAAAAGAAATTGTATCAATGACAATCGCACCTCAGCACAGCTCACTGCCTTTCCAATGCACTCCTGGCAGGTTAACGTCGCCCCCTGTTGGCTGGTGAATTATTACGTTAACGTGTCTCAAACCATTCCATGTTGGGAGCAGATACTACAAACCTGAAACATGCAAGGCAGTCTGGCATTTTCACAACTCAGTTAACCATGAAACACTGCAGCACCGGAGTTGTATTTTTACTTTTTAACCGTCCATTCCAAGCAGTTGATATGTTCTCTGTACAGTGGAAAGTGCTATAGTAATTTTTAGATAATTAATATTATTGCTATTATTATTACTATTAATAATAGCTGAAAAAGTGCACCAAGCACCAGCAGTGCATGAAGGCGTTACTTACCTGACGGAGTTGGGCTGGGAGGTGGGGGGTTGGGGCGAAGGCTGTGGCTGGGGAGGGGGGGGCATGGACTGGGGGGTCTGCACCTGTACCGGAGAGGGCGATGACATCATCTGATGCTGCTGGACCTGCTGGGGGGGGATAAGAACAAACGGGGATTACTCTCAAGTGTGGACCCCCAATTAAGGGACTTCATATGGGACTGAACACCCACAATTAAGGGACTTCATATGGGACTGGATTTAAAATAAATACCAGAAAAGGTGAACCATAATTTTTAAGACAGGCCTGGGAAAGGGAGTTGGCACAGCGCAGGGGTAGGGAGGAACGGAAAAGGCTGTCGTCACAACGGTCTTTCCTCATCTCGTTTCCCCACAGAAAACACGCTTTGCCTCACGACTGCTCACGTCAAGTTCCAGCTAGTTAGCCATCGTGACCACGAACTGGCTATTACTTGTAAAGTACTTTCATGTGATATTGGAATATGCTACTTTATTTAGTGACAAACTGTCTAATCTGAGGACAGATAGATTATTTGCATTGCAGTGTACTGAAAGACAACCCTGCAGAGAGTGTCCTACCAAATATATTTCTGTTCACTTTTGTCTTATGAACAAAGTGACTCGTAACAAGGCAGAAGGATAAATACATTCCCCACTTTCAAATGGAGAGCATCCCTTTTACAGCAACATGCAAATTAGCATTCTGCAACAACACGCACATGCACACACACACACACACACACACACACACACACACCCTTGCACTCCGAAGGAACCCAAGATTACCCTTATCGAGCATCCCAATGAGAGTTACCAAGTCCCATCTACACACTTTTGGGAGGTAAACATTTGCTTCTCAAAACCTGAGTTCAAAATAGCAGGTCTAACTACAAAGAATGCACTCAGCAGAGTGAAGACCTCCAAGGCATAACATCTCCTTGAATGTGAATAGCAAATGTCTTGGCAATCCAGTCATTACTCTTCAATAAACGTTTGGCCTTATGGCAGAGCTAAAGGAAAGGTCAGGGGGTCACCAAATTACTTTTTGAGATATGTCAGTCACAGTTTGAAGGTTTGGCCTGATGGCAGCACAAGAAGAACGGTCATGGGGTCACCAAATTCAACAGGTTTGTTCCTCTTGGGAACATGAATGTGCACAGCAAATTTAAAACCAATGAACGGACAGATGGACAGACGTCATTACATGGCAGAGGTAACAAGCTTCAACAGTGGTGGTCAGTCCCAATGCTTAAGGCTGGGTCAGTGCCCGGGAAGGGAGGACTGTGGGGGGAGAGTCAGCTGTCTGGGTGAGGCACTGGACCCTGGTGTAAGGTCCTGTATGTATTGGACCCTAGTGTAAGTACCTGTGGGGCTGGACCTTGGAGTAAGTACCTGTGGGGCTGGACCCTGGAGTAAGTACCTGTATGGATGGACCCTAGTGTAAGTACCTGTGGGGCTGGACCCTGGTGTAAGGTCCTGTATGGATGGACCCTAGTGTAAGTACCTGTGGGGCTGGACCCTGGTGTAAGGTCCTGTATGGATGGACCCTAGTGTAAGTACCTGTGGGGCTGGACCCTGGTGTAAGGTCCTGTATGGATGGACCCTAGTGTAAGTACCTGTGGGGCTGGACCCTGGAGTAAGTACCTGTGGGGCTGGACCATGGAGTAAGGTCCTGTATGGATGGACCCTAGTGTAAGTACCTGTGGGGCTGGACCCTGGTGTAAGGTCCTGTATGGATGGACCCTAGTGTAAGTACCTGTGGGGCTGGACTCTGGAGTAAGTACCTGTGGGGCTGGACCCTGGAGTAAGTACCTGTATGGATGGACCCTAGTGTAAGTACCTGTGGGGCTGTACCCTGGAGTAAGGTCCTGTATGGATGGACCGTAGTGTAAGTGCCTGTGGGGCTGGACCCTGGAGTAAGTACCTGTGGGGCTGGACCCTGGAGTAAGTACCTGTATGGATGGACCCTAGTGTAAGTACCTGTGGGGCTGTAGCCTGGAGTAAGGGCCTGTATGGATGGACCGTAGTGTAAGTACCTGTTGCATTTGCTGGGCTCCCATGGCAGCAGAGTTGGGAGGAATAGCGGCGGCCTGGTTGACTCGGGGAAGCCGGGTCATTCCAGATCGAGCCATCATCATCTTCGAGAGGGAAAAGGGACAACAGACATGTCAACAAGCAAAAAAGAGAGAGAGAGAGCACGCCAGCAGGAAAGAACATGAAGAAGAGCGTGAGGGCATCGCCACAACTCCTTATGGCACGTGGGCAGACACACACACACACACACACACACACACACAGAAAACACACACACACACACACACAGATGAGACAGGAGGGCAAGGCTAAAGCGGGCAGCGGAGACGGCACCGCCCGGGGGTTCCGTTAGTCAGAGGAAGCGGAGGGAGGAAAATGGTTGTCGTGACGACCCCACCCATCCCCGGGGCAACGGGACCGCTTGTGTGGGAATGCGTGCGTTCTCTCTGCTCTTCCGACAGGGACATGCAGGCGTGATTCACCCAGATTCTCAGCACTGAAGACTGACTGTCTTCACAGTATTGAGCTTTTCACATTTCCTCGGCTCATTAATATGCTGTTGGCCGTGCTTTACCCTGATTTATGAGCAATGCACAACAGAATGTCAAGCCCACACCAATCTGCATCTATTTTCCCATCTTTTTAACCACTATAACCATTCAGCTATCTCAATAACTATTATTTTTGCTTTTAGATATGTCTTTTCTATGCGATCTCAGGTAGGAATGTTAGTATAGCGTGTGTGTACGTCCCTCCAAACTGGAAATACGTATTGTCAGAAAACCAAACCCAACACACTGCTAATGGAGATACGCTGATTGGACAGCAGAGTGCAGCTGAAGGCATGTGTGACTCCGGGCCCATGCGGCGGGCCCATGCGGCGGGCCCATGCGGCGCTCTTACCTGCCCGGGTCCTGCTGCGGTGTGCTGGGCCTGAGCTGCTGCCTGCTGCTGCGCCGCCTGCTGCTGCTGCTGCGCCGCCTGCTGCTGCTGAATGGCCCGAGCCTGTTGTGAACCGGCCGACGAACACACACACACACACACACAAGCACAAGCACAGACACACACACACAGAAACTTTCACCTTCCTGCCGAACCAGGGCACTCTATGTTTGACTAAGACAGGGGAGACGTTAGCGGGTTTTACCTGTCAGTCTTAGGGTTGGGAAACGTTAGCGGGATTTACCTGTCAGTCTTAGGGTTGGGAAACGTTAGCGGGATTTACCTGTCAGTCTTAGGGTTGGGAGACGTTAGCGGGATTTACCTGTCAGTCTTAGGGTTGGGAGACGTTAACGGGTTTCCCCTGTCAGTCTTAGGGTTGGGAGACGTTAGCGGGATTTAACTGTCAGGCTTATGGCTTAGGGAGACGTTAGCGGGTTTCTCCTGTCAGTCTTAGGGTTGGAGACGTTAGCGGGTTTTACCTGTCAGTCTTAGGGTTGGGAAACGTTAGCGGGATTTACCTGTCAGTCTTAGGGTTGGGAAACGTTAGCGGGTTAGAGACGTTAGCGGGATTTACCTGTCAGTCTTAGGGTTGGGAGACGTTAACGGGTTTCCCCTGTCAGTCTTAGGGTTGGGAGACGTTAGCGGGATTTAACTGTCAGGCTTATGGCTTAGGGAGACGTTAGCGGGTTTCTCCTGTCAGTCTTAGGGTTGGGAGACGTTAGCGGGATTTAACTGTCAGGCTTATGGCTTAGGGAGACGTTAGCGGGATTGACCTGTCAGTCTTAGGGTTGGGAGACGTTAGCGGGTTTTACCTGTCAGTCTTAGGGAGACGTTAGCGGGTTTTAACGGTCAGTCTTAGTGTTGGGAGACGTTAGCGGGTTTTACCTATCAGTCTTAGGGAGAAGTTAGCGGGTTTTACCTATCAGTCTTAGGGAGACGTTAGCGGGATTTACCTGTCAGTCTTAGGGAGACGTTAGCGGGTTTTACCTATCAGTCTTAGGGAGACGTTAGCGGGTTTTACCTGTCAGCCTTAGGGTTGGGAGACGTTAGCGGGTTTTACCTGTAAGGCCTTTAGCTGCTGCTGGTGCTGAGGGCCCAGGCCGCCCATGTGCTGGGCGGCCATCTGGCCGGCCAGAGACTGGGGCGCCATGGCCTGCTGCTGGGAGTGGGGGGGCAGCTGTGCGGAGGGAGGCTGTGAGCCCTGCGGCGGCTGGACCATGTGCTGCTGCTGCGCCTGGGCCTGGTGCTGCGACTGTAGCTGCTGCAGCGACTGTAGCTGCTGCGCCTGGGCCTGTGCTTGTGCTTGTGCTTGTGCCTGGGCTTGTGCTTGGGCCTGAGCCTGGGCCTGAGCTTGGGCCTGGGCCTGCGTCTGTGCCTGCTGCTGCTGGATCTGCGCCTGTGCCTGTGCCTGCGCCTGCGCCTGTGCCTGCTGCTGCTGGATCTGCGCCTGCTGCAGCTGCACAAATTGCTGCTGCTGCTGGAGCCGCAGCTGCACAGAGACAAAGGGAGAAAACGTTTCAAAATAAGAGTTTTAAGGGGGGTCAACGTTTAATCCACTACCTATACTTTGAAAAAGTTCACACTTTTGTAAGGATAATATAGAGTGATAATTAATGATTTCTTAGGAGTCCAAGCAGCTTGCACTCGAAAGCTTGATGTGCACCATCTTTGTATATTTATACATAATTTCAGGCACTAACTAAATACACTGCATTTCACGTTTACTTTTTTTGCAATAATTCCCACCTCATGACAGTCCTTTTCTGAATCCATTATAATTTCACAAATATTTATATAATAATTTACATCATTTTGGCACCTTTAGTCCTCCATAAATGTATGAAGAACATCTCTGATGGATCTATTAACATCAGATTATATTAATGTAGCCTGATGCATTAATCCATAGAGAACACGGCTAAAAAGCAAACAATCTCCCAACCGGTCTCAGCAAACGACAATTATTAGCCAATGTCTTCCTCCTGACTTTTCAAATTTACGCCTAATCATTAATGCAAACCGCTAATTAACACAGAGCCAGTATATCTTAAATTTGAAGCACAAATCTTTATTTGTCACAGACCTGGGTCAAATACGTATTTGTTTTGGATTCAAATACTTTTCTACGCTTTACTTATCTTGTCTGGTGTATTGGAACCAATGCACACCCCGCATTCTGGTCATTTTGGCAGGCTCAATTACACCAGGCAAGATCAATAGAGCACAGATTTGCAAACACCCGCTAGTTCGGCACGCTATGCCGAGGAGTGCCCTACCTGCTGGGGATTCTGCTGCTGCTGCTGCTGCTGGTTCTGTGCCTGCTGCTGCTGCTGCTGCTGTTGCGCCTGCTGCTGCAACTGCTGCTGTAGTTGCAAGAGTTGCTGCTGCTGCTGCTGCTGTTGCTGCGCCTGGAACTGCTGCTGCATGGCGTTCTGCTGCTGCTGCATGGTGTTCTGCTGCTGCATGGCGTTCTGCTGCTGCTGCAAGGCGTTCTGCTGCTGCTGCGCCTGGTACTGCTGGAACTGCTGCTGCTGGTGCTGCTGCTGCTGCCCGATTGGCTGCATCTGGATCGGCGGCGCCGGAACTGTGGGGCCAGAGTGTGGCATAGCGGTTAGGGAAACGGGCTTGCAGGTTCCATTCCCAGGTAGGACACTGCTGTTGTGCCCTTGAGCAACGTGCTTAAGCCAAATCGCTTAAGTAAATATGCAGCTGTGGAAATGGATTGTAGGGGGGTAAACTCACAGGACTGGGTGTTGGGGGGGTAAACTCACGGGACTGGGTGTTGGCGGGGGGTAAACTCACAGGACTGGGTGTTGGGGGGGGGGGTAAACTCACGGGACTGGGTGTTGGGGGGGGGAAAACTCACGGGACTGGGTGTTGGGGGGGGGTAAACTCACGGGACTGGGTGTTGGGGGGGGTAAACTCACAGGACTGGGTGTTGGCGGGGGGTAAACTCACAGGACTGGGTGTTGGGGGGGTAAACTCACAGGACTGGGTGTTGGCGGGGGGTAAACTCACACGGGACTGGGTGTTGGGGGGGGGTAAACTCACGGGACTGGGCGTTGGGGGGGGTAAACTCACGGGACTGGGCGTTGGCAGGTACGCCCTGCATGCCGTGCTGGGCCATCTGCATCTGCCCCAGGCCTCCCATGTTGCCCATCTGGGCGCCGGGAGGGCGTGGCCCGATGACCATCCCCCCGGGGCCACCCGTGCCCACGCCGGTCAGCGTCTGCAGTGCGTTCATGGGGTCTGGCACAGCACACCGGAGAGGGAACGTCAGCCAGGAGAAGCACCGGCAGGTCTATGTCAACGGCCATCTCAATAACCTCACACTTGAACTGTAAACCTGCTATGGCCTGACCTCACTCTACTGGCTGTTTTCCAGACTCACCCAACACAACCAATGTGTGCTGCCAAACCTTGAGATATGCAAACTGCGGGGAAACCAAACTCAACACAAGCTCACCTGGACCTCCTTGTGCCTTCTTGTCTGAAAAGCACCAAAAAAAATTGTGAATATCACAAGTAAATTGTAATGAACAAGTCAGAAAATAATATTTACATGTCCTTTCTACAAAGGCTGCCCGTGTGATTGGTACCAAAGAAATGCAGGGCTCTTAGAACAGTGCATAAAAAAGTGCATACTTACGGATGTCTCTGAAGTGTATAATCAGCCTTGCGACCAGGGAGAGATATTCATCCTGTATTTTTCACACCAAACATAAACTGATGTCAAATGTACAGTTCAACTCATTACACTTTCTTTAAAACAGGGGTCCTCAGTCTTATCCACAAAGGGCCGGTGTGGGTGCAGGCTTTTGTTCCAACCCAGCAGTTACACACCAGATTCTACTTATCAACCACAACAGTCTTACTCTTTGCTATGCACCATGATCAGTAAAATCAGGTGTGTTACTGCTGGGTTGGCACAAATGCCAGCACCCGCACTGGACCTTTTCAGATAAGATTGAGGAGCCCTTCTTTAAAACACGGTGCACCTCATTCGCTAATGATTCGGGTAGTAGTCACGTTTACTCACTCTGGACTTGGCCTTGACAAAGACGTGATTCTCCATGTCGTTGCTGGACTTGGTGTGCGCGGTGCCCGCCTTCCGCATCGCCTCCTCGCTGCAAGCAGTAAAGTCGCACGAGCTCATGTTTCCGTTACGGCTTTCTAGCCCGCTAGCTAACACTAAGAGTGTACAGCCACGTAAAACTTCCAGTATTCCCGTGCAGTCCGTAATTTCGTCATAACAAAACCAATGCAACTTCACCGCTGATAGCATTTGACATTGGAACAATGCGAGCCGGGTAAGACAGGTCTAGCGGGGTCATAAATAAACTCCTAAAAAAAAAAAAAAATGTTATGCTCTTTATTAATGTTTCCCTCTCACTGTGGACACCACAAAACTGGAAATCGCTGGTCAACTCTCACATTTCTATCTGCATAAACAGACTGTGAACTAATGTCTTCACTTTGCTGAACGACAATTACATATTACAGCATGGCCCATCTTCAAAAATACAGCCGTTCCACTTCTGCAGCTTACATGTCCGAATGAAAACACCACACAATATGTTTATTAAGCTTTTGTATGTCCCAGAGTTCGTTACGAAATGTCTGTAAAGTCTTTGTAAGCAAACTTAACATCAAATCTCAAAATATCCAATGCCCAAAATTCTGGAAACAGGAAGTTCAAGCATTCAACTCATTGTTTCGCAAACTGTTTGCTTTGGAAACGCTGTACCGAAATAATGGAAAACATTAAGGAATTTGATGATATTCACATTGACGAATGCGTAGGGTTTCATTAATGAGTTCTTTCGTTCATTTTGTTTTCTTTTAATATTTTATAATGAATATTTTCACAAAAACTATTCACGCGTTGCATGTTTTTTGTGGGTTTCTCACATTGTTTTTCTTGAAAATCTGTGATGCTAATGATACACACGAACGTTGATAGCGTCCAGTACTTTTCTAATGTTCAGGTGTTGGTGCCAATTAATAGTCTGTAGCCATTATACAATAATTTCCGCTTCTGTTTAAGACTTCCATGATTGTTTGCGTAGAAATATTACATTTTCTTACTTGGCTTGTTAGCTATTTTCATAGAGATAAAGCACTCTAACGTTACCGTTGTTCATTTATTATTTTGTTCACACAGTACACGTTCAATTAGCTTGAGAAAAGCACGTCTGTTGTTTACTGGTCGTGGTTTAAGCGTATTTAATAACCATTTATACTTTCAGTGTTACCATCACACTTGAAAGGTGTCCAGCAAAACACCCAAGCTAGACTAGTTAGCCTATAGACCAATAGGCAAAGTTACCCTGAATTAATGCCTTGAATTCTTAGATGCCATTAGTTAGCAACATGTTCAGCAGCTAACTTATTTTATTTAAAATCCAAATAACCTGACCTTTGTTTATATTTTAAATACCAGGTTCAGTGCGGCATAGCTTAGTTAGGTCAATGTGCGTCGCTTGCTTGCTAGATGACATTAGTGAATGAGCGTAGCTTCTTACGATGTAGGCAACGTAAACGCGCCAGTTCTGACAATTCCTTTTCATATGTCAGAAGGTAATAACAAAAAAACTGATTAAACCGTTGAAAAAGTCACGTTTGGAAGTTGGAAGTGTGTCGACGTCTTATGAACGGAGTGATTATTGCTGGTTACCTAGCTAACGAACTAGCGTTAGCCAACATATTGCTTCCTACCTCTGAAGCTATCTAGCGATAGTTAGCAGCTCATTGGTATGTATCTGCAGAGCGAAAAACCATCTTTGAGGTTGCTTCATGAACTTGGCTAACTGTCAACCAGTAGTCCTCCCGGGGTACCTAACCCTCAGCTTATTGTAGGTATCGATGAACCCGTAATAATGGTTAACTCCCTGCCCAACTAGCCAATACGTGAACACACACGTTGCCTGCTGTGACGGTGTGAGTGCGGGCTAACAGTTGCTCCGCCAAAAGGTGAATGTTTTCAGTCAGAGAGCTAACGTAGATCAGTTAATTTAGTTAGGTAGCAAGTCATCATATTCGCCTGCTAAGTTGCCATCTTTCCCAGCCTCCCCGCGGAAAAAACCGAACAACGACATCAAGGATGCATTTGCGGCCTAGAGAATATCTGGATTTATAACATGCACCACAGTCAATAGTCTAACCATATCACGCTCGCAATATCTTTGCACCTACAATTCAAATGGGCGATAAGTAAAAACAAAGGAACTTCAGAACTTACATCTGTGCAACTACTTTCTGTCGGAATGCGTGACTTCTCCATTCGCTGTCTGGCCCTGGGACCTCCATTGTCAGCGTAGTAGCTAGTAACAAAGATACTCGTAGTAACGTTAGCTCTAGCTAGCTAACAGTGAATGAGTGGGTTCTGTGGGCTTGACGTATGACAACAAAAATGCACTTCCGGTGTCAAATTTTCAAAATAAGAGATCACAACTCTACTGTATTAAAGTCTATTTTATCTATAATGTCGAATGCCCAAGCCTAACGAATTCATGTAGCATTTAAGGATAATTTAAACTGATAAAAAAAGGTTAAATTATTCCTGAGAAATGGCATACTGTCTCGTAACTGGAATCCAAAAAAAGAAAATAAATATAGTCTAATACGGGACACTGAATGTCTTTGGAGTACCACGAGGATCTGTCTTGGGTCCATTGCTCTCTTCTCTGTATTAGCTCACCTTGGGGACATTATACGCAGACATGGTGTTAAAGTAATAATCTCGAAGATTTTCATTAAAATAAATGTCTGTTAAGTCACTATCTGTCGCTGAATTAGGTAACACAATGGTGATTGAGCCTATTATTATATTAATTTCTATTATTATTATTATTATTATTATTATTATTATTATTATTATTATTATTATTATTATTATTATTATTATTATTATTTATGATTAAAGAACTGGGTGTCTGTGGCGACATTCCCGGGAAAAAAACACAAGCGGCGCATAGTTAGTGACGCGTTTTCCATCACCCATCAGTGGTTGGTCCGCCAGAGAGGGTAGGCGGAGCTAACGCAACAGGCTCGCTCTTCAGCCCACTTGTGTGTGAGCGGCATACTGTTTATTTCCGGTGTCTGTTAGCGTTACAATAACAGAGAAAAAGGGGGGGGGGGGGGGGGGAGGGGTTATGGAACCCTAATAAGTTTTCATGTAACATGAGAGGTCATATTATTTGTTGATGTAGTTTTCGTATTACATTTGATGACAATGTAACGTTACTAAATTGCATAGCTATTTGCACAGCTAACGCTAGCTACCGGACCACGTCAAGAAAGGCAACATTAGTTTAGACAACGTTGCGCACAGTATCCATCTCTTATATCAGGTAACGTTGCGTTAGCTAGCTAGCTAATGTAATTAATCTAATGTCAGCTAAGAATTAGAAAAAACGTTAGCTAACGCTACCGACCGGTACCGACCTCGCAAACCGTCTCTCAAATGCAATGCTACCTTGTTGCAACGTAGCTAAGTAAAGGCCAGTTCAGATCAATGATTCGCAACGAGACTGGATGCAACTTGCAAAATTCCAAGACGTCTGATTGTAAACGTTCTAAAACTGCACTTGGCGATTTGACACGGTGGGTCTTTTGAGACCCCAGGGCAGGCAACGGCTCTGCTACTAACCAGTTCACACCGCTGCAATTTTCTCTGCAACGTTCTAAAACCGTTTCGTCTCTTTGCCAATCACTGATCTGAAGTGGCCTTAACGTTATCGTTATTTACTTTGCCATCAAATTCATCAGTATATTGATCGGAATAAAGCCGGGGTATAGGTGGAGCAGAGCGGGTCTGATTTCTGTGTAAAGATGTCAAGCCAGAGAAAAAACTAAAAGAATATGGCGGTATGGATTAGCGTTGTTATTATTTTATTACGCTTCCTCATATGTTCCTTCAGCCTTGATGCCCTTTTTTGATGAAATCTTGTTTTATTCTTCTTGTTCTGATGGCTAATTTAACACCCAGCTCAGCTTTATTCTCTAACAGTTTAGCGAGCAAAACCAGAAACAAGGCAGTTGTTTCAAAAATATCACACAACATTCATTCACAAAAAAGACTGTTTATTGTGCATGAGATACATAATTGCACGAACCACAGCGAATCCCGCGAATTCTTCTCTGCAGTGTAAAGATGTTCATACTGAGCAAAAGGTGGATAAAGAACGTTTGTGGAAATTGATCATCACTAATTCTACCCCAGGTCTGCTACAGCATTTTAACCCGGCTCGGCAGTGTAAAGACAGCTTAAGTTAGCCTAATGTTAGAAAATGAATGAGTATGTACATAACGTTACTTGTATAACAACCATATTTTATTCAGGCAATAATAAATGTAATAGTTGGCGTGGCCCAGGTGCCAACTGACTGACGTCACACATGCGACACTGGTTGGATCCAGTTGGATCTATGGGAAGTGAGGTCCAAAAACACACCTGCAATTACCGCTTCTCGCCATTGGTACCGCCAAAGAGAACGAAACAGAAATCTTCAAGATGTAACTACCGCTGGTATGCAGATGAAAGATGACAAATTTGTACAGTACCAGTCAAAAGTTTGGACACACCTGCTTAAACCAGTTTTTTCATGATTAAAAATGCTGTGCAAACTTGTTCATAAACACTTAATATTTCAATATATGTACTTATATAAGCAGATAATCTTAAGTGGAACACTTAAACACTTGTGGGATCAGCTCGGGCGTGCTGTACGTGCTAGAGTGACCAACGCAACCACGTTGGCTGACCTGCAACGAATCCTGGTTTAGGAATGGAATGCCATCCCACAGCAACGCATGACCAGGCTGGTGACCAGCATGAGGAGGTGCCAGGCTATTGTGGCTGCGTATGGTTCTACCACCCACTACTGAGGCTCCTGGCTGTTTGTTCAATTAATAAAGTGTAATATTGCTAATATGTCTTGTTTGTTCCTTGTTACTGATAGAGAGTTCAATCATCCAATCCCCCAAAAAACTCACACCAATAGATTCAATACCAACAGGAGAATACACTGTTTGACATTGGCAGGGAAATTTGCCACATTTCACTTGGGACCCCATCCACATAACCAGCTGTGCTGCTCATCCCACAAATGTATGATCCTTACAAATGGGACATCATTGTAAAGAGAAATGAACAGGCTTTCCAATGATATACGATACAATGCTAATAATACAGTAACAACAGAGATATGATCGACCAAACTTCTGTTGAGGAGTTTATCTTAACAGGTGCTCCAGGACCTGTAGAATTTTTCATATTTAAAAAAAATAAAGACCACCCGCCATATTTCAAAATGCATGGGGTAAATTCCTACATCATTTTCACCACATGCAGTACCATATATTTCCAATGGAGGGTAGAAGGGTGAAACTGATGTAGGAATAAATCCCATGCATTTTGAAATATGGCGGAAAGCTGTCTCTGCAGGATGCTGAAAAATGGTCCATGCCTTTATAACCTCTAGTTTGGATTACTTTAATGCTTTATTGTCTGGTTGCACCAATTCACCCCGAAACATCTGCAACTTGTACACAATGCAGCCTCTAAGGTACTTACAAGAACTAAGAAATGTGAACATAACAGTCCGGTGCTCAAGTCTCTTCACTGGATTCCTGTTAAATTTAGAATTGACTACAAGTTTTGCTTTTAACATAGAAAAGCTTTACATGGTTTTGCTCCAGAATATCTTACTCTCCTCCAGGTTTGCTTAGCTCTCAAGGTGCTGCCTACTTGAAAATTCCAAGTATATCTATAATTACAATAGGAAGCAGAGCCTACTTTTACAGCACTCCTGTCTTATGGAACAATCTCCCTATGCATGTTCGGCCTTCAGACACACTCTGTCTTTAAGTGTAGGCTAAAAACCTACCTCTTTTGTCAATCCCACAGTTAAACATATATGGCAGGGGAAAATCAGGACCATAGAGCTGTTATGTGAGCTGAGCCGTTTGTGGTGGCTCTCTATTAAACCGGTGAGGCACATTTCCTTACCCTCCAGAAAATAAACTCATTGCAACATCAGGGTTTACTAAGACTGCAGTCTATTTTAATTTGTGTATTCTTTGAGTGGGTGGGGCATAAGTGGTTCGTACACTGTAAGGTTTTGAAAGCTGTGAAAGGAAGTGCCTGAGCAGTGCATTGGGCGGGTTAGCGTACAAATATTTATTTGTTACAGACCTGGGTCACGTATTTGTTTTGGATTCAAATACTTTTCTACGTTTTACTTATCTTGTCTGGTGAATTGGAACCAATGAAATACTCTCAAAAAGTGCAAACCCCGCCTTCTGGTCATATTAGCAGGCTCAATTACACCAGGCAAGATCAATAGAGCACAGAAAAGAATTTGAATCCAAAACAAATACATATTTGACCCAGTTCTGATTTGTTACTGTATTTTGCCGTTGTGGGCAAGCTAGCAAGCACAGGTTTGCGAACACCCGCTAGTTCGGCACGCTATGCCGAGGAGTGCCCAACCTGCTGGGGATTCTGCTGCTGCTGCTGCTGCTGGTTCTGTGCCTGCTGCTGCTGCTGCTGCTGTTGCAGCTGCGCCTGGAACTGCTGCTGCATGGCCGTCTGCTGCTGCAGCATGGTGTTCTGCTGCTGCATGGCCGTCTGCTGCTGCAGCATGGCGTTCTGCTGCTGCTGCGCCTGGTACTGCTGGAACTGCTGCTGCTGGTGCTGCTGCTGCTGCCCGATTGGCTGCATCTGGATCGGCGGCGCCGGAACTGTGGGGCCAGAAGTGTGGCATAGCGGTTAGGGAACCGGGTCTGCAGGTTCCATTCCCAGGTAGGACACTGCTGTTGTGCCCTTGAGCAACGTGCTTAAGCCAAATCACTTAAGTAAATATGCAGCTGTGGAAATGGATTGTAGGGGGTAAACTCACAGGACCGGGTGTTGGGGGGGGGGGGGTTAACTCACAGGACTGGGTGTTGGCGGGGGGGGGGGGGGGGGGGGGGGGTTAACTCACACTGGGTGTTGGCGGGGGGTAAACTCACGGGACTGGGTGTTGGCGGGGGGTCACGGGACTGGGTGTTGGCGGGGGGGGGGGGGTTAACTCACAGGACTGGGTGTTGGGGCGGGGGGGGGGGGGGGGGGGTAAACTCACGGGACTGGGTGTTGGCGGGGGGGTAAACTCACGGGACTGGGTGTTTGGCGGGGGGTAAACTCACGGGACTGGGTGCTGGCGGGGGGTAAACTCACGGGACTGGGTGTTGGCGGGGGGAGGGCCACCCGTGCCCACGCCGGTCAGCGTCTGCAGTGCGTTCATGGGGTCTGGCACAGCACACCGGAGAGGGAACGTCAGCCAGGATAAGCACCGGCAGGTCTACGTCAACGGCCATCTCAATAACCTAACACTTGAACTGTAACCCTGCTATGGCCTGACCTCACTCTACTGGCTGTTTTCCAGACTCACCCAACACAACCATCGTGTGCTGCCAAACCTTGAGATATGCAAATTAAACTGCGGGGAAGCCAAACTCAACACAAGCTCACCTGGACCTCCTTGTGCCTTCTTGTCTGAAAAGCAGGTAGAAAAAAAAATTGTGAATATCACAAGTAAATTGTAATGAACAAGTCAGAAAATAATATTTACATGTCCTTTCTACAAAGACTGCCCGTGTGATTGGTACCAAAGAACTGCAGGGTTCTTAGAACAGTGCATAAAAAAGTGCATACTTACGGATGTCTCTGAAGTGTATGATCAGCCTTGCGACCAGGGAGAGATATTCATCCTGTATTTTTCACACCGAACATAAACGGATGTCAAATGCACAGTTCAACTCATTACACTTTCTTTAAAACAGGGGTCCTCAGTCTTATCCATAAAGGGCCGGTGTGGGTGCAGGCTTTTGTTCCAACCCAGCAGTTACACACCAGATTCTACTTATCAACCACAACAGTCTTACTCTTTGCTATGCACCATGATCAGTAAAATCAGGTGTGTTACTGCTGGGTTGGCACAAATGCCAGCACCCGCACTGGACCTTTTCAGATAAGATTGAGGAGCCCTTCTTTAAAACACGGTGCACCTCATTCGCTAATGATTCGGGCAGTAGGCACGGTTACTCACTGTGGACTTGGCCTTGATAAAGACGTGATTCTCCATGTCGTTGCTGGACTTGGTGTGCGCGGTGCCCGCCTTCCGCATCGCCTCCTCGCTGCAAGCAGTAAAGTCGCACGAGCTCATGTTTCCGTTACGGCTTTCTTTATCTCGCGCTGCGTGTGCATTCTCCTGCTTAATAGGTCGCTCCTCCAACCAGATGTGAAGATCATTTAGCTCACCATTCAAAAATGCTTATCAGAAGCAGGTCCCCCTCTCCCTGCGTTCTCAACTCTTGCCAATGCTTATACCAAAAAGTTCACTTGCTCCATAAAAATTTCCCTTTCATGAATTCTGTTAAGGACCCTTATTTGTCTGTGCAACAGGCAGCAGATATACATCGGTGTGTCTAAAACTGCTCTTTGCTTTAGAATAAGTATTTTCAGCAAGGTGATATAACTGATCTTGCAAAGGATGCTAACTCTTCAGCCACCGTTATAGACGGAGTTGTCAAAACATGAATCCAGCCAGCTAGCTAACACTAAGAGTGTACAGCCACGTAAAACTTCCAGTATTCCCGTGCAGTCCGTAATTTCGTCATAACAAAACCAATGCAACTTCACTGCTGCTAGCATTTGACATTGGAACAATGCGAGCCGGGTAAGACAGGTCTAGCAGGGTCATAAATAAACTCCTAAAAAAATCGTTCAAAAAATGTTATGCTTCATTCAGTTCTCTTTATTAATGTTTCCCTCTCACCGTGGACACCACAAGACTGGAAATCGCTGGTCAACTCTCACATTTCTATCTGCATAGAAACAGACTGTGAACTAATGCCTTCACTTTGCTGAACGACAATTACATATTACAGCATGGCCCATCTTCAAAAATACAGCCGTTCCACTTCTGCAGCTTACATTTCCGAATGAAAACACCACACAATATGTTTATTAAGCCTTTGTATGTCCCAGGGTTCGTTACGAAATGTCTGTTAAGTCATTGTAAGCAAAATTAACATCAAATCTCAAAATATCCAATGCCCAAAATTCTGGAAACAGGAAGTTCAAGCATTCAACTAATTGTTTCGCAAACTGTTTGCTTTGGAAACGCTGTACCGAATTAATGGAAAACATGAAGGAATTTGATGATATGCACATTGACGAATGCGTAGGGTTTCATTAATGAGTTCTTTCGTTCATTTTGTTTTCTTTTAATACTTTCTAATGAATATTTTCACAACAACCATTCACGCGTTAGGCCTACATGTTTTTTGTGGGTTTCTCACATAGTTTTTCTTGAAAATCTGTGATGCTAATGATACACACGAACGTTGATAGCGTCCAGTACTTTTATAATGTTCAGGTGTTGGTGTCAATTAATTGTCTGTAGCCATTATACAATAATTTCCGCTTCTGTTTAAGACTTCCATGACTGTTTGTGTAGAAATATTACATTTTCTTACTTGGCTTGTTAGCTATTTTCACAGAGATAAAGCACTCTGACGTTACCCTTGTTCATTTATTATTTTGTTCACACAGTACACGTTCAATTAGCTTGAGAAAAGCAGGTCTGTTGTTTACTGGTCGTGGTTTAAGCGTATTTAATAACCATTTATACGTTCAGTGTAACCATCACACTTGAAAGGTGTCCAGAAAAACACCCAAGCTAGACTAGTTAGCCTATATAGACCAATAGGCAAAGTTACCCTGAATTAATGCCTTGAATTCTTAGATGCCATTAGTTAGCAACATGTTCAGTAGCTAACTTATTTTATCTAAAATCCAAATAACCTGACCTTTGTTTATATTTTAAACACCAGGTTCAGTGTGGCATAGCTTAGTTAGGTCAATGTGCGTAGCTTGCTTGCTAGATGACATTAGAGAATGAGCGTAGCTTGTTACGATGTCGGCAACGTAAACGCACCAGTTCTGACAGTTCCTTTTCATATGTCAGAAGGTAATAACAAAAAAACTGATTAAAACCGTTGAAAAAGTCACGTTTGGAAGTTGGAAGTGTGTCGACGTCTTATGAACTGAGTGATTATTGCTGCTTACCTAGCTAACGAACTAGCGTTGTTAGCCAACATAATGCTTCCTACCTCTGAAGCTATCTAGCGATAGTTAGCAGCTCATTGGTATGTATCTGCAGAGCGAAAAACCATCTTTGAGGTTGCTTCATGAACTTGGCTAACTGTCAACCAGTAGTCCTCCCGGGGTACCTAACCCTCAGCTTATTGCAGGTATCGATGAACCCGTAATAATGGTTAACTCCCTGCCCAACTAGCCAATACGTGAACACACACGTTGCCTGCTGTGACGGTGTGAGTGCGGGCTAACAGTTGCTCCGCCAAAAGGTGAATGTTTTCAGTCAGAGAGCTAACGTAGATCAGTTAATTTAGTTAGGTAGCAAGTCATCATATTCGCCTGCTAAGTTGCCATCTTTCCCAGCCTCCCCGCGGAAAAAACCGAACAACGACATCAAGGATGCATTTGCGGCCTAGAGAATATCTGGATTTACAACATGCACCACAGTCAATAGTCTAACCATATCACGCTCGCAATATCTTTGCACCTACAATTCAAATGGGCGATACGTAAAAACTAAGGAACTTCAGAACTTACATCTGTGCAACTACTTTCTGTCGGAATGCGGGACTTCTCCATTCGCTGTCTGGCCCTGGGACCTCCATTGTCAGCGTAGTAGCTAGTAACAAAGATATTCGTAGTAACCAAGCAGCCAAAACCAGACTTCGTTTTTGAAGCTCATTTCCTGGTCTTGTTGTTCCTGGTTGCCCACTAGCGCCACTACGGTTGGCTCCAGTATAGGTGTTTTCATATCTGGTTTCCATGTAAGTCTACGGAACAAATGCGGTCAAAATACAAAGGCAATAATTTTTTCTCATGGGAACAAATAATCACAATATGTGTATTGTATTCGTCTTATGACTGTCCATGGGTCGATTTCATGATTTATTGCGGGGGGGTAAACTCACGGGACTGGGCGTTGGCAGGTACGCCCTGCATGCCGTGCTGGGCCATCTGCATCTGCCCCAGGCCTCCCATGTTGCCCATCTGGGCGCCGGGAGGGCGTGGCCCGATGACCATCCCCCCGGGGCCACCCGTGCCCACGCCGGTCAGCGTCTGCAGTGCGTTCATGGGGTCTGGCACAGCACACCGGAGAGGGAACGTCAGCCAGGATAAGCACCGGCAGGTCTATGTCAACGGCCATCTCAATAACCTCACACTTGAACTGTAAACCTGCTATGGCCTGACCTCACTCTACTGGCTGTTTTCCAGACTCACCCAACACAACCATCGTGTGCTGCCAAACCTTGAGATATGCAAATTAAACTGCGGGGAAGCCAAACTCAACACAAGCTCACCTGGACCTCCTTGTGCCTTCTTGTCTGAAAAGCAGGTAGAAAAAAAAATTGTGAATATCACAAGTAAATTGTAATGAACAAGTCAGAAAATAATATTTACATGTCCTTTCTAGAAAGACTGCCCCTGTGTGATTGGTACCAAAGAAATGCAGGGTTCTTAGAACAGGGCATAAAAAAGTGCATACTTACGGATGTCTCTGAAGTGTATGATCAGCCTTGCGACCAGGGAGAGATATTCATCCTGTATTTTTCACACCGAACATAAACTGATGTCAAATGCACAGTTCAACTCATTACACTTTCTTTAAAACAGGGGTCCTCAGTCTTATCCATAAAGGGCCGGTGTGGGTGCAGACTTTTGTTCCAACCCAGCAGTTACACACCAGATTCTACTTATCAACCACAACAGTCTTACTCTTTGCTATGCACCATGATCAGTAAAATCAGGTGTGTTACTGCTGGGTTGGCACAAATGCCAGCACCCGCACTGGACCTTTTCAGATAAGATTGAGGAGCCCTTCTTTAAAACACGGTGCACCTCATTCGCTAATGATTCGGGCAGTAGGCACGGTTACTCACTCTGGACTTGGCCTTGACAAAGACGTGATTCTCCATGTCGTTGCTGGACTTGATGTGCCCGGAGCCCGCCTTCCGCATCGCCTCCTCGCTGCAAGCAGTAAAGTCGCACGAGCTCATGTTTCCGTTACGGCTTTCTTTATCTCGCGCTGCGTGTGCATTCTCCTGCTTAATAGGTCGCTCCTCCAACCAGATGTGAAGATCATTTAGCTCACCATTCAAAAATGCTTATCAGAAGCAGGTCCCCCTCTCCCTGCGTTCTCAACTCTTGCCAATGCTTATACCAAAAAGTTCACTTGCTCCATAAAAATTTCCCTTTCATGAATTCTGTTAAGGACCCTTATTTGTCTGTGCAACAGGCAGCAGATATACGTCGGTGTGTCTAAAACTGCTCTTTGCTTTAGAATAAGTATTTTCAGCAAGGTGATATAACTGATCTTGCAAAGGATGCTAACTCTTCAGCCACCGTTATAGACGGAGTTGTCAAAACATGAATCTAGCCAGCTAGCTAACACTAAGAGTGTACAGCCACGTAAAACTTCCAGTATTCCCGTGCAGTCCGTAATTTCGTCATAACAAAACCAATGCAACTTCACTGCTGATAGCATTTGACATCGGAACAATGCGAGCCGGGTAAGACAGGTCTAGCAGGGTCATAAATAAACTCCTAAAAAAATCGTTCAAAAAATGTTATGCTTCATTCAGTTCTCTTTATTAATGTTTCCCTCTCACTGTGGACACCACAAGACTGGAAATCGCTGGTCAACTCTCACATTTCTATCTGCATAGAAACAGACTGTGAACTAATGCCTTCACTTTGCTGAACGACAATTACATATTACAGCATGGCCCATCTTCAAAAATACAGCCGTTCCACTTCTGCAGCTTACATTTCCGAATGAAAACACCACACGATATGTTTATTAAGCCTTTGTATGTCCCAGGGTTCGTTACGAAATGTCTGTTAAGTCATTGTAAGCAAAATTAACATCAAATCTCAAAATATCCAATGCCCAAAATTCTGGAAACAGGAAGTTCAAGCATTCAACTAATTGTTTCGCAAACTGTTTGCTTTGGAAACGCTGTACCGAAATAATGGAAAACATGAAGGAATTTGATGATATGCACATTGACGAATGCGTAGGGTTTCATTAATGAGTTCTTTCGTTCATTTTGTTTTCTTTTAATATTTTCTAATGAATATTTTCACAACAACCATTCACGCGTTACATGTTTTTTGTGGGTTTCTCACATTGTTTTTCTTGAAAATCTGTGATGCTAATGATACACGCGAACGTTGATAGCGTCCAGTACTTTTATAATGTTCAGGTGTTGGTGTCAATTAATTGTCTGTAGCCATTATACAATAATTTCCGCTTCTGTTTAAGACTTCCATGATTGTTTGTGTAGAAATATTACATTTTCTTACTTGGCTTGTTAGCTATTTTCATAGAGATAAAGCACTCTGACGTTACCCTTGTTCATTTATTATTTTGTTCACACAGTACACGTTCAATTAGCTTGAGAAAAGCACGTCTGTTGTTTACTGGTCGTGGTTTAAGCGTATTTAATAACCATTTATACGTTCAGTGTAACCATCACACTTGAAAGGTGTCCAGAAAAACACCCAAGCTAGACTAGTTAGCCTATATAGACCAATAGGCAAAGTTACCCTGAATTAATGCCTTGAATTCTTAGATGCCATTAGTTAGCAACATGTTCAGCAGCTAACTTATTTTATCTAAAATCAAAATAACCTGACCTTTGTTTATATTTTAAATAGCAGGTTCAGTGCGGCATAGCTTAGTTAGGTCAATGTGCGTAGCTTGCTTGCTAGATGACATTAGTGAATGAGCGTAGCTTCTTACGATGTAGGCAACGTAAACGCACCAGTTCTGACAATTCCTTTTCATATGTCAGAAGGTAATAACAAAAAAACTGATTAAAACCGTTGAAAAAGTCACGTTTGGAAGTTGAAAGTGTGTCGACGTCTTATGAACTGAGTGATTATTGCTGGTTACCTAGCTAACGAACTAGCGTTGTTAGCCAACATAACGCTTCCTACCTCTGAAGCTATCTAGCGATAGTTAGCAGCTCATTGGTATGTATCTGCAGAGCGAAAAACCATCTTTGAGGTTGCTTCATGAACTTGGCTAACTGTCAACCAGTAGTCCTCCCGGGGTACCTAACCCTCAGCTTATTGTAGGTATCGATGAACCCGTAATAATGGTTAACTCCCTGCCCAACTAGCCAATACGTGAACACACACGTTGCCTGCTGTGACGGTGTGAGTGCGGGCTAACAGTTGCTCCGCCAAAAGGTGAATGTTTTCAGTCAGAGAGCTAACGTAGATCAGTTAATTTAGTTAGGTAGCAAGTCATCATATTCGCCTGCTAAGTTGCCATCTTTTCCAGCCTCCCCGCGGAAAAAACCGAACAACGACATCAAGGATGCATTTGCGGCCTAGAGAATATCTGGATTTACAACATGCACCACAGTCAAGAGTCTAACCATATCACGCTCGCAATATCTTTGCACCTACAATTCAAATGGGCGATACGTAAAAACTAAGGAACTTCAGAACTTACATCTGTGCAACTACTTTCTGTCGGAATGCGGGACTTCTCCATGCGCTGTCTGGCCCTGGGACCTCCATTGTCAGCGTAGTAGCTAGTAACAAAGATATTCGTAGTAACCAAGCAGCCAAAACCAGACTTCGTTTTTGAAGCTCATTTCCTGGTCTTGTTGTTCCTGGTTGCTCACTAGCGCCACTACGGTTGGCTCCAGTATAGGTGTTTTCATATCCGGTTTCCATGTAAGTCTACAGAACAAATGCGGTCAAAATACAAAGGCAATAATTTTTTACAGTCTCTGGTAGTAACCTATTTTTTACAGTCTCTGGTAGTAACGTTAGCTCTAGCTAGCTAACAGTGAATGAGTGGGTTCTGTGGGCTTGACGTATGACAACAAAAATGCACTTCACAACTCTACTGTATTAAAGTCTATTTTATCTGTAATGTCGAATGCCCAAGCCTTATGAATTTATGTAGCATTTAAGGATAATTTAAACTGATAAAAAAGGTTAAATTATTCCTGAGAAATGGCATACTGTCTCGTAACTGGAATCCAAAAAAAGAAAATAAATATAGTCTAATACGGGACACTGAATGTCTTTGGAGTACCACAAGGATCTGTCTTGAGTCCTTTGCTCTTTTCACTGTATTAGCTCACCTTGGGGACATTATAAGCAGATGTGGTGTTAACTACCACTGCTATGCAGATGATATACAACTTTGTACAGTACCAGTCAAAAGTTTGGACACACCTGCTTAAACCAGTTTTTCATGATTAAAAATGCTTTTAACTGTGTAAACTTGTTTATAAACACTTAATATTTCAATATATGTACTTATATAAGCAGATAATCTTGGATTGCATTCAAAAGTTTGATTTTTAAATGAAAATTGAAATCGTGTAAGCTCATTGGTGGGGGTGCATTGTTTTGTTATTTAAATATCTTGGCATGTCTTGGTGTTCATGATCACATCTAAACTCCTCAAAAAAAGTTTGGAAATTTGTGTTTGGTCGATTATATCTCTGTTGTCAATTATATCCCTTTACAATGATGTCTCATTTGTAAGGATCATGCATTTGTGCGATGAGCAGCACAGCTGATTGTGTGGGTGGGGTCCAAAGTGAAATGTGGCAAATTTCCCTGCCAATGTCAAACAGTGTATTCTCCTGTTGGACCTAACCGCATCCTCCAAGATGACAATGCTCGCCCCACAGAGCCAGGGTTATCACAGACTACCTCCAGAATGTGGGAGTAGAGAGAATGGAATGGCCTGCCAACAGCCCAGACCTCAACCCAATTGAACCCTTGTGGGATCAGCTCGGGCGTGCTGTACGTGCTAGAGTGACCAACGCAACCACTTTGGCTGACCTGCAACGAATCCTGGTTTAGGAATGGAATGCCATCCCACAGCAACGCATGACCAGGCTGGTGACCAGCATGAGGAGGAGGTGCCAGGTTATTGTGGCTGCGTATGGTTCTACCACCCACTACTGAGGCTCCTGACTGTTTGTTCAATGAATAAAGCATAATATTGCTAATATGTCTTGTTTGTTCCTTGTTACTGATAGAGAGTTCAATCATCCAATCCCCCAAACAACTCACACCAATAGAGTCAATACCAACAGGAGAATACACTGTTGGCAGGGAAATTTGTCACATTTCACTTGGGACCCCACCCACATAATCAGCTGTGCTGCTCATCCCACAAATGTATGATCCTTACAAATGGGACATCATTGTAAAGAGAAATGAACAGGCTTTCCAATGATATAAGATACAATGCTAATGACACAGTCACAACAGAGATATGATCGACCAAACATACATTTCCAAACTTCTGTTGAGGAGTTTATCTTAACAGGTGCTCCAGGACCTGTAGAATTTTTCATATTTAAAAAAAAATAAAGATCACCTGCCATATTTCAAAATGCATGGGGTATATTCCTACATCATGTTCACCACATGAAGTACCATATATTTCCAATGGAGGGTAGAAGGGTGAAACTGATGTAGGAATAAATCCCATGCATTTTGAAATATGGCGGAAAGCTGTCTCTGCAGGATGCTGAAAAATGGTTCATGCCTTTATAACCTCTAGTTTGGATTACTTTAATGCTTTATTGTCTGGTTGCACCAATTCACCCCGAAACATCTGCAACTTGTACAGAATGCAGCCTCTAAGGTACTTACAAGAACTAAGAAATGTGAACATAACAGTCCGGTGCTCAAATCTCTTCACTGGATTCCTGTTAAATTTAGAATTGACTACAAGTTTTTGCTTTTAACAGCTCTCAAGGTGCTGCCTACTTGAAAATTCCAAGTATATCTTTAATTACAATGGGAAGCAGAGCCTACTTTTACAGCACTCCTGTCTTATGGAACAATCTCCCTATGCATGTTCGGCCTTCAGACACACTCTGTCTTTAAGTGTAGGCTAAAAACCTACCTTTTTTGTCAATCCCACAGTTAAACATATATGGCAGGGGAAAATCAGGACCATAGAGCTGTTATGTGAGCTGAGCCGTTTGTGGTGGCTCTCTATTAAACCGGTGAGGCACATTTCCTTACCCTCCAGAAAATAAACTCATTGCAACATCAGGGTTTACTAAGACTGCAGTCTATTTTAATTTGTGTATTCTTTGAGTGGGTGGGGCATAAGTGGTTTGTACACTGTAAGGTTTTGAAAGCTGTGAAAGGAAGTGCCTGAGCAGTGCATTCGGTTCTGTGGCGGGTTAGGGTGTGGGAGAATTCACAAGCAGCTGTAGCGTCTTGAGGCTCATATCGAGAGCGACGGCGGTTTGAGGTGATTCGAGCGAACAATGGCAGTAGCCACTGAGGTTGTAGCACTGCAGTCTGCCTTGAGCAGATTAGGTCGGCCTTTAAATAGGGGGAAGCGCAGGCATCCAGCTCAGTCAGGACATTTATAAAACACCTGAGAGTAAGAGTGTGGATCTGGCTTCAGGTTTCCCTTTAGGTCATAGTAAATGCACCCTATGGACCTATTCTGATCAGCACTCCTGCTATGAAGCACTTGAGGTGTATGGGTGACTGGTGAGGTCCTGTACCTGCTGCAGCACAATACATTTTGGGTCCATTTAAACATTTTTAACATACTAACTATGGTGTTTGTGCAGTCTGGCCCCTATATGAGAAAGAGATTGCATGTTTGGTGGGATTTGCATCAATGTCTTGCTGTTGGGTCAACAGTCAAGAGTTTAAACTCTGGACTCAAGGTGGAACATAGCATTGAAGAAACCAGAATGTTTCCATTGAATGTGAGCCTTGCTTGCTGTGTTGTCTTTATTTATTTTTTGTTATTTGGATGTTGTAGATAGGATTCTTGGGGTTGAACCCTGTCTGTGACAGCCCTGTTATATATAATGGAAAACAGAACGATGCTCAGCAGCAACCACAGTCTTGTGCTAGAGGGTGGAGGCGGGCAGGGTGATTTGTTTTGCTTCCTTTATTCATGCTTATTGTTTGAGCATGCGTGTTGTTTACTAAAACAGTTCGACTGAGGGCAGGGGGTCTATTTTAGGACACTGTGACCTTCTTTCCTTTGTGAAAATATATGGTGACAGGCAGGGGGGCTGCCCTGGGGCGTGGGGGGAAGGGGGGCCTTAGGATAATTCCAAGGGCCCTGGCTGACAGAGGCCCTAAAAAAATAATATTAGAACATAGACATAGGATTGGCAGTAGGGTGGGGCCCAATGTCAGATCTTTTCATAGTTGATTGTGATCATAGTTGGTGGCTCATGGTTCCAGTGTAGAGTGATGAGATTTAATAACTGTTTTTTTCTACCCACTAGAGGGTGTTGGCTTTGCAGGAATCCCTTTCCATCTGGCAGTTTCTGTGAAATAACCAGGGAAGTGCTTTATATCATAGCCTTAAGACCACTACTGAAAAAAACTCCAAACAGCCATGAATTCACCATGTTCCCTCTAGGCATGTGCTCAGCAGTTGCAACCATTGCTGAAATATTAACATTTTGCGAGCTGATTGACAGAATCTCCATTTCCACTGCTATCTGGGGTTCTCAGCACATTAACATAGGTGTGTGTGTGTGTGTGTGTGGGGGGGGGGGGGGGGGGGGGGGGGTTTCCAAGAGACCTAGGACCATAATTCACAGGCAACCACAATTATGTCCTGGTCAACATCCGTCTCCTTTACAATGCACTACGTAAGACATTTTTGGACAGTGACAAAATTTTTGTTTTTGTGGTTCTGTACACCAGCACATTGGCTTTGAAATGAAAAAGTGAGTATGAGGTTAATGCATATAGTCCCTCCATTTTAGGGCCAAATTTGGACAAATTCACATTATCTGAAATAGAGTTGTCATATTTAGTGTTCATTTATTTACTGTCATACTGGTTTCAATTCCTTTGCATTTGATATCTGTCTGAAGTCTGGGAACCAGAGACATCACCAGTCACTGGGTATCTTCCCCAGAGATGCTCTGCCAGGCCTGTGCTGCAGCCATTTTCAGCTCCTGCTTTTTTCTGGGGTGTTTTGCCCTCAGTCTTGTCTGGGGCAAAGGAAACACGTGTTCAGTTGGATTCAGGTCAGGTGATTGACTTAGCCAATCAGGAACATTCCATTTTTTGGCCCTAAAAATGCCAGCGGTTGCTTTAGCTGTGTATTTGGGCTCCTTGTCCTGTTGAAAGCTGCAGTGCCATCCAATGAGTTTTGAGGCATTTGGTTTGATCTGAGCAGATAAGGTGTTTCTGCACACTTCAGAATTCATCCTGTTGCTGCCGTCAGTAGTCAGATCATTAATGAAGACAAGTGAGCCCGTTTCTGTAGCAGCCATGCATGCCCAAGCCGTAACACCCCCACCACCATGCTTCACAGATAAGACTTTGTGCTTTGGCTCATGAGCAATTCCTTTCTGTCTCCACACTTTCCTCTTTCTATCCCTTTGGTACAGGTTAATTGTCATCTCATCTGCCCACAAGACTTAGTTCCAGAACTCAACAGTTGTTTAATGCACTTTTTAGCTAATTGTAACTTGGACATTCTATTCTTGAGGCTTATCAGTGGTTTGCACCTTGCGTTGACCTCCCTGAAGTTATGCTGGTGTAGTCTTCTCTTTACGGTAGTCTTTTACACATCTCAGCCTACATGCTGGATGGTATTCTTGATCTGACTGGCAGTTGAAAAGAGGTTTTTCTTCACAATCGAAAGTATTCTTCAGTCTTACACTACAGTGGTCTTCCGTGGTCTACCAGGTTTTTTGCTATTGCTGAGCTCACCAGTGCATTCTTGCTTCTTGGCAGTGTACCAAACAGTTGATTTTGACACACTTTATGGTCTGGTTATGTCTCTGATTGATTTATTCAGAGTTTTTACCCTCATGAAGGCCTGCTTTACTGGCATCTACATTTCTTTGGTCATCATGTTGAGGGACAACAGCAATACACACCAAATGCAAATGGCAAACCTAGAATTTACTCTAAACCCTTTTTTTAGCTTCCTTTTGCATGAATTAATGAAGCAACTACACACAGCTGGCCAAGAAACAGCCAAGCAGCCAACTGTCCAATTATATTTGGTCCCCTAAAATGGGAAACTATGTATAAAAAGGACTGTATTCCTATGTGGATTATCCAATATGGATGTAACCTGCTCTTGTTGTTATGTGTGGACATCTTTAAAAATCTTTATTTATGTTAATGTATTATATTTGTTGTTAAACCCCTCTCCTCCTTTCATATTTCATTTGGTGACTTATAAATTTTATATAAATTGTCCACATTTTGCTACACATTTGTGATTTATGCAAATTAAATAAATTGATACATGAAAACGATAACATTTTATATTTCTTTTATGCTTCTTTGGAGCGCAACATTTATGAAAATATTCATGAACATCTCTCTTGCTCGCTCTCTCTCTTTAACTGGTCTTTATACCTCCACACACGTACACGCACACACACAAACAACACGTACACACACACACACACAAACAACACGTACACGCACACACACAAACAACACGTACACACACACACACACAAACAACACGTACACACACACACAAACAACACGTACACGCACACACACAAACAACACGTACACACACAAACACAAACAACACGCACACACACAAACAACACGTACACACACAAACACAAACAACACGCACACACACAAACAACACGCACACACACAAACAACACGTACACACACAGACACATAAACACGTACACACACACGTACACGCACACACACAAACAACACGCACACACACACACACACGTACACGCACACACACACGTACACGCACACACACAAACAACACGCACACACACAAACAACACGCACACACACAAACAACACGTACACACACAGACACATAAACACGTACACACACAAAAACACAGACACAGACACAGACACGCACGCACAGACACACACACACACACATACACACACAGACACACACACACAGAAAGATGAGATAGACAGAGGTGATACTACATAATTGACCCTGACAGGTCTCATAGGAAGGCCTTTCTTGATGCTGCCTTGGTATTCCATAGCAAACACACACTCACAGTGCTATTGAGAAAGCCAAGTTAAGCACCGACATGCTACTTAGTGACAGATGCAGGATCCCTACTGTTCACAGAAGGCAGAAGCTGAGAGTTTCACTGTAGATGAGAGAGACTTGCAGGCATCTTTAATCTGAAGTCCCTAACCACCCAGAAGTTAACATCTTCACCTCTGGAATGTCTAATGTAGGTCGTTCTGACCTACTTCACTATTGCACACTGTCACTCATCCATGTCATTATTTTAAGAAAAATGTAAATCGGATATTTTAAGTCCTTGCTTGAAGTTATGCTAAGTTTTCATACCCACCAAAAAGTCTGTTCATCATATGTATAAAAAACAAAAACAAAATTCTCATGTCATCATCACACCCTGTTCTGCTGCTGCCTTTGCTAGAAATGAATAATTTCTATATTAATTTAAAAAGCTGTGCTGTCTGGAAAAACTGTTACGTTGTAAGTGTGTGTGCGGGTATGCGCTATCACGTGCACGCGCGTAATTTCATAACAAATATTCTGCCAATCAAAAAGCTGAAGTAATAAAAGAACTGCAGTTTTTTTTCAGTTTACTGTCTCCAACTGATTTGCTGCGCCAGTGCGCTGGCGCGAGTGTGTGGGAATTGGCAGATGCTGGCTATTTAGAAATCAGCGGGTGCAAATCCGTTTACGTTTGCCCCAAACAGCGCTTGCTGCAACCAAGCAGGCATCCGGCTGCTCCATCCGGTCTGACAACGCAAAGCTATCTTTTACTACAGCGGGATGGGGGGAGGCAAGATCACCCCCACCCCTAATTGTTTCATTTCATTTTCATTACTTCTGGACATTTGGGCATCGCTGAATTTCAGAAACGTCCTATGGCGTTCACCGTCATAAGACATTTGCGCGCCGGTCTCGTGGTGTCCTCCGGCATGCACCCGCATCCACATTCGACCCATTAAAATGCGTATAGCGATTTCAGGAGACCGAGCTCGCAGTGTCAAGCGGCTCCAGAGGAGGAACAACACGGGGGCGACGGATGCTTAACTTCAGTAGCATAGAGGAGTGTCAACTGGCCAGTCACCACTTCCGGGGGAATTAAATCGTATGCAGTTATAATACACTGTGGGTGGTTCTGTGAGAAAATTAAACCCGCAGGGGAAGGACTTGGTAAAACGAATCAGGAATTTTAAGACCGCCTATATATCGTCGGTTTATTTGGTGTGTGACGTTCTCCCATTCATTTCTGTTTAGGCTGCTCTTCCCCCAGAAAGTGAAAACTGAAAATTATTTTGTTTAGAGTTCTGAGAACAATTGCAAGCTATTTTATTAAATATCCGACGGTCCCATTCACTGTATTTAAAAGCAACTGGTAATAACAAGCATAAATATCAAAGCCAAGTTTAAAAAATAATTTCAATTAATTAAAAGCGTAGTATGACTTGCCTGGGAATCTTACAGACTTTCAGCACATCCTGTTACGAAAAGCAGAGGCCTTCACTGCAATAGGAAATTATTACATAGCCTATGTCGAATACTGCTTAGGCTACATGCGAATTTTCAGATCTGGTTCACATTGCTGTTAAATTGCTTAATTTACATCCTTTGCGCGATCTTTTCCGCTGAGGATTTTTTGGCGCATTCGAACGCTGAACTCAAATTCAGAAGTGGCCTATTCACGCCGTTTGTGCAACAGCCGCTCGAGGCGTCATTGACGTGCTGCGAGGCTGGGAGCGCGCGGACCCGCCCTCGCTCCGCCATTTCTCAGATTGTGACTGCGGGTCAGGGCAGAGCGGCCGAATATCAACACGGCGCAAACGGAAATAAAAAGAGAACAGTTCGGGTTTCCCGGGACCTTACGTGTAATACGCTCACAGATCTGCAACGTTGTTAAAAGGGCTCGGTGCTTTAAGATCTACGCGAAAGGTGACGGCGAATTATTGCTGAATTCATTTTTTTTGTGTGTGGAGACGTGTTGAAGGCCGCCATTTTTGTTAGTGCTACTAAAGTCTTTCGGGAGTCAAGATTGGCTTGAAAATACGTTTCGGTTTGCCTAAGCTTTAATTGTTACAATCGGAGGAACACCTAGAAAGGCTGCACTGCGTGCGACCACGGATGCTGCATTGTAGCGATATGGAAATCGGCTCACTGAAGTAACCTTTTTCTGTCTTGGACTGACAGTGTCTGGAGATATGTTTCATGAGCTTGCAACCGACACGGTTACTTTTTTTCGGAAGAGAGAACTAAAAGGGGAACCTGCATTAGCAATTGTGTGCCTCGCAGATGCTTCTTTCTGATTAACTGTAGTTTTTTTTTTTTTTTGAAAAGCAACGTTTTGTCTTTGCACATGAAGCTGCATAATGCTTGAAAGTTGGCCGAAGCTAGCTGGAGCTTGCCCCTGAGACGTCAGGTTACAGCGAATGCTAACATTACACTGACTTGACGCCTTTGGTTATAAATCAGTTTGAAGGGTTTTGGGGTGAGCGCCCACTCGGCCCCGTCGGTTAGATTGGCTCGGCATTTAAACTAAATAAAGAACCTAACCGAAACACATACCTGTTACATCCTCGAGTTGCTACTTAATGTATTATTTGTAAATATATCTGCGAATATTTTGTTGTTGAGCGTAGTTAATTTATTCGGCGTCACCATGTGTTCGGCGCGGTTTGATTCTTCGGACCGGTCCTGTTGGTATTTCGGTCCGGTTTCGCGACAAGAGGCACAGAACCGATTGCAGGGGCAAAGGCATGGCATGTTTCTCGTCCGGGATTCCTCGACCTGTCCCGGCGACTATGTGCTGTCGGTGTCGGAAAATTCAAAGGTGTCCCATTATATCATCAACTCCCTGCCCAGCAAGAAGTTTAAAATAGGCGATCAAGAGTTCGAGCATCTTCCAGCACTTTTGGAATTCTACAAAATCCACTACCTGGACACCACCACCCTTATTGAGCCAGCCCCCAGGTAAGAACCGACACCGAGCAGCCGTTTCCATGGGATTTTCCCCATTTTAAGCAACTGTGCACGTACGGTATTTCCGTGTTGTAGCTTACTCTGTCTCTGAGCTGCTCATCTTGTGAAAAATGTTAACTTCTGGGCTGTGAATGTGGTGTTATTGCTTTATTCGTTTATGCGTCAACTCGCTTTAGTTCCTGTATTGTAGGCTGATCCCCGACTTCCCCCTTTCCATTCAGAAATGCAAGTAGACTGATATAAACTTTGCGTGTGGTCACTTCATAAAATTAAAAGGTTAAGCTAAGATATTGTTTTAAAAGCGGTTGTGCTGACCACTAGATTAACAAGACAAGGTCAAAACCTAGTATATGGCTGGACCGAACCGGGCGACCAATGGTGTAACTTCATCAGTCGGTCACTCAGTCACAGTCATTAGCGTTTATAGGGCTGGCCCCGCTGTTGCGGTCCAGCCAAAAATATAAAGGGGTATTGAATGTGAAAGCGCGTTAATCCGTAATAAAGATTGATTCAGCGTGGGATGGCTTTACTGTCCCTAAAGCATAGGTGATCAAATTCAATTAACATATGCCACTCGCGCTTTTGAATGTAAAAATGTACACGGAAGGCATGAGCTCCTTTACATGAAAAGCTGTTATCGGTAATGAAATCTAGACGTGCCAGGCGCGCTTCTCTCTGGTCCGCGTTCCTCGTCCTTGGCTAAGGACTAACGGGGATTGTATTTATTGCTCACGGTAGCACACGCAATAATTACTTTAGTCCACAGCCTGCTATAGCGGCGAACGTGGTGATAACGCAGATATAAGATCTCTCAACCGAAGATTAATTATTACAGGAATTTGCAGACTCGGGAAATGACTTGTACTGATTAATGGAGTCTGGCGTGTTAATGATTTTGTCTTGGTGCAAATTAAGCGTCATTAATGGTTCTCTTAAAAAAAAAAAAAAAAAAAAAAAATTTTTTAAAAGTCAAGGCTCTTTGTGAGTTGGTGGTGGGTTAGTAGCTCTTCTGGCTATTTTCCACTCTCATTTTGGCCTCATGTTGTGTGGTGTTTGGGAACGTGGCAAATCGCTTTCTTCTTAAGGCTCCCACTGCACACGTAGCATAACATTACATAACACAACCTAACATAACACGATAAGCGCTGTACCAAGCTCCAGTCTCCCACCTGCTAATGTCTCCTCCGGCCTCCAGGTACCCCAGCCAAGGGAGCATCCCCAGCCAGATGCTGGGCCCCATGGACGACAACCTGGAGTACGTGCGGACCCTGTACGACTTCACGGGCAGCGACACCGAGGACCTGCCCTTCAAGAAGGGCGAGATCCTGGCCATCCTGGAGAAGCCGGAGGAGCAGTGGTGGAGCGCCAAGAACAAGGAGGGCCGGGTGGGCATGATCCCGGTGCCCTACGTGGAGAAGCTGGCCCGACCCTCGCCCCACCCGGGGCAGCAGTACCCCGGGAGCCGCAACTCCAACAGCTACGGCATCCCCGAGCCGGCCCATGCCTACGCCCAGCCCCAGACCCCGTCCCCGCTGCCCCCCGGCGCGCCCGCCCCGCCCGGTGCCGTGGTCAACCCCCTGCCCTCCACGCAGAACGGACCCGTCATGGCCCGGGCCATCCAGAGACGCGTGCCCTGCGCCTACGACAAGACCGCGCTGGCGCTCGAGGTACGACCCCCCCCCCCCCCCCCCCCCCCCCCCCCCCCCACCCACACTCAGGTGCCCTGCGCCTACGACAAGACCGCGCTGGCGCTCGAGGTACGACCCCCCCCCCCCCCACTCAGCCAACCGCCACGTGAGCACCACACTCCGCCAGTCCCTTGTGTTGGTCAGATTCCCCCAACACCGATTCAGAAGAGTCGCAGGGTCTCAGGGCGATTCAGAAGAGTCACAGAGTCTCAGGGTGATTCAGAAGAGTCGCTGGTGACCAAAAAACAAAACAAAGGGTCTCACTGTGGGCCCCAGTCTGATTCAGAAGAGTCACAGGGGTCTGAATACTGCACTGATGGGAGCTGTAGTGGTTACTCAGGGTGATTCAGAAGAGTGGGAGCTGTAGTGGGTTCCTGTGCGCACAGAACGTTTTCATTTCTAGTGCTGGGCTTGGCGTTTTGAGCCAGTCCAGGAGTGTATCATAAGACTAGCACTCTCCTGTTCGGCTGGTTTCTATCCTGTTTTTGGTCAGAACTGGACTGGTTCAAACCACTGTTCATAAATCAAACAACAGACTGTTCACCTGCTTTCAAATTTGAGTCAGCAGCTGCACACTTCTCAGCGGTGTAAGTGGTGCGTTGGAAATGTGAATTTACCATCAAGAGAAAGTATCACGCAGCATCAACACTGTGGGTTTATGCCCTGGAATGAGTGTGTGTGTTTCGCAAGTAGTATAGACTCAGTCTGGTGTCGATTTTCTGCAGAGAAACTGCAAAGTGGACAGGATTTAGTGGCGTAGGAAAAAGGCCTGGAAATCAATGGGCCAGAAATGGCAGAACCAAACTGGCCCGCTGCTGGGTTCATCTGCACAATTTCAACCACAGGAGGTTTTCTGATCTTGCATTTACAAACGGGTGTGGGTGGGGACATGCTAGACTTTTACAAACGGGGGTGTGGGTGGGGTCATGCTGGTCTGACTTTTACATACGGGGGTGTGGGAGAGGACATGCTAGACTGACTTTTACATACAGGGCTGTGGGTGGGGGAATGTTGGTCTGAGTAATACATACAGGGGTGTGGGCGGGGTGTAAGTGGAGTAGTGGTGGACTGCAGGTGGAGGGGAGGTGTAGGGGAGGAGAGGTGGAGAGCAGGTGGAGGGGAGGTGTAGCAGAGGAGAGGTGGAGAGCAGGTGTAGGGGAGGAGAGGTGGAGAGCAGGTGGAGGGGAGGTGTAGCAGAGGAGAGGTGGAGAGCAGGTGAAGGGGAGGAGAGGTGGAAGAATGAACGTTGGGGTCTGTTGCTGTTTTTTTTTTTGTTATTGTGAATACTTTCATGACCCCGTGTGAATCGCTGGTTGGTGTGCGAGCCGGTTGAGGCGTGGAAGCCGCTGCTCCTAACCGCAGTTCTGAGGGCTCGTCCTCAGGTTAAGCATCGCGCCGCATGACGCTGGTCAGCTGGTGCAGTAAAGGCACTCTGAGCGATTCTGATCATTCTGACCGGACTGCAGCATGCAGCAATGTTCCTGTCATTCGGTGCCTCTGTTCAGCTCTGCAGGAACATGCCAGCTCTTCCCTTCCCCCCTCTACCCCATGGTTTAAAGTGACTTTTTTTTCCCAGCGTAGTTTGCATTCTGTAGCCTCCGGTTCTAATTTAGCGCAGCCTGTTTTTGCCCATTTGCCTTACTGCGCACCACGGGCATTATGGGTAATGGCGGGTCTGAACACGCCGCTTTCCGTTCGACCTGCCAACGACAGGGGAGAGGCAACGTGACAGAACCGGAGGTTTTAAGAGGGAGTTTCTCTCGAAGAAACCGGGGGGACGTTCTCAAGAGGCGCGCGATAGGTTCAGACCGTTAGGATCCAGAAGCCATGGCTTTGAATGTTCTCTGGCTGGTTCTGTGGGCACGCCTCTGATCAGCGGATGCTGATTTCCAGCGGCACGGTGCGTTCTGTCAGACAGGCCGGGAGGCAGAGCATTTGAATGTTTCTCCCCTCGCCGCGTTCATTTGCCTCTGAAACTCTTGTGATCTTCGCCTCGCTTTTAATCCAGCGCCCAAAGCGGGAACGCCGCCCTCATTGGAAACAAATTCAAACAAAGCAGCTCGCTGAGCAAGAAACCTGGCCTGGTCCGCAAACTGCATCGCTCTACGCTTAATATTGCATTTCTCAGTTTAGTGGTTGAACCGCATACGGGGGGCAGATTGGGTGTTTTAAGGGAAGCTGGTTGCTCTGAGTTTTATGTTCCAGTCAGCCTGATACAGGGGTGGAGACAGGGGGGCGGTTTAAGGCTTTTGGCCCTTTGATTCCTGACTGGATATCATTCACACGGTCCCTTTGATCTCCTTTTTACTCAGACCCCAGAGTTTAGTGTGGACAGTCTGAGTTTTGAAAGGTGCCGCATCACCAGGGAACTGGGAATTCCGAATTCAGCATGTGCAACTCCATTTGGATTTGAGATTAGAGTTCTAAACTCTCAATCCAGAGCGCTCTCCCTCTTTTAAAATGCATGCTGTCAGTGTGGGGCTGTGCATGGGGGGGGGGGGGGTGGGGGGGGTACACAGGCTCACTCTAGGAAACAGGCTCTCATTACACAGCTGGTTTTCCACAGAATTTACACAGGTATTTAAATTCACACCTCAGGTACAACAGGCTGTAAATCCACACACCTGTTACACACACATACAGTATTTAAATTCACACACATGCTACATACAGTGTGTAAATACACCTGTTACACAGACACACAGTGTGTAAATCCACAGACCTGTTACACACACATACAGTATTTAAATTCACACACATGCTACATGTACATACAGTGTGTAAATCCACACACCTGTTACACACACATACAGTGTGTAAATCCACAGACCTGTTACACACACATACAGTATTTCAATTCACACACATGCTACATGTACATACAGTGTGTAAATCCACAGACCTGTTACAGGGACATACAGTATCCAGCCCTAGGGCCAGACTCCGTGTTGCTAAATGGGCGTGGACTGCGTTGTCATGGCGTCGCGGCCGGGCCTCTGGCGTAAGATGGTGAAGCGGTACGGCGGTTGTGAAAATTATTGTTCTCTTTTTTTTTTTTTTTTTCCCTCCCCCGAGCGTATGATTCAAGAAATGTTCAGAGACGCATGGGCAACACCATTGGCTAGACGAGCGAAGATCTCATGGGTTCGTAATGTTTATTAGGACATAGACATGGCTGTCAATGACTTGTTTCAGCGTATTGCAGTATGTACCAGGGAAGAGTGACTCACGAGCCAGGAGTTTGGGAGTGTCTCCTGTTCTACTCCAGAATGTGTGAATGAATCCACAGCCGGTCTGCTTATGGTGGGAGGGGAGTGTACCTGATGAGAAGGGAAACCTGGTTGAAGTGTCAGTTCAGTGATCGTTCTCGGCCAGTGGGAGGCGCCGATTCAGATCCTGCGGTCGTGATGACCACGGGAAATGAGGAAGTGGCGACGTTTGACGCTGAAAACAACAGCGGCTGCGGTAAAGGAGCGGAAGCTGGTGACAGGTGGCCGCTTTCTTATCGCTGCAGAGAAAGAGAAGGCGGTACGATTGTCCGCCCAATCGGACGGGATGCAGCCACCCATGTGATACTTCAGACCAATCGCAGGCAATCTCTGCTTTGACGGCAGCGTGCGAACATCTCGGCTAGTTCAGCCAGGAGGGATGGGCAGACTCCGGTGGCTGAGGTCAATGCAGGGTTTTCTCCACAAACGCGTCTTTTTACGTCTTTTAGTTCGTACGAACTTGCACACAGAAGTAGCCGAAGGTAGTTCCCACAGCAAGTATCTCCACAGCTTTAGAAGGCATGATCGCAAGAAAGTAAGCAGAATGTTAGTTTGTGAATGAAACCTTTCATAGGATTCATGGATTATGATATAGCGCATTGAACTTTATATCAGATCACTCCTATAGAGCAATGTCCTACATTCAATATGACTGTAATCCGACTTTCGGCCTGGTAGATGACCACTACATGGGTCCGGCAGTACGGTCAGTACTGACCACGGTAAAGTCCGTCATCGTCTTCTACATTCCGGCATGCTCATGCGCGCGCTATAACTGTTCAGTCCCCAGAAGGTGCCGACCCAGCCGTTGTAGCACGCCCTGTAAAAGTAATAGTTTTTGCTCGCGAACGCCGGTCGGATTTGAACAATCGGATTGACTCATTTCCCAATTGGATAACTGGTTTAACTGAGAACGGCGTGGGGAGGATTAGGCAGCGGCGCGCCAGGCCGGGGAGAGCGGCGTGGGGAGGATTAGGCAGCGACGCGCCAGGCCGGGGAGAACGGCGTGGGGAGGATTAGGCAGCGACGCGCCAGGCCGGGGAGAACGGCGTGGGGAGGATTAGGCAGCGGCGCGCCAGGCCGGGGAGAACGGCGTGGGGAGGATTAGGCAGCGGCGCGCCAGGCCGGGGAGAACGGCGCGGGGAGGATTAGGCAGCGACGCGCCAGGCGCCAGGCGCG
This sequence comes from Anguilla japonica, assembly GCA_025169545.1. Classification (NCBI taxonomy): domain Eukaryota; kingdom Metazoa; phylum Chordata; class Actinopteri; order Anguilliformes; family Anguillidae; genus Anguilla; species Anguilla japonica. Next base: position 40,878,417 of record CM045896.1, read on the forward strand.
GGGAGAACGCGCCAGGCCGGGTGAGAACGGCGTGGTGAGGATTAGGCAGCGACGCGCCAGGCCGGTGAGAACGGCGTGGGGAGGATTAGGCAGCGACGCGCCAGGCCGGGGAGAACGGCGCGGGGAGGATTAGGCAGCGGCGCGCCAGGCCGGGGAGAACGGCGTGGGGAGGATTAGGCAGCGGCGCGCCAGGCCGGGGAGAACGGCGTGGGGAGGATTAGGCAGCGCGCGCCAGGCCGGGGAGAACGGCGTGGGGAGGATTAGGCAGCGGCGGCGCCAGGCCGGGAGAGAACGGCGTGGGGAGGATTAGGCAGCGACGCGCCAGGCCGGGGAGAACGGCGTGGGGAGGATTAGGCAGCGACGCGCCAGGCCGGGGAGAACGGCGTGGGGAGGATTAGGCAGCGGCGCGCCAGGCCGGGGAGAACGGCGTGGGGAGGATTAGGCAGCGGCGCGCCAGGCCGGGGAGAACGGCGTGGGGAGGATTAGGCAGCGACGCGCCAGGCCGGGGAGGACGGCGTGGGGAGGATTAGGCGGCGACGCGCCAGGCCGGGGAGAATGCCGCGCTTTAGCAGAGCGCTAGCGGCTGGTAAACCTCAGCGGCGCCTTCTGAGTTTCCTGTTGCTGAGTTTCCTGTTCCTGTTTCCTGCTGAGAGACTGGACTGCACTTCCCTAGCAGAGTTAGCTAAAGCTACGGTGTGGATTTTACCAGCTGAATGGGTCTGTGTCATACCCAGGAGTGATCCTACAGAGACTGGTACTCCATTTACAACCAAGGCTGGCTCCTGCTGTACATAATTCTGGTTCCCTCAACAAGTCGGGCAACAAAATGTCTGTCACACACATTGATGCTAAGTAACTAAAATACTGACTTTGTTTAGAAACAATGTAGATGACCACTACATTAGAATAGATTAATCCTGTCTATCTGGCCTTTATGGTCTAGATCAGTGGTAACCAACCCTGTTCCTGGAGATCTACCATCCTGTATGTTTTCACTCCAACCCTAACAAGGCACACCTTATTCAACAGCTAGAGATCTCCTGTCCTGTGGGTTTTCACTCCAACCCTAACAAAGCGCACCTCATTCAACAGCTAAAGATCTGTATCGAGCCGCAAATTAGTAGAGTCTGGTGTGCCTCTTTAGGGTGGAAATGAAAACCTACAGGTCGGTAGATCTCCAGCAACATGGCTGGTTACCACTGGTTTAGATCGTGCTACACATTTTTATCATAGGCCTAACTATTTGGAAGTTAAAATTGAACAGAATGAAGATGTTTAAACGGGTGAATTTTGGAAGTCTTTTCCATTTAAAATGGTAGTTGAGTTAAATCCATATGAAATGCAGGTGCTTGCATGGTGCTGTGGATAACAATGAACACTAGTTATATGTGCCACGTAAACACCGTGGCATGCAACTAATTCTGAAATTAAGCAACCTTAGGTACACCACAGGTACACCACAGTGCAGGGCCAATTCTTAACATAGTACTCTCAGCGGAAACATGACTAATTGCACGCTTCTTCGTATACGAAGCGAACGCACAGTGTGAGTCAGGATGTGAATGTGAAACGCGGCTTGCTGACTGCCAGTAGCTGTGTTCACACAAGTCAGGACTTGGGTCGTGAACAAACATTGCATGAAAATGTCAGAAGATTTGGGAGATCTGTGTATGGGAGCTATAGCGTATCCCTGAGTTTCAGCTGGGTAACTTCCTCATTGACCGTTTTTCATCAAGACATAGCTGAGCAGGGCTGAGTCTGTCTGATGATACTTATAGAGTATTCGTGTATAGAGTATATGATCTGACTCTACAGTTAGCATTAGCATTTATTTAGAGTATGTAAGTCAGGCGGTATGTGCTTTGAGTGTCTGTCGAAGTGTAGTCATGCACTTGTATACTCTACAGGTAACATTTATTTAGAGTATGTAAGTCAGACGGTATGTGCTTTGAGTGTCTGTCGAAGTGTAGTCATGCACTTGTATACTCTACTGGTAACATTTATTTAGAGTATGTAAGTCAGGCGGTATGTGCTTTGAGTGTCTGTCGAAGTGTAGTCATGCACATGCAGGTAACTAAGTGTATAGTGTCTCGAAGTGTACAGGTAACATTTATTTAGAGTATGTAAGTCAAGTCAGGCGGTATGTGCTTTGAGTGTCTGTCGAAGTGTAGTCATGCACTTGTATACTCTACTGGTAACATTTATTTAGAGTATGTAAGTCAGGCGGTATGTGCTTTGAGTGTGTCTGTCGAAGTGTAGTCAGACTTGGTATGTAACATTTATTTGAGTATGTAAGTCAGACGGTATGTGAGTGTCTGTCGAAGTGTAGTCATGCACTTGTATACTCTACAGGTAACATTTATTTAGAGTATGTAAGTCAGGCGGTATGTGCTTTGAGTGTCTGTCGAAGTGTAGTCATGCACTTGTATACTCTACAGGTAACATTTATTTAGTAGTAGTGTCTGTAAGTCAGCACTTGCGGTATGTGCTTTGAGTGTCTGTCGAAGTGTAGTCATGCACTTGTATACTCTACAGGTAACATTTATTTAGAGTATGTAAGTCAGGCGGTATGTGCTTTGAGTGTCTGGAAGTGGACGTGACTGAAGGCCTCAAAGTAGGGGCCAAGAGTTCATAGTAACCGCCCCCCCCCCCCCCATTTCAGTTAAATTCAGTAATGCTTTATGGGCATGACTGTGGCAATATTGCTAAAGGAATTCGCAATGGAACAATTAACAGTGACTCACAAGACACGTAATTAGTACAGTAGAATAGAATGAATAAATGTGTCATTTTAAAAACCCAAAACTATGGACAACATACAAGTTGAAATCCAAACACTAATAAGGAAAGTCATATGAACATAAACTACTAACAATACAGATTAAATTATGGAGATGGTGCCTCACAGGTTGTGCTTGCCTCATTCTCATTCCTCTCTCTCTCTCTCTCTCTCTCTCTCTCTCTCTCTCTCTCTCTCTCTCTTCTCTCTCTCTCTGACTCTCTCTCTCTCTCTCTCTCTCTCTCTCTCTCTCTCTCTCTCTCTCTCTCTCTCTCAGGTGGGCGACATGGTGAAAGTGACCAGAATGAACATCAGTGGTCAGTGGGAGGGGGAGGTGAACGGCCGAAGAGGGCTCTTCCCCTTCACCCACGTCAAAATAATAGACCCCCAGAACCCGGACGAGAGCGAATGAGGCCGACGGCAGCCTCCGCACCGCCCCGCCCCCAGGCTCGGTCACCATTGGCAACGACTTGCTCACGCCCGCACCCGCTTCGGCTAGCTGGGCCAGCTGAGCCGCGCGCTAGCCTCTCCACCCGCGGCGCTCGCTCGCACGTGCCTGGCCTGCCAAAGATCCAGCTCCACATTCAGACGGATTGTCGACGCCTCGCTTGTTAACAGGAGTGTCCGTGTTTCGTTTTTTTGTTTGTTTCTGCCCGGCCCCCTTTTTTGTTTTCTTTGTGGCTTGCCGTTGCTCGTCCGTCACTGTGCCAAGGGGAAATGCGCGTTGCTATTCCCGTGTGATGTCCTGTGCTTTCAATTCCTTTTTTCCCCTGTTGCCGTTGGCCTTTTGAAGACGCTTTAATTGTTCGCGAGCCAAATGTGTGAACCAGGCTGTTTGCCATGGAGCGGAAGGGGTTCATGAAGAGGGAGGGGAAAGACGGGGAGGAACGCAGACTGAGAGAACAGACTCGGGGAAGTCTGGAACCAGTCTGCCAATTCCCAAATCAATCATTCGCTTTTCTACCTTAAACATGGAAACACAGTGACTGGCCCTCGCCTCCACGTAGACTGGAGTGAGTGGACTTCTGAAGATCTGTCGGTCGCAAATGACGGGCTTCGAGAAATTTACTCTCGGAAGTGCCACGAACTGTGGGGTGGGTGTGGAGTGGGGGCGTGGCCAACCCCGTCTAACGTCAGTGCCACCTCCAGCACTCTTCCGACCTACGCCTGCGATGAGATCGGCGAGACAGGAGAGCAGACTGCGACGTTCACCGATAATTTATGTGTGTTAGGCCTGTTTGTTTTTATTTGAAGAGGTTGTATGTAATAATGGTCGGCGATTGTAGCCTTTTGTGCCATAAAAGTCATTAGAGCTGAAACTGTAGCTGCACTTGGGTGTTTGCATGGCTAGCAGCCGCCAGGGGCGTGGTCGGCGGGCGTATTGACGAGCCGAATGCGACGTCTCCACCGATGCCTTTTTATACGGAGAGGAACATTTGCACAAGTCAGCGTCTCAATATGACAGCCCTTTTCCCCCCCCCCCACTTTTTCAAGTGTTCAGCTGTTGAGATTGTTGGAAAGGCTGGCGGGTGAAAGCATTTCATTGTGTATTCATGCCCAGTGTGAAATAAACGGGTTTAAAAACGACGGATTTTCGGCACGTTTCCCCGTTCTTGCGTTATATAGCCTCGCTGGTCTGCCGCGGTCTGTAAACGTAGCGGAACAACCGCGGAGTGGTGTGCGTTTCGAAAAGGAGCGTCCGTGCTGATGCTTTTCCCAGCGCTGGCTCCTGCCTCACTTCTCCTGATGAGGTGAAGCGGCACACGGCGTACGACTGATCTGTCGCCTGGTGTGATCATTTTACCCCTTCTTGTAGTCAGTCGTCAGTTCAATCGTTAATTTGCCAAGTGGTGATATTGTGACGTCTGAATGTCACGATGAAGATAGGGAACCACTCGCGCAAATGGTGGTCTCCCTACACGACTTCCTGACCTTTTGCTGTAGCACAAGGTCAAAATTCTGATTAGTCATTTCAGGTCTGCTAATGGCAGTTTGTTGATTTAGTTTCATTTCCCCTCACCGGCATGTTAAACAGCATTCATTTGTAGAATCTCACAATGCCAGTGGGATTCTGAGACATACACAGACTTCATTCTAACATCTACATAAAGTAATAGAGCAGTTCCTAGTCTTTGTGGTTTAAAAAGTAAAGTACGCTAATCATTCAGTTAAAAAAAACATCCCAGAACTATATCCCTTTTAATAAACGGCATTAACAGTATTACCAGTGCTTATTTTCTTCTTTAGGGAAGCAAATGGAATGTCTATTTGTCTTTATAAAACGGAAATTGTGCCTTTTATTTTCCTACACCATTTAAATGTGTTCATACGTCACATGGGTAACACTCCTGTTGGACACCTGTTCAGTGTGAGTAAATAAAATTTACGTCCGATTTCTTGTACGTGCTTATCCTTGCTTCTTTTTCAGCCAGACAGCATATAATTGCGCTAAATTGTATTTTTATCTGTTTATTTACTTACCATCATAGAGGAAAGCAGTGACTGCACATTCTGGAGCATGGAAAATGTCATAATGCTGCTTTACCGCTGTGCCACTTTTTCCCTTTCCCCGGGAGAAGGGCGCAATTAGCCGCCATTAATGAACTGCCATAAACAGACTAACGAAGAACAAGGTTAGGGTTTTATGACGTTTCACTGCACGTGAGCAGTGTGAGCTGATTCCAGAATGTGGAGATTAGACCTGACACGGGGAAAGACACGAAGCTACTCTGCGTGTTTTCAAATAAAATTGAACTGAATAGACCTAGGCTAGTCATTAACCCATTTTTGTTATGTGTACATTTACATATACCCACAGGATTCAACATGATAAATTAATGGGCAATTGGAGGAAATGGATTGAGTTTATAACACCCAAGAGACTAGATTGGGATGGCAGGTATGCCATCCTGCCAAGTTACGCCTTGGCGGGGGCATGCCCCATATCTATACAGCACCGAGAGTTTGGCACTTTTCAGGGTTCCCCACAGAAATAACCACAACAGCCACAGACACTCAGCCCTTAAAAACATTAAATTCTGTACATCCTGACCCCATTTCAACAGACAGATTTCATAAACAACTTCACATGTCCACACAATAAAGCCCCAAACTAAGGGGATTTTGCATTTTCTCCTCCTCATTCTTATTTTTCCTGCCGCCTATCCCACAAACAAAATGTCTCCCCATTGGACGTTTTACCGACACCAGCCAAATCTTCACCAACACGACCTAATCAAAAACTCGCATACACACGCAAAATACCCATACCTTTTTACTCTGAAACATTTCCAGTTTAAACAGCTAGTCTGCCTGTGGCCTAGTGGGCAAGGTTACAGGCTTGGGAATATAGGGTCTTAGGTTCAAGCCCAGCTAGGAACACGTTTCTTTAACCTGCTTTTACCCTCACTAATAATGGTCCACTACTTCTCAATTATTGCTTTTGCACCATATCTACCCGCCGTTCACCGAACGTATACACTGCATTATGACGTACCGTCTGCACGTTCAATTATTAACCGGCTACAATATTGCAAAGCCATATGGATTCAACGGGAGCTCTTCTGTGCTTACTGGCCTGTGTTCTTCTTTAAAACCACGGACAGGTTTGCTAATGATATTTCACGCATTGCATAGCATGGTGCTGCACTAACAAAGTCACAGACTGGTAAACCTCCGGTTGAAGGATTGAATCCCGCCTTGCCCTCAGGCAGATAATTTCCTCTTTTACACTAACGTTTCTTACGCTTGTATTCGCTTCACCAAAACTCACTCACGGCCACCCATATGCATTTCATGACGGCAAATGTATTCCTTTTATTAAAAAGTTACACCAGTTCACCACTGTGCCATTTCTACTAACTTTATTTCTTCACTTGGCTACCGTACAAAACCTTATCAGCAAATGCCACGTTTCTACATTCATGTTACCTCGCCCTGTTCTCTATCTAGCCACATACAAACAATTACTACGTATGTACGTTCTGAAACTCCCCATTAAAACATTACATTTAAAATCTTGACTCATAATAACTACTAGTACTGAACATGACAAAAGCACATCAGTGCAATAGATTCCACATGTTACTTAACCCTCCACTTTAACAACTAATGCTTTATACAGACTGTTATATATACCGTTCGATAAGGAAACTAAGCTCACTCATGGTCACTTCATTTACTTCGCACTATAGTCTGTTATCATGTCAACCTTCACCTACATGCCCATTCTGCTAAAAACATATTGTTTCAACTACGCAATTTAATAATTTCTCCTAACTTCTCTCACACTGTTGTTATTTTCTCATATGCAAAGCTTGCTGGGACATATGCGTCTGCTCCTATTCTCCACTATCAAGTTTTCCGGTTCTAGCTTAGCAAAACAGCGAAGAGGATTCCTACCTGCAGATAAGCCTATCAAACTGCCTTATAAACCTTATAAACACAGAAAGTGCATCTCCACGAAATAACAAACAACGGAGCAGGACAGAAGGGTACACAAGTTTGCGACCTAGGGAGCTCTAATTCTATGGGCTTGCTGATTCTTTTGTCAATCAAGGCTCGTTGGATGGCCGTCAAATCCGTGAGTACGTACACTGGCCACATTTCACCTGCGTTTCTGATGCATTTACACTTACACCACCGCACCCTTTGTCACAGCCACTGTTTTACATATATAGCAAACCGAAACTGCTAAACGGTACTGTACATCAGACTGTACAAATTCACACAAGGACAGCCATAATCCACAACCGTTTCTTACAGGGTCACTTCACATTTCTCACTCTCATAATAAAACACTTTGCAAAAAGAAATGATATCTCATAAAAAACACGTTTTCAACGTACAAAAATGCCAAGTTACTCACACATACAAGACATACACCGTCTATAACTCATTCATTCAGACTGCCAGAATCCAGGCCTGCCATTAAAAGTATTGATATCAAAATTACGCCAAGTTACGGTACTACAAAGAATATAGGCTATCTTGCCTCACCGAAATTAAATAAGATGTATTCCAAAGCAATGCTACCCAATATTTCCTCAATTCGTTCAAGTCACCTGGCCCTGTGTGTATAAGCATGCAGTACATGGACAGGCCAAACATATGTGTGGATGGCTTTCTCACAGTCTAGATTGATTGAATAGGCGTCTATATGTCCAATTTGTATTGGTATGTATGTATTTCGCTGCCCAGCCTTTCTGTTGCGTGAATGATTGTATGTTTCTTGGTATAAATGTCTGTTCATAAATGTGAATGTAACATGCTGCGAGGGAAATGTCCCCATGGGGATAAAGAAGTTCTCTATGTATGTACAATATGTATTTTACATGCAGTATTTATTGTACATAGCAAATATACAATAACTTGTACATTTACTCAAATTCAGTTCAGAAGCAAGTATAAACATATGTTTTCTGGAGAAATATGCTTCCTGTAGTTACTCAGCAGCAGTTTTCTACATGAATTTCAATGTGTTCCATGAGTTAGTTCGAAATATTTGACACTTTGATCTTACACAAAGTTTGCATGACATTGTAAAATGGTAAGATTACAAAACACAGGGCCAAGTGACTTGAAAGAATTGAGGAAATATTGGGTAGCATTGCTTTGGAATACATCTATTTAATTTTGGTGAGGCAAGATAGCCTATATTGTTTGTAGTACCGTAACTTGGCGTCATTTTGATATCAATACTTTTAATGGCAGGCCTGGATTTTGGCAGTCTGAATGAATGAGTTATAGACGGTGTATGTCTTGTATGTGTGAGTAACTTGGCATTTTTGTACGTTGAAAACGTGTTTTTTTTAAATGAGATTTTATATTACAGAAACGAATCCTGTGCGTGTGCATTGTTACCACTCCCAGGCTTTTCTGTAAATAGTTCTATTCTTTTCTGTGTTCTTCTTTTTCTTTTAAGGAAAAAGGTGGGGGAAATAGTTTGAATAGGGCTATTCCCCGTTTCGAGGACTTTCGGTGTGGCGGGATTGAGGTCGGCGGTCAGTCAATGGAAATCAGCAGCAGGTGGGCGGAAATAAAAAGAATGTTACATATCTTTATCTTGTATTGAAATTGCGGGATTTGGTTTTTCTCTTCTCTATACTTTTCTCAATGTGGAATTCTGTAGCTTTGAATAAAATGCAAAGCTTGCTTTTGCCAATAAAAACAAAAATGTAAAAAAAAAAAAAAAAAAAAGACCTAGACTAGTTGTAGCCTATAGGCTACCGACGGGAAACACAAGACTAACGAATATAGTAAATTAAACTCCAGAAAACGCCTGGCTGCACAGTCTGACGAAGCTTCTCACCATTTTATAATGACATAGTTGCAGGTGCGATTTCTGGTTTACACAAATCCATGAACCATCACCCTCATTAGCCTACGGTTTAAATATAGAGCTTACGGTAGAACCCTGGTGTTTCTTTAAGTAGCCTCTGACATTTTGTTAAACGTTCTCGAGGAAAACAGTAGACAGAAGAGCATGACCTTGTAAACAAAGTAGGGTACTTCCGCCCCAGAAAGTGCCAAGTTTGACCATAAATGTTGGCTGGACTTGTGTAGTACCGTACTCACCCACTAAAAAGAGACAAGGGGGAGGACAGCGGGGCCGCAGACGAGAATTCCATACTATTGTTTATGCGTAATTGTCAATGCAAGTAAGTAAATGCTGTTGGTTAGGGACCCGTTGGAGCGTACCGGAACCCACCAACCCCGGAAAACCCGTGAGAAGTCGAGCAGTCGCCCCTGGACGGTCACGGATCGTAGACGGCGCTGAAGCGGTGATGCGCGTGAACAGGTGCAGCAGATCATGACGGTGTAGCCCATGACACGGAGACTGCTGCCGGTGCCTCGCAGGCGGGTCGGCCGCCGTGATAAAAATACCAGGGCATGATGCACCGATCACAAGACCTGTGTATGTTTTGTAAATTAAATAATAAAATAAACCAATATAGACCGATGTATGGGGTAATGTATGTGCAAAGTAATCAAATGAAGAGGGGAAACATCAAAAGAAACATCAAGTGTGAAGTTATTTGCATGTTATTTGCAAACCGCGTCTTTAAAAAGACACTTCAGCTCCTCCTCTCAACCATGCGCTCTGAGTGGCATTAAACATGACTTTTCCGCGCAGTGACAAACTAACGAAAATTTTAATGGCAAATAGACACCTTGTTTCCAGTTCTCGTCATTACCAATTATTTTTTTCTGGAGGTAAATTCTGCTTTCATTTAACTGCGGTCAACATTTTGTTAAGCTTTAAAATAAGTGCAGTTAATGTTCGAATGACACCCCCCATGTTTTAGTTCATGCCTGCGGAGTATTAGTTTGCATACTAGAAAGGTTACAATTCCTGAAGGAATTGTGTGGGCTGGCTTACCGATGGGTATGAGCAATATGTTTTGTGGACTCTAGAGGGCGCCTAAATGAACATTGTACAATGCTTTCCTATGGGGAAAAATTGCTCACAAAAAGTTGAATATTTCAAAAAGTTTTGAATATGTCAAAAAATCTGAATACAAGCAACAATGTCTGGAACTAGGCGGTAATTTTGGTGTTGAATGTAGTGCGTTAGAACTGTAGGCTAGAAAAATTGGGCGGAAAATGCAGATACAAAAATATGGAAGATATCAAAAGTGGGCTTGCCGAAGCAAACCCACTAATAAATAAAAAAATATGAAAGATATCAAGAGTGTAAATTATATCGCAAGAGAGCGCTTTTCAGAGTATTATAATTTATGGTTGCCGAACACATTTTTTCGGGCCAGGGCCATTGGGTTGGCCGAAAATATTTTGAAATCTGTCCTTAGCGATCTCAGCAGATGTATTGCCAATTAGCTTACGATGACAAACGACGTACTTTTGCTAAATACAGATCAAATGACATCATCCAATCAATCAGAAAATTAAATTATATTTAATTTCAGCATTGGAATCGTACCAGAAAGCTTTGCTGATGACACTGCTTAGAGAGGATGTTACATTTGTTGGAGTTAGATGTCAGATTAGATGTTAGAATTAAATTGAATGTTTCACTAAGGGAAGAGTTATTGTAAATTATTTTCATGCACTGATCGAATTAGTTGCTGATGAATAGGTCAGGTCTTGATAAATGCACAAGAAATAAGTGAACATCCTTCCAGTCATGGGTTGAGTATGCATTTGCGAAACTTGATCTCTACAGATGAGGAACTATTATTATTATTATTATTATTATTATTATTATTATTATTATTATTATTATATTACTACTACTACTACTGCTAATGATAATGGTAATAATCATAATCATAGTCAGAAGGACAAACCATCAATGTTCTGTCAAATATGAGGTTACATTTCCCATAGCCATTCTAATTTCCTCACATGCGATGTAAACACCAGATCAGCGTTCTGCCTGGCCTCCACCCTGACCCCCACCCTGCCTCCACCCTGGCCCCCACCCTGCCACACTCAGTAAAACATTTACACTGAAGAACCATTATAGCAGACTGTGCATTCTGTCTGACTTCTGCAAAAATGAGACCTCAACCGCCTCCAACACCTTTGGGATCAATTGGAGAGCCAACTGTGAGCCAGGCCTTATCGCCCTATCAGTGCCCGACCTCAATAATGCTTTTCTGGCTGAATGGAAGCAAATTCCTGCAGCAAAGCTCCAACATATGGTCTAAAGCCTTCCCAGAAGAGTGGAGGTTGTTATAGCAGCAAAGGGTGGACCAACTCCATGTTAATGTCCATAATAATTTTGGCTGAGATGTTGAATGTCAGGTGTCCACATACTTTTGGCCATGTAGTGTGTCTGCCCCCAGTGATAACAATGACTCAGATCTGCTACATGTTGGAATAAGTCAAAGTGCAAAATTATTCCACATTGTTTTCAACAATCTTAAATGACCAAGATATCAGCTGTGCCAAAAACCCGCATGCAGGGTGGAGACCCGAGACTGCGTCTGAGAGCCACTGACTTAATCCAGTGACACGCAGGCCTGTGTCATTATCGTTCGCTCTGCCACTGAATGCTTCCTTTTCCTCAAGTAGTTTAGTTTCGCGTGACCAGGTGACCCCACTTTCAGCAGTGCGGTCTCCAGTGAGTTCACCTGTCAGCCCGTAAGGGAACTCATTTAAAATGCAGCCTCTTTCATGCAGCACGTTAGAGAGGATGAACGCATTAGCCCCTCTGACTGATTAAACGTCCTTGGCTGTGAATGTGGAATATTTATATATTTATATATAATTTAGGAAATTCTGTTGTGTCACCTAATGGCCAGATGAACTCAAACATCACAAATTCTTAGAAGGTTCTGCAGTGCTTGGGAGCCCCCTGCTGGGCATCACTACGTACGACCAGGAGACCCAGAGGCCTCTCTAACATGAATCTGAAGAAACATAAACCCCTCTGGACGGCCATCAGCTGGCCCTGACTCACATTTTGGCGGCTGTTGCCATGGTTGACTGCAAGGCGCTTGGGATTGAAGGCTGTCGGAGAGAAGAACAGAGAACATCCAGGTGTTCGCCCATCCCCGTGATTAATATGGCTGCCGGAGAGGTCAGGTGACCTGTGTTTTGGACAAATCACTAACAAGAGGCCCAATATCGCAACATCACCGAACGGTCATGGAAAATAAGCCAATTCTTTTCTCTCAATTTCCCCTTGTGAAACAATATGTACTTCTGGTTCATTGTTTTTAGCTCACTAGACACTGTAGGCCATCAGGTCTGTATGTACCTGCGTCTATTTTCTGATATTGATAACTTGCATTAATTTGACCCACTGGCTCGAATACCAAGCGCTTGACCAAGTATACACTCACCGGCCACTTCATTAGGTACACCTGTTCAACTGCAAACTGCACCCATTAACGCAAATATCTAATCAGCCAATCACGTGGCAGCAACTCAATGCATTTAGGCATGTAGACATGGTCAAGACGATCTGCTGAAGTTCAAACCAAACATCAGAATGGGAAAGAAAGGTGATTTAATTGACTTTGAACATGGCATGGCTGTTGGTGCCAGACCGGGTGGTTTGAATATTTAAAAAAACTGATGATCTACTGGGGTTTTCATGCACAACCATCTCTAGGGTTTACAGAGAACGGTCCAAAAAAGAGAAAATATCCAGTGAGGGGCAGTTCTCTGGGCGAAAATGCCTTGTTGATGGCAGAGGTCAGAGGAGAATGGCCAGACTGGTTCGAGCTGATAGAAAGACAACAGACTCAAATAACCACTCGTTACAACCGAGGTATGAAGAACAGCATCTCTGAATGCACACCACGTCAAACCTTGAAGCAGATGGGCTACAGCAGCAGAAGACCACACCGGGTGCCACTCCTGTCACCTAATGAAGTGGCCAGTGAGTGTATATACATATATATTGTTGAGGACAGTGTGTCTCTGTGAAAATGTGTTAATATAAAGAGAAATGTGTTGGAAATATGGAATATGGAAGCTGCAATGGAAAGACTATATACCAGCCTTGTGCGCAAACCTCGGTAGGATGTCATACAGATATTGGTCAAAAGGGGGAGTCCAAGTGCTTTGCTGCCATAACAACGGCGACAGCTCGTATATCTGTGTGTTGTGATGTATCCCAACCAGCAGTTGCATATTGTTTTAGCCATTTCATCATGCATAACACCTGATATATGAAAGCATTCAGTTATGAATATCACAGGAATGGTGATTTAATTTGATTCTGTTCCATTTTGACAGTCTGTTTTTGTCTTCTGCAGTGACCTTTGTGATAGAGATATTAGATTTAATGATATATAATGCTCAGTCAAACTAAATATAATGTCCCTCAAGAGCTCTCTGCCAGAATATCTCTTTATACAACACTTTATATATATAGAATACAGTCTCTCTCTCTCTCACACACACACACAGACACACACACACGCACACATGTAACCAAAATAACTCTTTACAAGGAGGCGTAACAAGAAACTCATGACAGACCCTGTGACTGTGCCACTCCCTTACCCTGATACTACCCATATGACTGTGCCACTCTCTTACCCTGATACTACCCGCCTGACTGTGCCACTCCCTTACCCTGATACTACCCGTATGACTGTGCCACTCCCTTACCCTGATACTACCCATCTGACTGTGCCACTCTCTTACCCTGATACTACCCATCTGACTGTGCCAATCTCTTACCCTGATACTACCCGTCTAACTGTGCAACTCTCCTACCCTGATACTACTCATCTGACTGTGCCACTCTCTTACCCTGATACTACCCATCTGACTGTGCCACTCTCTTACCCTGATACTACCCATCTGACTGTGCCACTCTCTTACCCTGATACTACCCATCTGACTGTGCCACTCTCTTACCCTGATACTACCCGCCTGACTGTGCCACTCCCTTACCCTGATACTACCCGTATGACTGTGCCACTCTCTTACCCTGATACTACCCATCTGACTGTGCCACTCTCTTACCCTGATACTACCCATCTGACTGTGCCACTCTCTTACCCTGATACTACCCGCCTGACTGTGCCAATCTCTTACCCTGATACTACCCGCCTGACTGTGCCACTCCCTTACCCTGATACTACCCGCCTGACTGTGCCACTCCCTTACCCTGATACTACCCGCCTGACTGTGCCACTCCCTTACCCTGATACTACCCATATGACTGTGCCACTCTCTTACCCTGATACTACCCATATGACTGTGCCACTCTCTTACCCTGATACTACCCATCTGACTGTGCCACTCCCTTACCCTGATACTACCCGCCTGACTGTGCCACTCCCTTACCCTGATACTACCCGTATGACTGTGCCACTCCCTTACCCTGATACTACCCGCCTGACTGTGTCACTCTCTTACCTTGATACTACCCGCCTGACTGTGCCACTCTCTTACCCTGATACTACCCGCCTGACTGTGCCACTCTCTTACCCTGATACTACCCATCTGACTGTGCCACTCTCTTACCCTGATACTACCCATCTGACTGTGCCACTCTCTTACCCTGATACTACCCATCTGACTGTGCCACTCTCTTACCCTGATACTACCCGCCTGACTGTGCCAATCTCTTACCCTGATACTACCCGCCTGACTGTGCCACTCTCTTACCCTGATATTACCCGACTGACTGTGTCTTCGTAGCAGTCCTTCACTGTGGTCTGGAGGTGAAACAGAGGGAGGGGGGAATTAGAGAGATGGAGGGAAGGAGCGAGGGAGGGAAGGAGGAAGGGAGGATGCTGAGATGCAGACAGGCTGACTGCAATGTGGGACTACTGCCAGAAAAACTCGCTGATCTGACCCGCGAACCGCTGAATCACTGACACCCAGAGGTGCTGTAGAGGGGAGAGGAGGAGGAGGCGGAGGAGGAGGAAGAAGACGCAGAAACTTGTGTACTGAAAATACTGATCATTTATTCATTGAGCTGGAGTGTGGTGCTCCCAACACAAGTTTCATGAATCATGATTGGGTTATAGGTTTGATTATGTGTGTGTGTGTGTGCATGTGTGTTTGAGTGTCTGTGTGTGTCTGTGTCTGTGTGTTCATGTGTGTGTGAGAGTGTGTCTTTGTATCTGTGTGTGTGTGTGTGTGTGTGCTTGCATGCTTGGTGATGGGAAAGACTGGCAGTTTGGTCAAAGGAAAAAGATATATATAAAATATATAGTTTCTGCATCACCAGCACGTTTAAATTGAAGGAATTATAAACGCGTGTATGCATGTGTGTGTGTGTGTGTGTGTGTGTGTGTGTGCGCGTATGTGTGTATGTATATTGTTGGCAGCATGCTGGGCAGACAGGTGAGGGTGGAGGTGTATGGAGGTGAGCTGGGGGCAGGTGGTACAGTAGAACAGGTAGAACTGCGTGGAAGGGGGGTACAGTCTCTCCTGCTCCAGCAGGGGGCGCTGCTCACTTCTTCACCTTGCCCTGGGCGGCCACCGCCTCCATGGCCTTCCGCACCGTCTCCTCGTCGCCCAGGAACTGCATGGGCTTCACCGGCTTCAGGTCCTTATCCAGCTCGTACACGATGGGGATGCCCGTCGGCAGGTTCAGCTCCATGATGGCGGCGTCCGTCATGCCTGGGGAGGCGGGGGTGGAGGGAGAGGTGGAGGCGCACAGCATTCAACTTACTGGTCGACCAATCAATCGACTGAACGATTCAATCTATTCTTCATCTAGCCAATAAATCGATCAGTTAATCAATCAGTCAGTCAACCGACTGGTCAACCAATCAATCGACTGAACAAATAAATCTGTTTTTCATCCCTATCAATCGATCAGTTATCAATCAGCCAGTCAATCATTTTGTCATTCAATCACAATCTGCAACTTCACTGTCGTCCAACGTCCAGTTGGAATCTCACAGAGTGCTAGCCAATCATGCACGTACCATAAAAAACAAAATGTGCAGCTTATGAATTATAAAACTAAACATAAGTACATTGTATCCCTAATCCCTCATTTGAAACGACAGTGTGTCTATGGATTCCGGTGAAGTGTTGCTAATGTAAAGTAAAATAAGATTTTGAAAAGGTAGATTTTTTGGCCTAGCGCTCACATTTTTCAGTCAAAATTAGAGGCAAACAAAATCTTATTATAAAAAAAATACTAAGTGAGTAATGAGAGACCAAGCCTTAGACAAAGAATGCCAAAGGGTTACTGTAGCTTTCACATTGCAGTATTAATGTCTCAGAACACATTCCTTTTTGGATTAATTCTTGTGTTTTGCTCTGAAAACTTGTCTGTATGCGCTGCTGTTATTTTGGCAAGGCCATTCGATATCAACAGGTTAAAGGCCAAATGAAGAAATAAAACCTTTCCTTCGTTGAGCTCGCTCAGTGTGGCATCTCACTTAGAGCTGTACAGGGTCCTGGATGAAGAGTCATGTTCAGGTTGCCCAGCCCGGGGTGACCTTTTCCTTCTGCTTTATAAACTCCACTCGACTGATACGGAGCCCCACGTAGCCCCCGCCCCCACCCCCCTCTGGCCGCTCCGGCAGAATGCGGGACCTTTCCACGAAAAAGGTCGCGCCCGCAACTGGAGCCCCCCCCGCCCACTCCCGGGGTTTATTAATAGGGCCTCGCTAATCTGGGAAATGTGCCGCTCGTCTGTGGAGCTCCACTGTAACGTGTAATCATGTGGAGCAATGCGACGTGCAGGAGAGACGACTAATTCTGCTGCAGTTAGATATGCGATGTGAGGGAGGTCTAAAGTCTGCTGCAGTTAGACATGCGATGTAAGAGGTCTAAAGTCTGCTGCAGTTAGATATGCGATATAAGAGAGGTCTAAAGTCTGCTGCAGTTAGATATGCGATATAAGACAGGTCTAAAGTCTGCTGCAGTTAGATATGCGATTAGTCTAAAGTCTGCTGCAGATAGATATGCGAAGACAGGTCTAAAGTCTGCTGCATTTAGATATGCGATGTAAGAGAGGTCTAAAGTCTGCTGCAGTTAGATATGCGATGTAAGACAGGTCTAAAGTCTGCTGCAGTTAGATATGCGATGTGAGGGAGAGGGGTCTGATTCTGCTGCAGTTAGATATGCGATGTAAGAGAGGTCTAAAGTCTGCTGCAGTTAGATATGCGATGTAAGAGAGTCTAAAGTCTGCTGCAGGTAGATATGCGATGTAAGACAGGTCTAAAGTCTGCTGCAGTTAGATATGCGATGTAAGAGAGGTCTAAAGTCTGCTGCAGTTAGATATGCGATGTAAGAGAGGTCTACAGTCTGCTGCAGTTAGATATGCGATGTAAGAGAGGTCTAAACTCTGCTGCAGTTAGATATGCGATGTAAGAGAGGTCTAAAGTCTGCTGCAGGTTGATATGCGATGTAAGAGAGGTCTAAAGTCTGCTGCAGTTAGATATGCGATGTAAGAGAGGTCTAAAGTCTGCTGCATTTAGATATGCGATGTAAGAGAGGTCTAAAGTCTGCTGCAGTCAGATATGCGATGTAAGAGAGGTCTAAAGTCTGCTGCAGTTAGATATGCGATGTGTGGGAGAGAGGTCTAAAGTCTGCTGCAGTTAGATATGCGATGTAAAAGAGGTCTAAAGTCTGCTGCAGTTAGATATGCGATGTAAGAGAGGTCTAAAGTCTGCTGCAGTTAGATATGCGATGTAAAAGAGGTCTAAAGTCTGCTGCAGTTAGATATGCGATGTGTGGGAGGTCTAAAGTCTGCTGCAGTTAGCTTTGGCTCCATCTCTTTCTCCTTCTTTTGTATCTGTACTTGAACAGGCTTGCTGGGTGTGGTGGGTATAAATTAGCCTCTGATAGAAAAGTAAACACTGTGGAACTTGACTTAGCCAACCCCCCTCCCCCGGATGCAGACATCCCCACCTGAACTTTGACCTCCCTTTGCTTCACACCTCCAGTGTACCTCAAAAGCCGCCAGCCCAAAGCTCGATCTCCGTGCGCCCGGTGTCTCGCTCGGAGTCTGTGCAGCGCTCTAATTCTAAAAGTGCACATGGCCAACAAAACATGACCTCTGACCTTCTCCTCTGCCACTTCCCTGCTCCCAAAATTACTGTGCTATAACCCCAAAATTTAACCCCCAGCACTCCCAGGTCACCATGTCCTGCCTGCTCTTCAGTGTCCCCAAATGATTATTTGCTTCCTTAACAGCTGCTCTGGTCTATGGTGACAGGGTGGATGTTTTAATGTGTTGATTATTTGTACAGGTGGGTATTCAGGAAAGCAGATTAAGCCAAGTGCCTCCGCCAGGGTGCAACCGTGCTGCCCAACCAACTAATCAAATCCATGAATATCAGCTCAAAGTTGTTTGCCTAAACCAGAACACCCTGATATCCAAACCCCCACCCAGCTTTTCCTCTGCAGTCCTCTGCCCCCCCTACTGTACAGTTTGCCGTTTCCCTAGAGCCCCCCCACCCACACACCGTTCCCACAGCCCATAATACCCACTTTCTAAGTGCTTGACGATGCCGCGGAGGCTGTTGCCGTGGGCGGCGATGATGACGTTCTTGCCGGCCTTGATCTCGGGGACAACGACGTCGTTCCAGAAGGGCAGGGCGCGGGCGATGGTGTCCTTCAGGCTCTCACAGGTGGGCAGCTCCCCGGGCTTCAGGCCCTTATAGCGCCTCGACTGGCGGGAGGACAGAATTGCAACCTCAGTCACTGCGCGACTCCCTGCTCTGACTGTAAAAAGCAGGCCACACAGCCAAAGCTTCCTCTCTGTCTGAGGATTTCAGCTCACATAGTGCAGTCGCGTCTTTCTCAGAACTTCAAAGCCCTTTCTGAGGAGCCGCAAGCCCCCTGGGCTAAACTCAGTTCTGAGGGCGCATTAAGACCGAAGGCTCTTTTAAGAGCACTCGCGTTTAAATGTGAATCGCTCGCGTCAGGGCAGGCCCCGTGCAATAAAATCGCCCGGCTGTACCGCCCCCCACACACACACTGACTGCACAGCATGGCATGATGTCATCTTTCTGCTTCCCTGCAAAGCTACCACACTAAACCAGCGCAGTGAAACTCCCCCCTGCCGGTTCCAAGGCCCCCCCCCCCGGTTCGCCCCCCCGGCCCGCCAGGCCCCGCCCCGCCCCGCCCCGCCCCCCCCTTACCTCGCTGATGATCTTGTGGTAGGGGTGGTCGTGCTCCATGGGCGGCGGCGGGACGTCGAAGGAGCGGCGCCAGACCTTGACCTGCTCCTCGCCGTGCTTGGCGGCCGTCTCGGCCTTGTTGAGGCCCGTCAGGCCGCCGTAGTGCCGCTCGTTCAGCCGCCAGCTGCGCACCACGGGCAGCCACATCTGGTCCGTGCCCTCCATGATGGTCCACAGCGTCTTGATGGCGCGCTTGAGGACGGAGGTGTAGCAGACGTCGAACTTCATGCCCGCCTCCTTGATGGCCACGGCGCCGCGCCGCGCCTCCTCCAGCCCCTTCTCGCTCAGGTCGGCGTCGAACCAGCCGCAGAAGCGGTTCTCCTGGTTCCAGGAGCTCTCCCCGTGCCGCACGATCACCAGGCGGTGAGCGGTCGTCATGTTGCCTTCTGCTCGCGGAAAAAAAAAACGAAACGGAAATTTAAAGTCTTCGGTTTCGCCCGTCCGGACTCGTCACGCGGCCTGCCTTCTCTCACGCACTCCCCGACTGCCAGTGAGCGCCGAGCGGACGGAGGCGAGCTCTTTTTATACCGCCCGGCCGCGCGCCCCGCCCGCTTTGCTGGCCCGACCAATCCCGGCAGTGCGGGTGTTGATGGACAGCAGAGGTCGGCCAATGGCGGGCTGTCTCCTCCTCCGTGTAGCCTGAGCTGGATCCTGGCATGGAAGGGCAGAGGTCACGGGCCGATCTAAAATAGCAACATGACTTTTAAACTGAGAGCTGTGGAGTAACAGTGTAAAGATCAGAGTGGGCAGCTCGAGTGTTTCTGGGAGTCACAGGGAGGACCGAGAGAGTGTGTGTCACTGACAGACTGAGAAACACACTCTGCACTCACCCTGTATGCATGTGCTATGAGTGATGGCAAAACCACTGAAGTATCGCTAAATCGTTCCCATTCAAAGAAACACGTGCCCATGCGGTATTACTGATAATCTGTGAATTCCATGTATTATACGGACATATATACTGTATACATATAAAACAGTGAGATTATTATTATTATTATTAAATAATTATTTGAAATAATTCATAATTTGCTGTTGTCAAGATTCACTTAAAACGCCTCCTCCTCCCTCCAATGACTGGAAAACTTAATTTTGCTAAAGTATCATGTTTTGCCAATGCATGTACACACGTAAAAGCAAGAGAAATATTTTACAACTGGCAAACACTTAAAATATCACTCATGCAACGTCAAGCTGAATCAGAACGTGTGAAAGCTTGTGCAAGTTGCAACAAATTTGGAAGAATTTGGAAGAACAGATTGACAGGCAGCATAAAATGACAGCTCACAGAGGAAGGTCAGGAATTATGGGATATGTTCTGCTCCAAAAGTATTGAACGACAGAGATTGCTTTAATGGGAGGATGGGGCCATGTCCAAACTGGCAAAGGATGGAACAGTGGCCCGGACTGAGTCCCTCCTTGGCCAGGAGAAATAGAGAGAAAGAGAGAGAGAGAGAGAGAGAGAGAGAGAGGAGAGGAGATTGCAGGAGGAAGGAGTGAGGAAGTGGACTAATTTTAGCACAGATGTTCAGTTATGTATGTTACGTTGTATACTGTTTAATGTTGCTTCAGATTACGTAATGTGATATATGTGATAGTTTATACTGACTGAGGGGGTGCAGAGGCTGGTGGATAATCAGAGGGATGGATGGTATGGATGGAATAAGGGAAGGCCAGGGAGAGAGAGCTGCAGCCAATGGGGGAGATGCCTGCTGAAGCAGAATATCATCCAGAGAGGCAGAGTGACATCACAGAGTACAGTAAAGGAATGGCTGAGGACAGAGTGTGTGTGTGTGTGTGTGTGTGTGTGTGTGTGTGTGTGCATGTGTGTGGGTGTCTGTCTGCATGTATGTGTGTATGTGTGCGTGTGTGTGGGTGTCTTTCTGCATGTATGTGTGTGTGTATGTGTGTCAGTCTGTGTGTGTATGTTTGTGTGTGTGTGTGTGTGTTTGTGTGTGTGTGTGTGTGTGTGTGTGTTTGTGCGTGTATGTGGGTGTCTGTCTGTATGTATGCGTGTATGTGTGTGTGTGTGTGTGTGTGTGTGGGTGTCTGTCTGCATGTATGTGTGTGTGTGTGTGTGTGTGTGTGTGTGTGTGTGTGTGTATGTGTATGTGTTTGTGCGGGTGTGTGTCTGTGTTGTGTGTGAGTGTGTGTGTGTGTATTTGTGTCAGTCTGTGTGTGTATGTGTGTGTGTGCGTGTGTGTGTGTGTGTGGGTGTGTCAGTCTGTGTGTGTGTGTGTGTGCGTGTGTGTATGTGTGTCAGTTTGTGTGTGAGTGTGTATGTATGTGTGTGTGTATGTGCGTGTGTGGGTGTCTGTCTGCATGTATGTGTGTATGTGAGTGTGCATGTGTGAGTGTGTATGTGTGTGTGTGTGTAGGTGCGTGTGTGGGTGTCTGTCTGCATGTATGTGTGTATGTGTGTGTGTGTGTGTGTATGTGTGTCAGTCTGTGTGTGTGCGTGTGTGTGTGTGTGCGTGGGTGTGTCAGTCTGTGTGTGTGTGTGTGTGTATGTGTGTCAGTCTGTGTGTGTGCATGTGTGAGTGTGTGTGTATGTGTGTCAGTCTGTGTGTGTGTGTGTGTGTGCGTGTGTGTGTATGTGTGTCAGTCTGTGTGTGTGTGTGTGTGTGCATGTGTGAGTGTGTATGTGTGTGTGTGGTTATGCTGCTGTTTGGTGTATCCATGCAGCAGTAGAGAGAGGCAGATTGTTATCAGCACTTCAGATGGGGGGAGTGTTACTGCTGCAGCCTGAGTCATCACAACAATCATGCTTACTTATAACCCCCATCTACACATATACACACATACACACACACACACACACACACGCACACACACAGACATGCGCAGACACACACACACACACACGCATGCATGCACACAACCTGTTATCGTGTATTAATTTGCTTATAAAATATATTACATATCATAAATCAATCTATTTATGTCCTTATGTGTTTAGATATAGGGCTGCAAACAGAGGACATTAATAAAAATGAATTGATGTTTCAGAGAAGTTTAATTAAATCAAATCAAATCAAATAACCGTCCCCTGGTTCCATCCACTAAAAAAAGAAAAAGGAAAAAGAAATCGGTCTCCGTCTGGCAAATAAGGTGAAATAAGGGCTTAAAGTAAAACCATTGGGAAGGGGTCATTTGGGGTGAGGGACACCAGCAGGACTCCTGTAACCCTGCAGAGAGGAGGTGTGTGTGTGTCCAGGCCTCCTGTAACCCTGCAGAGAGGAGGTGTGTGTGTGTCCAGGGCTCCTGTAACCCTGCAGAGAGGAGGTGTGTGTGTGTGTGTGTGTGTGTCGACGCCTCCTTTAACCCTGCAGAGAGGAGGTGTGCGTGTGTCGAGGCCTCCTTTAACCCTGCAGGGAGGAGGTGTGTGTGTGTCCAGGCCTCCTTTAACCCTGCAGAGAGGAGGTGTGTGTGTGTCCAGGCCTCCTGTAACCCTGCAGAGAGGAGGTGTGTGTGTCGAGACCTCCTGTAACCCTGCAGAGAGGAGGCGTGTGTGTGTCGAGGCCTCCTTTAACCCTGCAGAGAGGAGGTGTGTGTGTGTCGAGGCCTCCTTTAACCCTGCAGAGAGGAGGTGTGTGTGTGTCGAGGCCTCCTTTAACCCTGCAGAGAGGAGGTGTGTGTGTGTCCAGGCCTCCTGTAACCCTGCAGAGAGGAGGTGTGTGTGTGTCCAGGCCTCCTGTAACCCCTGCAGAGAGGAGGTGTGTGTGTGTGTCCAGGCCTCCTTTAACCCTGCAGAGAGGAGGTGTGTGTGTGTGTCGAGACCTCCTGTAACCCTGCAGAGAGGAGGTGTGTGTGTGTTGAGGCCTCCTGTAACCCTGAGAGAGGAGCGTGTGTGTGTGTCCAGGCCTCCTGTAACCCTGCAGAGAGGAGGTGTGTGTGTGTTGAGACCTCCTGTAACCCTGCAGAGAGGACCCTGGTGTGTGTGTGTGTCGAGGCCTCCTGTAACCCTGCAGAGAGGAGGTGTGTGTGTGTCCAGGCCTCCTGTAACCCTGCAGAGAGGAGGTGTGTGTGTGTCGAGGCCTCCTGTAACCCTGCAGAGAGGAGGTGTGTGTGTGTCGAGGCCTCCTGTAACCCTGCAGAGAGGAGGTGTGTGTGTGTGCCTCCTGTAACCCTGCAGAGAGGGTTGTGGTGTGTGTCAGGCCTCCTTTAACCCTGCAGAGAGGAGGTGTGTGTGTGTCCAGGCCTCCTGTAACCCTGCAGAGAGGAGGTGTGTGTGTGTCCAGGCCTCCTGTAACCCTGCAGAGAGGAGGTGTGTGTGTGTCCAGGCCTCCTGCAGAACCCTGCAGAGAGCAGAGAGGAGGTGTGTGTGTGTGTAACCCGAGGCCTCCTGTAACCCTGCAGAGAGGAGGTGTGTGTGTGTGTCCAGGCCTCCTGTAACCCTGCAGAGAGGAGGTGTGTGTGTGTCGAGACCTCCTGTAACCCTACAGAGAGGAGGTGTGTGTGTGTCGAGGCCTCCTGTAACCCTGCAGAGAGGAGGTGTGTGTGTTGAGACCTCCTTTAACCCTGCAGAGAGGAGGTGTGTGTGTCGAGACCTCCTTTAACCCTGCAGAGAGGAGGTGTGTGTGTGTCGACGCCTCCTTTAACCCTGCAGAGAGGAGGTGTGTGTGTGTCCAGGCCTCCTTTAACCCTGCAGAGAGGAGGTGTGTGTGTGTCAAGGCCTCCTGTAACCCTGCAGAGAGGAGGTGTGTGTGTGTCCAGGCCTCCTTTAACCCTGCAGAGAGGAGGTGTGTGTGTCGAGACCTCCTGTAACCCTACAGAGAGGAGGTGTGTGTGTCGAGGCCTCCTGTAACCCTGCAGAGAGGAGGTGTGTGTGTCGAGACCTCCTGTAACCCTGCAGAGAGGAGGTGTGTGTGTTGAGACCTCCTTTAACCCTGCAGAGAGGAGGTGTGTGTGTGTTGAGGCCTCCTGTAACCCTGCAGAGAGGAGGTGTGTGTGTTGAGACCTCCTTTAACCCTGCAGAGAGGAGGTGTGTGTGTGTCCAGGCCTCCTGTAACCCTGCAGAGAGGAGGCGTGTGTGTGTACAGGCCTCCTTTAACCCTGCAGAGAGGAGGTGTGTGTGTGTCGAGGCCTCCTGTAACCCTGCAGAGAGGAGAGTGTGTGTGTGTCCAGGCCTCCTGTAACCCTGCAGAGAGGAGGTGTGTGTGTGTCCAGGCCTCCTGTAACCCTGCAGAGAGGAGGTGTGTGTGTGTACCAGGCCTCCTTTAACCCTGCAGAGAGGAGGGGAGCTGAATCCGTGCTCATGTGTGCAGCAAAGCTGAGCTCTGACTCAGCAAGAGCTACTGCTAAACACTGCTCAGCCAGTGTCATTCTCTCTGTATCTCTCTCTCTATCTGCCACCCTCTCTCTCACACTCTCTCTCTCTCTATTTCTCTCTATCCACCCCTCTCTCTCTCTGTCTCTCTTTTTCTATTTACCTCTCTCTATCTGCCTGTCTCTCTCTCTGTCTCTCTCACTCTATTTCTCTCTCTCTATCCGCCCCTCTCTCTCTCTCTCGCGCTGTTTCGTCTTTCTGTCCCTCTTTCCATTTCCCTCTCTCTGACTGTCTGTGTGTCTCTCTCCATCCCACTGTTTCTGTATTTCTCTCTCTCCTTCTCTGTCTCTCTTGCCCTCTCATTCTTGCCCCGTTAACTTTCTTTCCCTTATTCTTCAGTATTAACAAGAAGTAAATGAGAAAAAAACCCAAAATACCCAAAAGTCCCGAAAAAAAACATGAATACACTTTTTTCCCCAAAGATCGAGTTGTTTATTTTTAACAGCAAATTATAACACTGAGACTGATAGGCCAATTACTTGAGGCAGGGTTAAAGCTTGTCATGGTCCGACCCAGTGTCCTATATTTTGTAGTTTCCCCAAGGGCGACGGGTGCAGTAACTGTCAGTGGCCAGCGGGGGCAGTAGTGTGCCACTCTCAGACTGAGTTCCAGGGTTTGTGGTGCAGGTTCTATATTTTGATTCTGCAGTGCGCAATGCGAAGTCCCATTAAACCGCCTGCTTGCCAAGACTGGGACCGCCTTTTGCCAAACTGTTAATGCCGCGTTTTTTGGACAAAAGCGAGGAACTAGATCTGACAATTGCACTTAGGGACCACAGCTAATGAGCATCAGTGCTAAGCAACTGTAACAGTGGTATTCCCCTTTCTTTCCTGAAATACTGATATGTACTCCTGCAGGACATGTATACGTGGGGCTGTAATCATAAAAGCAGCTTCATCACAGACTAAATGGCTTTAATCAGCATGTTGTCCTGCTCTGATAAAAACTGTGAGGAAAGGCAAACACAAGAAAAAGCATCTTCAGCTGGAGAGTGCTGAAGTTCCACTCCCCCCCCCCTCCTCACTCAACACATCCCCGTCCTCTCCGCCCACCGGCCCATCTCTCCACCGCTTACCCCCCGCCCCTCCGTCTCTGTCTCCTCCTCCTTTCTCTCCTGGACTCCTCCTCCTCTCCCTCCCTCCCTCCTTCTGCCGGTGCTCTGTTGCGAGCGGAGCCCCAGAGCTTCGCCAGGCTATCGATCCCCGCTCTGCCAGCGCAGACGCACCCCCCTCCGCTGCGTCACGGCCCTCCTCCGCCCGTATAAAAGCGGCGGCGGCAGCCGCAGTGGCAGCAGCTCGTGGGTAACAGCGGGCAGCCGGCAGCCGGAGCCATGAGTTCCCTCCACCGCGACTCCTACTTCTCCTCCTCGTACAAGCGCCGCTACGCGGACGCCGGCTCCCGGGCGGCCCCGCGGTCCGCGTACGGGGCCCGCTCCTCCGCCCTCTTCTCGGCCGCCCCCCTCGGGGCGTCCCGCCCGGGCTCGGTGGAGGTGGAGCTGAGCCAGGCGGCGCAGGTGAGCTCGGAGTTCCGGGCGGTGCGGACGCAGGAGAAGGCCCAGCTGCAGGAGCTGAACGACCGCTTCGCCTGCTTCATCGACCGCGTGCGGCAGCTGGAGCAGCAGAACCGCGCGCTGGAGGCGGAGCTCCTGGTGCTGCGGAGGAGGCACGGCGAGCCCTCCCGCCTCCGGGCGCTCTACGAGCAGGAGGCGCGCCGGCTCCGGGCCGCCGTGGAGGAGGCGCGGGGCCAGAGGCAGGCGGCGCTGGGGCGGCGCGACCTCCTGGAGGAGGCGCTGCGGGCCCTGCAGTCCCGCTGCGAGGAGGAGGTGCTGGGGCGGGAGGGCGCCGAGGGGAGGCTGGCGGAGGCGCGGAGGGAGGCGGGCGAGGCGGCGCTGGGCCGAGCCCAGGCCCAGGGGCGGGCCGACGCCCTCCTGGAGGAGCTGGCCTTCCTGAAGAGGCTCCACGAGGGCGAGGTGACCGAGCTGCAGGCCCAGGCCCACTACGGCGCCCAGGTCGCCGTGGAGACGGAGGCGGCCCGGCCCGACCTGTCCGGAGCGCTGCGCGACATCCGCGCCCAGTACGAGCGGCTGGCCGCCCGCAACCTGCAGTCGGCCGAGGACTGGTTCCGCAGCAAGGCGGGCGCGCTGGCGGAGGCGGCGGCTCACCGCGACGACGCGGCGAGGAGCTCGCGGGACGAGGCCGGGGAGCACCGGCGCCACCTGCAGGCCTGCGTGCTGGAGATCGACGCCTGCAGGGGCCTCAACCAGGCCCTGGAGAAGCAGCTGCAGGAGACCGAGGACAAGCAGAGCGCGGAGATCGCCGCCCTGCAGGTCAGTGCCCGCACTGCACGCCATTCCCCCAGATACAAATAATGACACATAATTCTGAATGTGTACTAATTCAGTTAAATATATATTACTGCAGGAATTAGGTACAAATAATGACACATTCTTCTGAATGTGTACTAAATCAGTTAAATATATATTTTTGCAAAGAAATGTAGAAATACAGATTAGAATGAATACCTTCTACAGGTTTTAGCATCTCCTAGTCTGACAGTGTTGTGTGACTCAGCACTCTGAGTCATCTCAAGCAGGTCACCTGCATGTCCTCAGCTGAACAGCGATAATACAGTCAGACCTTCCATTGACCGAGAAGCTGCATGTCATGCTGACTTTGAATTTAATACAAAAATGTGTTTGGTTTTCAGTACAGCCTGACTGTAGATTCATCCTGCTGGAATATGTACAGTAGCCCTCCTAAATCCATCTCACTAGCAGTGAATTAGAGAGAACTTAAGGAGGTAGAGAAAGAGAGAGTCAGTGTTTGTGACCCTCTGTTAATTTTACTGCCCAACATGGCAACACAGGCACACTCTGGTCTCTTATTTCATTTTTCGTGTTGTATGTTACAGTTTGGAATGACTGCTTTGTTTTTTCTGCCAATAATGCACCACTGAGTAGATTTCAGAGAGAACAAAAAAAGAGAAAGAAAGATAGAGAGAGAGCTCTGACGCAGAACTGTTCTCCTCTTAGAGTAAATGCTCTTTGGTCCCAGTAGGGTGGGTGGAGAAAGGTCAGGTGAGGTCAGACAGGGTCAAAGGTCAGGGATCCGAGGCTGTCCTCATCTCTCCTCTCTTCGCAGGACACGATTGGCGAGATGGAGAGTGAGCTGAGAGCCACCAAGTCTGAAATGACACGCTACCTGAGAGAGTACCAGGACCTCCTCAACGTCAAGATGGCCTTGGACATCGAGATCGCTGCTTACAGGTTTGAGACGTGCTCCATTTTTTCAGCAAAAAAAAAAAGATAAATTATCCATATTAAGGGAACATAAAACAATTTATGTGGATACTATTCGAATGAGCCTGAAGATGTAATCATTACAGATTTGCTTTATGTCAAAATAGTGAATCTGAAAATAGTGTCTTCCTCCAATCCAAGGCCGCTTGTGTCTTTCTCCCATTATGACATCATCAATAATTCCTTCCAGGAAGCTGCTGGAGGGGGAGGAGACTCGCCTCAGTGTGGGCATGGCAGGGGGCGTGTCCAGCGTCTACTCTCACAGCATGTCAGTGGCCCCCTCCTTCAGCCGCTCCACTTTTCACCGGCCTGGGCTCTGGCGCCCCCTACATGCTGAGCTCCAGACTGCTCAGCTCCTCCTTCTCCACTGAAGAGGTCATCTCAGCCAGCCACGCCCAGCAGGCTGAGGCCTGCCCCGCCCAGGAGGAGGAGGAGAAAGAGGAGGAGGAGGAGGAGAAAGAGGAAAAGGAGGAGAAAGAGGAGGAGGAGGAGGAGAAAGAGGAAAAGGATGAGAAAGAGGAAGAGGAGGCACAGGAAGGGGAGGAAGGTCTGTTCTGTGATTTGCCTAATAATTGTCACCAAATCATTAAATTTTCAAGGCTCAGTAGACACAGACGTAAATCTGAAGGTTTGAAGGTCATCCCTGCATACAGTAATAATATTCCTTTAATTTTTTTCCTTGAAATGTTGCCATTCCCACCACATACACTGTTTTTATTTCTCTGGAGCTTAGAATAACCAAAATGGCTGACGTTATGACATGACATGGCTTTCCATTTATTTAACAGGAGGTGATGAAGAAGGAGAAGAAGGAGAAAAGGAGGTTGAGGCAGAGGAAGAGGGGGATAAAAAAGGAGAAGAGGAGGCAGAGGGAGAGAAAGAAGGAGAAGGAGAGGAAGAGGGAGAGAAAGAAGGAGAAGTGGAGGTGGCGGAAGAGGGAGATAAAGAAGGAGAAGCACAGGATGAAGGAAAAGAGGAAGGAGAGGAAGAAGAGGGTGCTAAAGATGAGGGAGGAGAAGAGGCAGCTGAAGAAGTGGGGGAGGAAGAAGCAGGAGAGGAGGAGAAAGTGAAGAAGGGAGAAGTAGAAGAGGAGGAAGGAAAGGGGGAAGAGGAGAAGGAGGGGAAAAGCAGTGAGGCAGACACTAAAGGAGGAGAGGAGAAGGGAAAGGAAAAAGAGGTAGAGCAGCCAAAGGGAAAGCAGGAGGAGGAAAAGAAGAAAGAAGACAAGAAAGAAAAACCAAAGGAGAAGAAGAAGGAATAGACTGAAATCTCCCCTGCGTGAGCTCACAGACCAGCATAGCATCTCCCCAACAAGGCTAAATGAGCAAAACAGAAACCAAACGTAACAAACCGTTATATATCAAAACACCTGCAAAATGTAACCGCTTGCAAAGATCCTCAACTGCCGCAAAGATCTAGAGGGGGATGTGTGCATGGCCTCATGGTCTGTGTGCACGTGTGCGTGTGAGAGTGTGAGCGCTTGCACACGATCGAACTTCACATCAGTTAGCTGTCGGAGCGGCGAAAAGTTTATCATTATTTTTGCGTATGTTCAGAAAAGATTGTGTCTGAAACACAAGCTGTGATTCCTGCTCAAAGCTCAACGCTGCTCCACTCTTTCAGATTAAAATATACACATGCTCACCCAAAATTTCCATGATTCATTGTTTTTCTTCTTTGAAAAAAATAATCAATGAGACTATTATGGGGAAAATACTGGCCGATAATGTTCGTATGAGCATATATGGCCCTGCAAAAGCTCACATTACTGCATTGTCACAGGAGAGACTGGTGAGAGGTAAGCAGTTAATGGCAGAAGGCAGTGGTGATCCACCCTGCTCCTGGAGGTCTACCATCCTGTCGGTTTTCATTTCTAATTTGGCAGGCCAGACTCTAATTAGCAGCTCAACATGATCTCTATCTGTTAGATAAGGTTACATGTACCCCAATTCCAGCACGTTTTGTAATTTGTATTTGTCCCACTATTGTAGCTTGTTCTTCTCCCTAGTTTGGCTTGGCATAAGTTAGGTCAGAATAATGTTCAGTGCGTGAACAGAATTGTGTTCTTGGCTGTAAATAGCTGTACATAATGAGTATTGTACCTTATTGAACCTGTGTTTTGTAGTTGCTCCAATGACCATGATATGCACTTTGTACATCGCTTTGGATAAAATCGTCTGCTAAATGTAATGTAATGAGGTGTGCTTTGTTAGGGCTGGAGTAAAACCTACAGGACGGATAGATCTCCAGGAACAGGGTTGGTTACCACTGGCATAGGACCAAAAAGTTGGGTGATAATGGGGCAAAGAGATAATGGAGAAAAGGAGCTGGATGATCATAGAGCATCGGGGTCAAGAAGGCAAGAGAGCGACTAGTAACAGTTCTGCACCTCACAAGAGCTCCTACCTGCTGGACTAAGGCAGGCCACAACACTGAGCCTCATTTACTCTAAACCAGTGGTCTCCAACCCTGGTCCTGGAGCGCTACAGGGTCTGCTGGTTTTTGTTTTCTCCTTAAAATCAGCACCCAATTGAGACCCAAGACACCAGGTGAGTTGAGTTAACTGTAATCAATTGCTCTAATTGATTCATGAAGTGCAGAGTCACTATGAAAACCAGCAGACCCTGTAGCTCTCCAGGACCATGGGTTGGAAACCACTGCTCTAAACACACCTGTCATCAAACATGTAGGAGAGTACAGGTTAAAATCTGTCATCAAACATGGAGAAGAGAACAGGTTAAAATCTGTCATCAAACATGGAGGAGAGAACAGGTTAAAATCTGTCATCAAACATGGAGAAGAGAACAGGTTAAAATCTGTCATCAAACATGGAGGAGAGAACAGGTTAAAATCTGTCATCAAACATAGAGGACAGAACAGGTTAAAATCTATCATCAAACATGTAGGAGAGAACAGGTTCAAATCTGTCATCAAACATGTAGGAGAGAACAGGTTAAAATCTGTCATCAAACATGTAGGAGAGTACAAGTTAAAATCTGTGGTGGCACACTGGCTGTGTCCAGATCAACATGCTTGCCTGCTATTAAGTATACAATTTGTATAGAAACACTTGTATACTCAATAGTAGGCATGTGTGTTGATTCAGACACAGACTGCATAGGTGGCAATGTAGTATAATAGGTTACTGGGTAGGGAACTGGGCTTGTCGGCAGAAGGATTCAGGTACAATTCCCATTTCAGAGAGAGGTACTAAATCTGCATTCCTTCAGTGGAGTATTATTGCGTCAAAATGGAAAAAGTTGCATAAGCCTCTCGGAACAAGAGCATCTGCTAAATGAATGATGCATTCACTGTACACTGCCCTGCTACTGCCCTGTCACAAGCAGGTAAGAAACATAGCAACAGGTAAAGTCACATTCAGTCACACTTGCATATAATTGTTTAGCAGAGGCTTTTGTTCAAAGTATTAATGGACAAGACCATTACGGCAGACAAAACAAAGCTCCATTGACCAGGCAAACAGTAACACCGGATCACACAACACAATGTCACTCCACAGCAAAGCTCTCAATGGGAGGTAAACCCCTTTACGTTTGAACTGTACTGGAGTCTGTACTGTCCCTATTGGACTCACATCCTCCTCAGACCCAGCTACAAAGCTAGCAGGCACTTGGGCCCTCCAGTAACTGAGAGCACTGCTGCAGATATTGGGCCTCATTCACAAAATCTTCTAAAATTATGCTTATTTTTGTTCTTAAAAATGTTCCAATGAAAAACCAATATGGGATTTATGACACGTGTGCAGACCCTTGTTTTTGTACATACAGTCCCCTCCAAAAGTATTGGAACAGCAAGGCCAATTCCTTTGTTTTTGCAATACACTGAATACATTTGGGGTTGAGATAAAAAGATGAACGTGAGACAAGAGTTCAGAATTTCAGCTTTTATTTCCTGGTATTTACACCTAGATGTGTTAAACTACTTAGAACACAACACCTTTGGTATCAGACCACCCAATTTTTAGGTGAGCAAAAGTATTGGAACCGAGAGTTATTAAGTAAATGAAAGCAAATAACACTTAATATTTGGTAGCATATCCCTTGCTTGCAATAACTGCATCAAGCCTGCGACCCATTGACATCACCAAACTGTTGCATTCTTTTTGTGATGCTTTTCCAGGCTTTTACTGCAGCCTCTTTCAGTTGTTGTTTGTTTCGGGGGGTTTTTCCCTTCAATCTCCTCTTCAGGAGGTGAAATGCATGCTCAATTGAGTTAAGGTCTGGTGATTGACTTGGCCAGTCTAAAACCTTCCACTTTTTTTCCCTAATGAAATCCTTTGTTGTGTTGGCAGTGTGTTTTGGGTCATTGTCCTGCTGCATGATGAAGTTCCTCCCAATTAGTTTGGACGCATTTCTCCGTAAGTTGGCAGACAGAATGTTTTTGTAGACTTCTGAATTCATCCTGCTGCTACCATCATGAGTTACATCATCAGTAAAGATTAGTGAGCCCACTCCAGAAGCAGCCATGCAAGCCCAAGCCATGACACTTCCTCCACCGTGCTTCACAGATGAGCTTATATGTTTTGGATCATGAGCAGATACCTTCTTTCTCCACACTTTGGCCTTTCCATCACTTTGATAGAGGTTAATCTTGGTCTCATCAGTCCATAAAACTTTGTTTCAGAACTTTTGTGGCTCATCTCTGCAAACTGTAATCTCGTCTTCCGATTCTTACTACTGATGAGTGGTTTGCATCTTGTGGTATAGCCTCTATATTACTGCTCTCTAAGTCTTCTTCGAACAGTTGATTGAGATACCTTCACCCCTGTCCTGTGGAGATTGTTTGTGATGTCACTGACTGATGTTTTGAGGTTTTTCTTCACAGCTTTCACAATGTTTCTGTCATCAACTGCTGTTTTTTCCTTGGTCGACCTGTTTCGATATCTGTTTCAGTACGCCAGCGGCTTGCTTTTTCAGGACATTCCAGGTTGTCGTACAAGCTATCCGCAATGCTTGTGCAAAGATTTCCCCTCTTTTCTAAGCTTGCTTTTCTCCCAAAGACAGCTCTCTGGTCTTCATGTTAGTTTATCTTTTATAACACAAATGCAGTTTTCACAGGCAAAACCCAAGGCTAAAACCAAGAGTAGACATTCAGAACTATTTATTGTTTAACCAATCAATCTAACAGGACACATCTGGGCAACAAGAAACACCTGTCAGTCACATTCCAATACTTTTGCTCACCTAAAAATTGGGTTGTCTGATACAAAAGGTGATATGTTCTAAGTTGTTTAACAAATCTGGATAAAAATACCAGGAAATAAAAGCTGAAATTCGGATCTGTCATCTCATGTACATATTTTGACCTCAAACTCAATTGTCTTCAGTGTATAGCAAAAACAAAGGAATTGGCCTTGCTGTTCCAATACTTTTGGAGGGGACTATATCTCAGGTGTATGAGATGATGAATGCTGACTCATGTGATTGGCATAAGGAAACAGCCATGAACAAAAACAGATAAGAAAAAAAAAAGATGAATGCCGAAATGTTCTTGGAAACGTTCTTACTCACAGTTTACGATCGTACGCATGTTTCGTGAATGGGGTCCATTCAGTGCAAAGCCGGTCAGACTCAGCCGCCACACCAGTGAATTAAGCACTCAAGTACTTGGCACAAAGCCTCAGTGTAAATCAGTATGTGGTTATGTAACAGGCTTCCCTTCCAATCAGCGCTTGTATTGGATGCTCTCGGTGTATGCAGATGGGTCATTTAAGAGCAGCTACTCTCTCTCCTTCTCCCTCCATCTCCCGGCCAGCTGTCACCATGCCAGGCAGCTGGAGGAGGAGAGAGGGTCATGTGACTCGAAGAGGGAACGGCATTGGCCGTTGGCCTGCTTGGGATTGAAGTCATAGAGGGTCCATTGAGCTTATACGACACTGGACAGTCTTGGACCTTTAGTCCGGAGGAAATGTATTGACTGTATAGGATCTACACTGCCGTGTCCCTCAACAACGCCAGACACGCCCTCTGGGGTCCACAAAGCCACCAGAAAAGCACCAGTCCCTGGCTCCATCACCTCCTAAGACCCAGCAATTAATTTTTGTCCCCTGTAGAGGACATTCGTTCCTGGTTTTACTCAAGAACCACATATTTTATTATGCTACACGGGACATTCAATAAATGTCCCGTGTAGCATAATTGAATTTTTTTTTTTTCTAAAAAAATAAATATTTTTGAAAATATTTTCACTGCAACATATTTTTGCCATCCGAGATCCGTGTATTATGTAAAAATAATGAAAATAGGCTACTTAATTTTTTTTTCTGCGTGTATTAAAAGAACATGATTTCTTAATTTTGCCTTCATTCTTAATAGCTAATGCTTGGTAAGCGATATTTTCTATTGAGTTAAATCAGTTAATGGTCTGATGCAGCGAATAAAAGCAGCGGACAGGATACTCGCTGATCTTACAGAGGTAATAAAATATCTAAAATATCTGCGCGAGTCTGATTGGATTGGAGGGGGGGAAAGCCTTGCAGTTGCTCGTGCTTTTATTTGAGCTATAGGTGCATTTATAAACACGGTGAAAATGCTTTGCATGCATTTTAGTGCGCATGCATGTGTATACTTGCAATGAAGCCGAATTATTTCTTTATGCAAGTCATCTTGGAATTTATAATTACACATTTTGGATCTCGTTTTTTTTTAACATATAGTTATATAACAACACTATACGGCCCGCGCGTGTGTGTGTGTGCTGAATTTCTGTTATAGATTGTTCTGGTATGCTTATCTGCATTTAAACCTTTCTAACCGGCAGTAGTTCGAATTCCGACAGACTCCTGGCTAACTGTCCCGCGCGGTTTCCCAGCATTACCTAAAATAACCCCGCATTGCAGTGTAGAAGGAGGGAAGGTGCGCATTGCCTCGGGACTTCGAGCGATACCCCAAACTTTCTGCCCGACCAATGAATGACTGTGATTGGGCAAGGACAACGTCCTTCCCCTACTGTTACCTACGTCCGTATTCTCAAACGTTAGCGGTTGCTAGGCTTCTCAGGAATACGTCTACGTCATAACATTTTGGTTGCATCGATCAGACTGCAAACTTTAGCGCAACGACTTTATCAATACCGATCCTGTTCTGCGATATGGTGAGGTAATCCTCGCAAATAAGAAAATTTAGGCTACTGGATATTTCTGTGCGTTTCTGCATTTAAATAATTTTAATGCTACTCCTTGTTTTATTTTGATTATTAGCTACTTTATTTTATGCGCATTGCGCACTGGAGTTACAGTAACATACGGGCATCGGCCGCATTTTTTAGGATAGTAGCAGAAATAGTGTCAGAAATAGACGGACATTATCCGGCTTTAGAATTGTACCACCGATTTAACAAACGATCTGGATTCCCCGGGTTAGAAACATAGTATGCGTGTATTACATTACATTAAACCGTGCCTGTTTGTCGCTGTTGACAGCTGATTATAGTTGTTGTGATTATATTCGTTAAGGCAGAGGCCTACAATCTTCTTTTCATCTCCGGAATTTCTTTTTGTGAGTTTTCTAGATCTCCTGTAAGAAACGGTCGTATGTTAAAATGTAACCCTTTTTGTACGACTTGTATTACCAACGCAATTACGTAGCTCTAAACGGCGAAGAAAAACAATCTTGTGACGCTAGGCTACATAGTAAAACGCACAGAGAGATGATACCTTTAAAACCATGACAATTTAAACAAAACCGATTCGTGTTTTATTGTATGTTAAATCCTGTTGTGCACGTGACGTAAGCGAGTAGCTGCTGCGTATCGTTTTGGCTCGCTGGATCTTCGCCGGTCGCGGAAGGACAGCTTCTGGTGTGAAGTGAGGATCACAGCTCACTATCGATCGGGCCGCTGACCTGAACATCACTGGACGAGCTTTTAAATTAAAACAAAGCGCTTTTACGAACAGGACAAGTTACACAGAATAGACTGAAGACAGTGCTTCGAAGTGAACTAGGGGAAATCTTGGAACAAACGCAGCAAGTAATATTTACAAAAGCTAACTATTACATACGATTTACAGCCTTCTAAAATTGTGTTGAAATGGGTTCTTTTGTGCCCCGAGTTTACAAAAATAATTAACCGAACAGTAATTGATTAATAAATTGATTATTATATCGCCTATGGAATTAAGGGAGGAAACATGCATTTTTCTCTGCATGTGCGCGTAAAATACCGACATCCATTGGGTGTTTGAGCCTACGTGACACCTGCCTGTTTGGAAATAGTGAGGCCGCCGGGAGTGAGGTTAAGAGGCTTTGATGATGCCCGTGCACTGTGTGTGCTAAATTAGTAAAACACCTGTTCACAGAATTCACCATATAGAGCCAGGTTTTAGAACCGTAACCTGGATACATTGCGAATATATTTCCGGGGTATCCTGCTGAAGCAGAGTGTTGAAGTCGAGCGTCCATGCAGTGGAAACGGAGAGAAGAAAAAAAAACGATCAAACACAAGTTAATAAAGAGACGCCAGCCAATCCCAGGATTCCAGTATCACGCTTTATTGAGTTGGTGCAGCTGAGAAATGTTCATGGCGAGTAAAGACAAGGGTTGCAAACAGTAGCACCTCATTTATGTGGATCGGTTCATTCTATGCATACATGAACGTGTTTTTGCGTGTTTTCCTGTTAATCTTTTAATTGCACTCATATGATAAACATAAACAACGACAGACAGCATTTTAAGGCTAGGAGTTTTTTTTTCCGGTTTCCATGGTTATTTGCTTCAGGTTTGTGGACTCAACTTATCATCTTACCTCACCCTTCTTGTAATGTATTGTGTATATATATATATATATATATATATATATATATATATATATATATATGGCTCAGTTGGGTTCTTTTCATAAGGCAACTTCTTTTAAATAACATTTCTCTACAAGCATGTTTTTGGACTCTCCCACCCAAGCCCATATCACCCTTAACCCCCCCCCCCCCCCCCCTGCCCCCCCCATATCAAATATAATCTCATTACAATCTCACGTCTCTCATTCTCCCACTGTTCCACCATGTTCTCTCGGCACGCTCCACAGTCCGTACCGACGCACAACATGTTTTCCTCTCCCCAGCTCTACGGAGGGTCCCCTTCTTTGAGCTCGCATGCAGACGCCCTTGACTCAAACTCCCTTCCTACGTATTGCAGAAAACAAACAAACAAACAAACAAAAACAAAAAAGGAGGGAAATAAATGTCTGACTCCCGCGTCTACTCTTCGCATCTGCAGTAAAGCCCATTTAAAGCAGTCGCTCGGCATGCAGTTTTGATTTTTAGCTTGACGCATCTTTATGGCTTCCTTTATGCTTCTTGAATCTTTGTTTTTTTTTTTTTTGTTTTGTTTTGTTTTGTTTTTGAGTGAATATCTTGAGTAAATCTTTCTAATTTCGATGAAGTTATTCGGTGAGTTTCTTTGTTATGCTATTTCTTGATTTGATTAATTTGTCACGTTCCTCAGACTCCTCCGTCCTCCCTCCCTTGCTCTCTCCGTCTCTCTGCTCGCTCACTCGGACTCTGTGGTTTGCTTCACCACCTGGGTGGCTTGCTTCTCCACCTTTTTGGAGGAGACCACCTTCTCCTGCACGGTGGCGCCCGTCTCCTCCACGGTCTGGGTGACGGTGACGGACTTGGTGACGTGCTTGGCGCCGTCCTCGCCGGTGGTGATGGTCTCCACGGTCTTGGTGATGACCACCTTCTGGGCGGGCTCGTCCTTGGTGGGGCTCTCGTCCACGCCGTTGGTGATCACCTGCTGCTTCTCGCCCTTCTTGTCCTCCTCGTCCGGTCCTCCCTTGTCCGCGTCTCCATCCGGGGCGCCGTCCTTCTTCTCGTCCTTCTTCTCGTCCTTCTTCTCTGCGGCCGGTTCCGGAGCGCTCTTCTTCTCCTCTTTGGCGGCGGCGGGTTTAGGCGGCTCCTCCTTAGCCGGGGCTGCTTTGGCGGGAGCAGCGCCTCCTGCTTTCTCCTCCTGTTTCTTCTCCTCCTTCTCTGCTTTCTGTTTTTCTGGCTCTTTCTCTTTCTCTGCTTCTTTTGGTTTCTCTTGTTCTTTTGGTCTCTCTGGTGCTCTCTGTTTCACTGTCTTCTCTTTCTCCGGCTCTTTCTGTTTTTCTGGTTCTTTCTGTTTCTCTGGTTCTTTCTCTTTCACTGTCTCCTTCTCTTTCTCCGGCTCTTTCTGTTTTTCTGGTTCTTTCTCTTCCTCCTGTTTCTCTTTCACAGCCTTAGCACTTTCGTCCTTTGTTTCCTCTTTAGGCACTTTGTCGCTGGGTTCTTCTGCTTTGCCTGCTCCCTTATCGTCCTTTCCTTGCTCCTCCTCTTTCTCTCCCTTCTTCTCCTTCTCTGGAGAGGCCTTGGGGCTCTGGGCAGCCTCCTCCTCTGTGGCTTCAGCCTTCTCCTCTTCCTCATCTTTCCCTTCATCCTCTGCCCCCTCACCCTTTTCCTCAGCCTCGTCTCCTTTCTCCTCCCCCTCTCCGGCTTCGCCTTCTCCCTCCTTCTCTCCTTCATCCCCTTCTCCCTCCCCCTCTGCTTCTCCTTCCTTCTCTCCAGCCTCCTCCTCTTCTCCGGGAGGGCTGGCGGTTACTTTTGTCTTTGTGGAAGGCACCACCTCCCCCTCCCCCTCTTCCTTTTCTCCTTCTCCTTCTGCCTCTGCCTCTCTTCTTTTTCTTCTTCTGCTCCTTCAGCTTCCCCCTCCCCTCCTTCTGCTTCCTCTCCCTCTCCCTCCTCTTCTCCCTCTCCCTCTCCTTCTCCCTCTTCTTCTCCCTCCTCCTCTCCCTTGGCCAGCACTGCAGACAGCTCTTCCGCCATCTCCGCCAGGGCTTCCTCCATCTCAGCCTTCTCGTTCTCCACTTTCGTCTCCTCGATGATCTCCTCCACAAACTTGTGCTGGACCTTCAGCTTGGTAGTCTCCTTGACTTTGACGGGCTGGCGGTAAGCGTAGGAGGTGGGGCCGGAGAACGAGCTGAAGTGGGTCTCCTCTCCTTCCAGAAGCTTCCTGCAGGGGCAAAGCAAAACAGGAAGTAGCAAATACGGAGAGCCGACCCCTTTCTAGAGTTTGCAGTGTTCCAACGGATGCAACAGTGACATTCCCACTGTACTGTGTGCACACATGGCACCAATCAGTGTGTGTTGATTGGTGTGTGTTGATTGTTGATGATGTTTGTATTTACTGCTGGCTGTTCAACAAATTGCCCCTCGAGGATAATAAAGATGACCTTAGATAGAGATAAGGAGACTGGGTCAGTTCACGAGTGCATTTTTGTGTATTAGGTTAAATATGTTGAGTGAATAAATTAATTAACCAATATAAAATAATAAAATTGACAATAATGTTTTGTGTTTCTCAGACTAACAGTTTGTGTAGATGGCAAAGTAATAATAATAGTGCTTTTCTCAAAACTCGAAGCGCTTTTTTACAGTGATGAGGGGAAATCTCATCTCAACCGCCACTAATATGTAGCACAAACCTGGGTGATGCACGGCAGCCATTTTGTGCCAGAACACTCACCACACATCGGCTGAGGTGGAGAGGGAGAGAGCGAGTGATTCGGTGGTAGTTTGAGAGAGCCAGTTTAGGTCTTTTACCAGGGAACTGCCTGCTCTTTGCAACAGGATCATTAATGACCAGAGTGAATCAGGAGCTCACTTTAATGTTGCATCAGAAACACAGCATCTCCTAAAGGACAGTGTCCCCATCACGCCCTGGGGTAATGGGAATTATTTGATCAGAGGGGAAATTACCCCCCTACTGGCCCACTAACACCACTTCCAGCAACAGCTTAATTTTACCCTGCTTTACCCATACAAGTACTAACCAGACCTCCCCTTCTTCTGCTTAGCTTAGCGTCAGCCGTTCTGCAGGAGCAAGGCACATGGTGGCGGCGGAATTGATTCTGTACATTTCAAGGTTACTGTAATTGTGCTTAAATTGCTTAAACACTAAAACCTGCAGAACAGGTGTTTGAATGTCAACCTACATGTACTGAGGATTATAAAATGAATATTACATGTTTCTACACTCTAATGCATTACGCAGCTGTATTATTTACCGTGATAACAGCTACTGTTTAATCATGAATATGTCTATACAACATTTATGGGAAATAAATCCACACGGAAACGGATAAACCTATCATCAGGTGAGCCCCCCCCCTCCCCACCCACCGCTAATCGTCACTGCACCTTGCGGCATATGGAGTACCTGTAAGCTGCGATTTCAATATCCAGGGCCATCTTAACGTTCAGCAGGTCCTGGTATTCGCGCAGATGACGGGCCATTTCCCACTTCGTACTCTTCAGCTCATTATCCAGTTGGCGAATTGTCTCCTGCTCAGAGTATAGAGGAGAAGTTAAAATGCATACAGGTTATAGAAACACAAGCGCCGTCAAATATTGTAGGCTGAGTAATCAGCAATGCAATGTCTCCGCTGTTCTAGTAATTCGATTAATTGGTAATATTTCGTAATATTGTAGTGTGTGAGTTGTTTTCGGTAGTTAAGAACGTACTTCGGAAAACAATGCATCACTGCTGACTAGACTGAGGACGGTGACGTTTGTACTTGAGTGACACACACAGAAGAATACCTCTGCTAGGTATACAAAGGCATGGGAATCCTGTTTGAACTATTAAGCCAATTAGATAGTTCCTTCTTTCACGGCCGTCCTTCGGTTACACCATCTGACATATTATCCCGCACTTTCCTCTTCCAGACACCAAATATTGCGCAAATATAACTTGCGAATTGCATGTTTCTCTTGTATTAAGTTACGCCTCAACACGATGACCAGCGTTGCGGCACACGAGTGCACAATGTGATTTCAGCTATAATTTGTGGGGGGTTTCAGATGTCATTTACTGTGGTTTGTTTCCCAAAAGTTTCTCTCCGAGGACAAAAATAACGGCAAAGGAAGACCTGCTTCAGTGACTCAGCACAAATAAAGGGAGACCATTCCACGCTCTTCTTTCTCCCCTTAACCCCTAATGACCTAACTTGCATCATCGGGGAGGGTAATGGCCCCCCCTTAAGCGCAGGAATAGTTCAGAACCGTCCTGCGCCATAGAACTGCGGAAGAAATTACGCACTGTCCGCATTTGCGCAGCACGAAAAGAGAGACATGGAGAAGTGGATTGTTTTGATTTCCTTGGGGGGCGGGGGGGAAGGGGGATGGAAAGACCTGGAAGTAACCGACATGACTGCGGCAACAAACTACGCCGTAAAATTTAGCAACCGGCGTTCAAAAAAGTGATTGTCGGCTGCAAGTTTCTGTTGTTGCGGTATGTTCGTCAGCTATTTGCAACTAAGCACAAAGCCATTTAAATGTCATAATCAGATAGATGAGTTGTAATCATCGATAAAAAAAGTATACAGAGCCCACAAACGGTCACTTAATTTCACACAT
Source organism: Anguilla japonica (assembly GCA_025169545.1). Classification (NCBI taxonomy): domain Eukaryota; kingdom Metazoa; phylum Chordata; class Actinopteri; order Anguilliformes; family Anguillidae; genus Anguilla; species Anguilla japonica. The sequence continues at coordinate 40,919,799 of CM045896.1, forward strand.
TTGATGCTGAGGGCGCGAAGTTCCGCAGCATTCAGGCTCCCCGGGGAAAAGGTTATCCAGGTATTTATGAAAGGCTACCTCGGTTATTTAAAGCAATACGTTCAGCATTCTAACATGCAGTAAAATAAAGATGCGAGCACCACCAACCCACATTCCATCTGAATTAACTGTACTAAATCTAAAACGTCACGGCACAAAAAGGACACTCATGGAATTACGCGGGCTTAAGAACTCCAAAAATCGGACGAATATCTAACAGTGCTTAACATAATGAAATCATGTAATACATATATTAAACCCCAAGGATGAAATATTATATACATAATTATTCAGTACATATGTTATTATAAAATACGCTCATAGAAGCAATAGGGAAACTTATCAACACAAGTAGAAGGTGAATGTCCTTGCTGAAATATTCTTATAGAGTGAATTTTATTATCCACTTAATTATTTAATAGATTTTATTATTCATATTATTCGTAATCATATTATTATTAGTAGTATGTTATTTATTGAGGGAAACATAACCGGCGCCTCTCACCTGATAGCTGGCAAGGTCATTGTTGTGTCTGTCCTCGATTTCGTTTAGTTGCCTCTCCAGAGAATCTTTGGTACCCCGGACAGACTCCAGCTCGATGGTTTTGGTCTGAAGTTGGCGGCGGTACTCGGAGATCTCATCACGGGCGGACTTGATCGCGTCCTTATTTTGCTCCGCGGCTTCCGTCAGCTTGGCGAAGCGGCACATGAACCAGTCCTCCACCTGCTGCAGGTTCTGGGACGAGTGGCCCTCGAGCTGCGTGCGGATCTCTCGGAGTGCCTCGGTGAGGTCGGTCTTTTGGAAATCCCTCATCTCCACGGTCACTTGCGACGCTTGCACCTGAGCCAGCAAGTCGCTCACCTCTTCTTCGTGGTTGTTGCGGATGAAGGCAATCTCGTCCTGGAGGGACTGTACTTTTTTGTCCAACTCGTCCTTCGCCAGCACAGAGTCGCCCATGTCTTTCTTCAGCGCGCGGATGATGGCTTCCGTCTCCTCCCTGATGCGGGCCTCTTCATCCAAGCGGTCCTTCAGCCGCTGAATGTCGTCCTCGACATGGTCGGAGTCGAGCTGGATCTGCGCCTTGTCGTGGTGAATCTGCTGCAGCATAGAGCGCAGCTCCTCCAACTCCTGGTCGTACATATCACCCAGCTGGGATTGCGACACCTGCTTCTGTCGCAGCACTTGGATTTCGTTCTCCAGCTGCTTGTTCTGCTGCTCCAGGTAATGCACCTTGTCGATGTAACCTGCGAAGCGGTCGTTAAGTCCCTGAAGTTGTTCCTTCTCGTTTGAGCGCTTGTAGTCCCCATTGAAAATAGAGGACTGGGTGAAATCAGCGCTGTCGCAGGAGCTAAGCACGGTAGCGCTGTAGGCACGGGACACGGGCAAATTCACCGTCCTCTTGTAGGAGGATGACAGAGCGGAGTTTTGGCTAGACCTCGACCACGACTGGGACCGGAATCCGCTTGACGGGGTTCCGCTGGTGCGGCTGTATGAGGTCCGAGAATCCATCGCCCTCCTATACGGGCTCCCTATAGTTTCCAGCGTATAACTCATCCTGGGAGACTTCAGACGCGTCTCTCGGTGTCGGAGCGGCGCGTGGTGGAGATGTGTTGGTATACTGCGCGTGTGTGTTGGTGTGCGGCTGTCACAGCGCCGGCAACTCTGCAGACCAGCTTTATATACCGGAGGCGTATTCGCTAACGGGGCAAGAATGACACTCACTTCTCTTATCGTGCGATTGATCCAGTGAGGTGGCGGGGTTTCAAGTCGGTTTCTTCGTACAGTTTCCTTAGTGGCCCTGGGGTTGTGATGACAACGCCACGTGGATTAACGCGTGTGCGCAAAAAAAAGGCGTAAGTGAGCAGGTAGGGAAATCTTACAGAGACTGGGATGTCTGCGGACCCCGTGCTCATTCAGACGATGCAGAGAACTCGCTGAGTCACTCCAAGTTAAATTTTTATTGAGGAAAACTAAAAAAAATCCACCCTTCGCCCACCTTGGAATGCGTATTCTCTTCACTAATATACGAATAAGTGAAATTTATTATACAGATCAACAATTAGAATTGTCGCATTTGTAGGATAAAAGTTTGATTTTGACAGTAGATTATAAGCGCAATAAAAATGGCATTGGTATTCAGTTGACAGTACGTCCGGACGTTCTTATTCAAGGACGTTTACAGTCGAAAAAACAATCGCTAATAATGTATAAATGTATGTTTTATTGTTTATATGATTTCGTTTTGATTGTTTTAATATATAAACATATTTTGACGTCGGTTTATTTGCAGTATAAGTACGTGCGTCCTGCAAAGATACATAAATATGCCATTTATGTCGCTTTGAAATGATCAGAAATCTGACGTTTCAATATCAGTACCACGGACAGCGATATACTAGAACCAGCGGGTACGCTGGAACACGGGCTACGTCTCTACAAGTCTATAGTTCAGATGTGATAGCCAGGTTATCTTCGAGAGAAGTTGATTTTTGTTTTGTCGAGACTGAGTTCAGATTTGGAGAGGGTTGCTGCGCTATTGTTGTCGTAGTCATGAAAAAATTAATTTAAAAAATGTAGAGAAAAAAAACCATAAACGGACAAGCGAGTAAACAACCAAATAAACAAACAAATAAACAAACAAATAAATAAATAAAGTTTTCTGAATGACTCGACTGAAATGACGCCTAATAACGGGAGAGGAGTATGAGACCATCAGCAGTAATTACCCCTTACCACAATACTGTAACATTAAAAGTGGTCTAATGTTACAGTTCTCTATCCGAACACTGCATCATGCTACGGTGCACAACGCAATGAATAGCATGCATTTGTTTTCCATTCTAATACGTATATAACATTTATATGTAGTATTTATTATTCATATAGATAGTTATTGATAGAAAATAGATCGTTTTTCGTAAAAAAGGATGAGTTGCCTCTCAGCGTTCTTGTTTTCGAAGGCTGCGAGAAGTGTAGTTTAAAAGAACAAGCAATTGTTTCTGTGTTATGGTGCAGTTTAAAAAAAAAAAAAAAAGGTTTAAAGTCATTTGGCAGAAGTTAAAAATAAGGCCCAAATGATCATTTTCTTTTCTCTGTGTGCTCTGAGCGTGGTAACGGTCTGTGGCCTGTTTTATGTGCAGTTTGAAAGACAATGAGCCATTTAAAGAGGCCCACGCTGCACATAATTTAAAATGTTGTCGAATGTTCTCTGACAACAACAGAAAATAATGCGCGAGTTCCTTTCGTATAAACTTATTTTGGTACTTCACATTTTACTTAACTGTTGTTAAATTGTAGACGGAGTGCTAGAACTAAATTAGAATATGAACTGAAACTCTGTTAACTTTGTTGGAAGAAGCGAATGTGTCTACGGATTGGAACTACAGTCCGGCAATGTGTTATGCAATAAAGAGTTTTTTTTTTTCATATTACTTTTGACCAAACACATATTTTCCGAATGATAGTTTCTGTTATTACAAGTCGTAAATTAAATGTTGTGAGTTCAGCTTGCGAGAGCGGCAGGGTCGCGTGCCATGCCAGTGCTTGATATCGACTACATTTTTGCTGCGTCATCTTCAGACGCGTCGCTTTTCGGTGTGCTGTTGCACTGCTACAGTATGTCATTAAATTAGTCCTCCACAATTAATTTTAATCTGGACTTTCTGCAGTCATCTTGTTCTCTTCTTTCAGTGATTCTGTCTTTAGAGGAGAATGGTTGGGATATCGTTGATGAAAGACTGTTATTGTAAAACACTGCCATCTTCGGCCTTTGGCCTGGTGATTCGTGCGAGGAGAGAGCGATGCTTTGGGCCAGAACGTAGGGTCAGGCAAGGGTTGTACAGCTATTTATAAAATACAGCTACGCGGTTTTAACACCGTTGCATGTTTATGATATAGGCCTAACCGCAGTTTAACTGAGATGCGATTAGACTTCCCCCCCCCTCTTATACGTGCTTTCTATATTGTTATTGAAGCAGCGCAGGTTGCGTGACATGGAAAAAGATACAAAAGCAGTGAATTGAACCCATAACTTCTTTGTAATTGCATTACATTAACCCTTATGTCACACTGTAAATAAGATGTTTATTCTCAACAAAAAACAACAAAACAAACAAAGCCAGATGGCAGTCTTTTCTCTATGCTTTCAACCCAAGGTGTAGTAATTATGCCAGAGAGCAAGATCAAAACAATCAGGTGAATGCAGTTTCTGAATAAAACAAGTGCACAGACTCAGCTTGTTACCTGATTTTCCTTAATGTGGAATTGGGTGGGAAGAGAGGCCTGGGTTTCACCAGCGAGCGTCTTTAATTTAAGTTCTTTCAAGTCAACGTTCCATATCAGTTCGTTAGACTTAATTGCTCTTAACAGGGGGCAGGAATGGTACTACATACGAATGCTTCTTTTTTTTAAAACCGGCCGTGTTAGGTGTGTCACTGCAGCCCACTGCAGGTAAAGTGGTTGTGATCGACGGCCAAGTTTGGGTGGCCTCGCTCGTCCGCAGAGAGGAGGTCATTCTAAATATTTTCAGGTCCGGTGCCAGCATATCATCGGATGAAATTATAAAAAAAGAAAAACGCTGTCTAAAAATGAGATGCCGTGTTTTTTAGGGGATACGTTGTGGAACGGCCCCCTCTCTGCCACCCGCTCTTTGGAATATGGAAACTGAGATTAGGATTTCCGTTAGGGGTGGAGCTCCTGGTGCGTTTGCCGTGGGAACGCGCCCACAGGCCCGTTTAGCTGCCTGACAGTGCCTCCCATGCCTATGGCCAGCTCCGCACAGAAGCGGCCATGAGGGGGCGCTGTGGAGCCGGAGCAGCATGGCTTCTATTTTCCGATGAGTCATGTAAGGTCATATGTAATCAGACACCAAAAGGACCACAGAAAATAAGAAACAAAGCCCATTTCTTACCCTTGCAAATTAAGGCAGGACAGGAATACAGCTGAGCTCAGGTCCTTTTATTGGTGCCTATTTCTGCAGGATTCCTTACCCTTTTAGGAGGCCCTTATAAAGAGTACTGCTGATTCACAGTGCTGCTAACTATGAACAAACCAGCTGGGAAAGTTGCACTCCTAAGCATTAATACAAGCTGGGTTAAAATTGGTAATACAAATACAACAACAACAACAACAACAAAAAAAACAATAACATCTCTCAGGTAAAATCAGCACACACACAAATATATATGTGTCCATCTGATAAAAAAAATCTTCTCTTGAGTTATTTCCAGATAAATTCCATGCACATTTCCCTCACACTACTGAAACACTTTTAAGTCATTTCATGCTTTCCAGGGGTTAGAAAAATCCTGTTTACGGTTTCTCTCTCATCGCCAGCCCTCATACTGGATATTTCTGTGGAATGCGAAGACTCTGCCTTCATGTATTATGGATGATTATGCAATTTCTGCAAAACCTTGCAGTGAGGCGATGCTAGTCCTTTCCACAGAGCCACACCGTCTGAATGCAGCTACAGACACTGCCGGCACATTCAGCTGCTTTTCTAGACCGGTGAAGACGTGTTTTTAAATGATAGTTTTCACCTGTTCTGTGTTCTAGCGGTCTTTTGGTTCTCTGTGGTGTTCGGGGTCTCATGGTGGCACAGGCAGCTGTGTGTGTCATTCTGGAACGCTGAGAATTCAGGCTCAGACATAGAGCACAGTGTATCCTATGGGAGAGTAAAAACCGGGGAGAGCAGCAGTTTTGCACTCTTTCAACACACCAAAAAAAAGAAAAAAAGAAAATGGAAATAATGGTGTAATATATGTGTATGTTTCAGCTAATTGCTAGAAGTAGAGGAGAAAACACAATATCTAACAATATCTAGCAGAGCACCTAACACAATATCTAACACAGCATTTAACATAATATTTAACACAATATCTAATACAATATTTAACACAACACTTAACACAATATCTAACACAACATCTCACTGAAGTTCTGACCCAATATTGAGCACAATATCTAACGCAACATTTAACAATATTTTACACAATATCTATCATACGTCTATAGCACAGCACTTTACACAAATATCTAATACAACTTTTAACACAATATCTAACAGTAACACAGTACCAAAACACAATATCTTACACAACATTTAACATAAATATTTAACACAATATCTCACACAAAGATCTGACACAAGTTCTGACCCAAAGTTGAGCACAACATCCTGTTTAGATGTTGACACAGCATCTTAAACAGTATGGGCTTGTGTTTCCTTGATGAATGTTTGGTGAGAGATCATTTTCATTTTCGGCCTGTGCTGTCAGTTTGATGAAAGAGTTAATTCAAGGGGAGACAGAGAGTGAGGCAGAGGGCAAAGAGGGTCAGTGGGGTGGAACTTCAGCCCAGATGGGTGCTGTACCTATGGTGAATCTAAATTTGGGATTCCCAAATGGATTTCCCTGGCAGGACACCCAAACCCAAATATTTTTGGGAGACTTTTTTTCTTAAACAAAATTAGGGTAGGGAGGCATAGCAGGAGATGGACTTGAACAAAAGAAAGGTATTTGAGGCAAGCACAGGTAAAGGTACTAAACCTCAGTTCAGTCATTCTATAAATATCCTGCTATATAAATTTAAATAAACGGTGACCTGTGGAAATCCTGCCCAGCTGTACATCAGCACCGAAAACTTCGGAGGTGATTCATATACAAGATGACGTGTGCACAACAGACAAGCTAGAGCAAAGGCATCTGTGCTTTGCCAGGTTGTCCTTCACAGTGTCAGCTGCCTGTTCCGGAGAGAAACTGGCCAAGGCCGCGTTCGGCCGTGCTAATGACCTTGAAGGGGATGACTGTCCTAATGCAGTGGCATTACTGGCAACAGCACTCACCGGGAAAGAGCGACCGTCTACGGTTTCCATTCAATCGCTAAATTAATTTACCAAGGGCTTAAAAATCACAAATCTCATAAATCCTTCATGGTAAGGAAAACAATACAGACTGTAGAAAGAAAGAGAAGAGAAGGTAAAGACAACAGGAAGGAAAGCTGGTCATATGTAATATAATTATGAAAATAATTTTTTTATGTAATACATAATTTCATGTACTATATATTTTATTTTTTTTATATAATTTAACATTGATACATTTCAATTAAAAAATTTCACATATTTTACACAATATTTGAATTCACCATTATTATGTAATCACACACATACACACACACACACACACATACAGATGCATAATTTACGACTTTTTCAGGCTTCCTTTGCTTGATGGAAGTTGGAGTTCTGAAAGGGTGAAATAATGAAGCTGACAGATGGGTTGCCTGGGGTGCTCTGTCACTGTAGACCTTCGGCCCTCTCAGCTGGGCTGTGACGAGCTCTAACTGCTGCACTGCTGGATGCGTTTCAGCTGCTGCTGCAGCAAACGCCACAGACCCCTCCCGCCTGCAGACACACTGCGTTCTGCTCCGGGGGGGGCGGGGCGGGGCGGGGGGATAGATTTTTTTGATGGGGTTTTTGAGGGTACGATTCCTAGAATACCATTTGCAACAGCTCTCAGAATGCGTGAAGTGTAAAAAAAATAAGGATTTTAAGGGGATGACTCAATCTAGCCACACAGTGGCACCGACACATTTCAAAGTAGTGATATTTTTTGCAGAGAGGCTGTTGAAGTGTCTGTTTGTTTTTTCAAGCTGAAATGAAGACACTGTTTTGCAAAAGACCAACATTAAATACAAAAAGAGAGAGAGCAACGTTATACCATGCTGTGATTTGTTGAATGTGAAGGGTAAAATGTCTGTATGAATGGATGGCATTACCACCTGGAGAACCGCTGCCAGGCCAGTTTTTAATGTAGTGGGGTGTTGCCATGGACACAGGGCCCATGCTTAATGTAGTGGGGTGTTACCGTGGACACAGGACCTGTGTTTAATGTGGTGGGGTGTTGCCGTGGACACAGGGCCCATGTTTAATGTAGTGGGGTGTTGCCGTGGAAACAGGGCCCATGTTTAATGTAGTGGGGTGTTGCCGTGGACACAGGACCTGTGTTTAATGTAGTGGGGTGTTGCCGTGGACACAGGACCTGTGTTTAATGTAGTGGGGTGTTGCCGTGGACACAGGACCTGTGTTTAAAGTAGCGGGGTGTTGCCGTGGACACAGGACCTGTGTTTAATGTGGTGGGGTGTTGCCGTGGACACAGGGGACACCTATGGGCCTTTGTGTTTTCTCCATCACAGGACCTGTGTTTAATGTGGTGGGGTGTTGCCGTGGACACAGGGGACACCTATGGGCCTTTCTCATCTCACTCACGCCCAATTACCCTCCTGCAGAGAGACGAGGGCTTCAGGGCCAACAGGCCGGTTCATGATGAAAAGAAGCACGGAGGCTTTTGATAAAAGTAACCACAGCCTTCAGACAAAGAAAAAAACGGCTTTTATTTTGTTTTACTTTTAAAACTGTCAGAAAATTTTAAAGAAAAACAGCTTTTATTTTGTTTTACTTTTAAAACTGTCAGAGTCGGTGCAAAGTGGATGATGAATAGATTCATTCCAGTTTAGTAATTAAATATATAACAGGTATTTTTGAATCAATGAAATAAGAAGGCCTATCTGGCGGAAAGACCAGTGGGAGCATTTGCCGCTTTTCCAAAAACACTGACCCAAAAATGCGTTATAACTGAGGCATTTAAATGCTTTCTTGAGAAACCAAATGCTTGTATGTTATGTTATGTTGTAAGTTAATTTGAAGTATATTATTTTCACACTTTTTCTTAAATCCTATCAGTTTTTCAAAATGCTTTTCATATACTATACTATGAAATACTATGGCTGAAGTATTGTGATACTTTTCTGGAATAATGCAGTGTGTGTGCGTTTCCGTAAGTGAGATGTGTTTGTGTCTGTATACATACCTGTGTGTGTATGTGTGTGTACATGCATGTGCATGCGTGCATGCATGTGTGTTAGTGTGTGCGTGTGTGTGCATGCATGTGTATGTGCGTGTGTATGTGTGCGTGCGTGCGTGTGGGTACTTACGTGTGTGTATGTGTGTGTGCATGCATGCATATGTGCATGTGTGTGTATATGTGTATGTACATGCGTACATGAATGTGTGTGTATGTGTGCGCGCGTGTATGTGTGTGCATGCGTATGTGTGTATGTGTTTATGTGTGTGTGCATGTGTACATGCATGCATACCTGTGTGTGTGTGTGTGTTACTGGTACAGATGAATGTGTTTTATGGGGTCATGGGGTTTCCTGAGGTCTTGCTGTTTGTAGGCTGCACATGCAGAAGTCTGGCACACTCTGGGTCCGGTCTCCCTGCCGCAACTCTCTAAACTCACCCTAAAGGCTCTCAGCTGTCAGGCCTCACTCATGCATGCAGGGAGCAGCTCCTGCACACAGCAGTAATGGAGCAGCTGTGTGTGACATGCGGGGACTGGTGACCCGGGGACACACGGCTGCCGACCACAGGGCTACAGCATGTGTAGCATTAATGCTAGTGTCTGTGTGTGTGTGTGTGTGTATAATGCATTACATTACATTACATTACAGGCATTTGGCAGACGCTCTTATCCAGAGCAGCGTACAACAAAGTGTATAACCATAACCAGGAACAATTGTGTTGAAAACCCTACAGATAAGTACAGTTCCAAGTGCAGGGAACGACCATGTAGTTTAACTTAGACCCTGTAGGTTAATCTGATTAATACAACAAAAACAGCAACAAATCAGTCTATGCAAATAAAACAAGCAATATTTGAGTGGGCACAAGTGCAATAACTAAGTCAACTAAGATAAACAGCTTACCTAGCTACAACCCTAAGATTGTATAGTCAATTAGAGACTACAGGGAGGTAGGGAGGGATGGGGAGAGGTGCAGCCTGAAAAGAGTCTTCAGTCGTCGTTTGAAGGTGGTCAGGGTCTCAGCTGTTCTGACTTCCACGGGAAGGTCATTCCACCATCGTGGAGCCAAAACAGACAGGAGATGTGACCGGGAAGCGTAAGTGCGAAGAGAGGGAGGTGACAGGCGTCCTGAGGTAGCAGAACGGAGGGGTCTGGCTGGCATGTAGGGTTTGAAGATCTTGTGGAGGTATGCTGGGGCTGATCCCTTGACTGCCTGGTATGCTAGGACCAATGTTTTGAATTTGATGCGAGCCATAACGGGCAGCCAGTGGAGGGTAGTGAGCAGGGGGGTGACATGGGAGTGTCTGGGAAGGTTGAAGACCAGACGAGCTGCAGCATTCTGGATGAGTTGCAGGGGTCTAATGGCAGATGCCGGTAGGCCAGCCAGAAGAGAGTTGCAGTAGTCCAGGTGGGATAGTACTATTGCTTGGACCAGGAGCTGGGTTGGTGAGAAAGGGGCGGATTCTCCGGATGTTGTACAGGTCGTGCATATGCGTGTATGTGAATATGGATGCCTGTACAAGGTTCTGCATTCATACGCATGCATGTGTGTGTAAGCCCTGGCATGTATGTGTTTGTATGTAAGTTTGTATTTAAGAGCATGTCATATGTGTGTGCTATGTGCTTGAGTTTGGCCAGAGAATGAGTGTAATGGTAAATGGACTGCATTTATATAGCGCTTTTATCCAAAGCGCTTTACAATTGATGCCTCTCATTCGCCAGAGCAGTTAGAGGTTAGGGGTTAGGTGTCTTGCTCAAGGACACTTCGACACGCCTAGGGCGGGGTTTGAACCGGCAACCCTCCGACTGCCAGACAAGCGGTCTTACCTCCTGAGCTATGTCGAATGTGGGTGAAGAGCAGGGCAGAGATTGGAGTCTGGTAAATAATGGGCATTCGTGAGACATCAGCTGGCACAGGCTGTGCCTTTTGCCCTCTCTCTGAGGCCCAGACAGCTGATGGCACTGTGGGCACCACCGACTCCTGCCGTCCTCCTGTCCGGGCAGGTCACATGACCCCTCTGGCTAGACCCACAATTCTACTACGCATTTGGTATGCTAAACCTAGATGCTCATTACAAGTTAGGTGCCCATTTATTTGCCTGCGGCCCTCCAGGACCGGAGTTATACTAGCAGACACTGCAGCCCTCCAGGATTGGAGTTAAACCTGCAGACACTGCGGCCCTCCAGGACCTGAGCCAAACTTGTAGACACTGTGGCCCTCCAGAACTGGAGTTAAACCTGCAGATACTGTGGCCCTCCAGGACTGGAGTTAAAACATCAGACACTGTGGCCCTCCAGGACTGGAGTTAAACCTGCAGACACAGACACTGCAGCTCTCCAGGACTGGAGTTACACCTGCAGACACTGCTTCCCTCCAGGACTAGAGTTAAACCTGCAGACACTGCGACCCTCCAGGACTGGAATTAAACCTGCAGACACTGCGGCCCTCCAGGACCGGAGTTAAACCTGCAGACACTGCGGCCCTCCAGGATTGGAGTTAAACCTGCAGACACTGCGGCCCTCCAGGACTGGAGTTAAACCTGCAGACACTGCAGCCCTCCAGGACTGGAGTTAAACCTGCAGACACTGCGGCCCTCCAGGATTGGAGTTAAACCTGCAGACACTGCGGCTCTCCAGGACCGGAGTTAAACCTGCAGACACTGCGGCCCTCCAGGACCTGAGCCAAACTTGTAGACACTGTGGCCCTCCAGAACTGGAGTTAAACCTGCAGATACTGTGGCCCTCCAGGACTGGAGTTAAACCTTCAGACACAGACACTGCAGCTTTCCAGGACTGGAGTTAAACCTGCAGACACTGCTTCCCTCCAGGCCTGGAGTTAAACCTGCAGACACTGCAACCCTCCAGGACCGGAGTTAAACCTGCAGACACTGCGGCCCTCCAGGACCTAAGTTAAACCTGCAGACACTGCGGCCCTCCAGGATTGGAGTTAAACCTGCAGACTCTGCGGCCCGTCAGGACCGGAGTTAAACCTGCAGACACTGCGGCCCTCCAGGACCGGAGTTAAACCTGCAGACACTGCGGCCCTCCAGAACTGAAGTTCAACCTGCAGACACTGCAGCCCTCCAGGACTGGAGTTAAAACATCAGACACTGTGGCCCTCCAGGACTGAAGTTAAACCTGCAGACACAGACACTGCAGCTTTCCAGGACTGGAGTTAAACCTGCAGACACTGCTTCCCTCCAGGACTGGAGTTAAACCTGCAGACACTGCGACCCTCCAGGACTGGAGTTTAACATGCAGGACTCCTGGATTTGAGTTTGATCCCGGCTTTGCAGTTTCACTTGGGAATCACTGTAACCAAAAATGTCTGCTGGGCCTATGTGGAGAGACAGTTAGACGGTTTCAGCTATGGCTGTATCATTAATTCAGTTCACGGTTATCAATATTCAGGTAATATTTATTTACACCTCTCAAGAGTTTCTTAAATTTATTTATTGAAAATTAAATTGAAATTAATTAAAATCCTCTGCCAGGCAGCCGTAGAATATTATTTGTTCCTCAAGATCATTATCCAGTTAAAAGATTGAAGTTGCATTCAGGCTAAATTTAGGCTTTTATGCTTTTTTATGGTGGCGTGAATCAATGCAATATGTTCGCCAGTTGGGGGGAAAATCCTGCTGACACAGTGAATCTTTCCACTGCCAAAACAACAGAACTCAGTGAGGTGTAGAGAGGTGGGCTGCAGCTGATTCCAGGTCAGTCCTGAAGCCCGTGACTGCAGTTAACCCGCTGTGGTTTCAGCAGCGCTGATGAGTGTCTGACTGACCCCAGAACAGCGGGTGTGTGAAGGCGTGAGTTTGAGAGCGGTGGGCATTAATATGTTAGAACGAGGGGGTGAAGGAAAGGTGGGGGGGGGGGGGTGGCGTTTGAGGTGCTGAAAAGGGGTGCTGTGAGTCACCCTGGCCACGGAGGGGTGTGGGCTGATGGAGGGGGTGCGATGATGTCATATCGAATGTTTGGGAGGATGGGGAGAGGCGGGGGTGCTGATGTTTGAGGGAGGGCGGAGGGGGGTGGTGGACGATCTGCAGTTTATCTGCAATGCATCAGCAGCTACGCAGTCCTCCCTCTCTCTTTCTCTCCTTCTATCTCTCCGTCTCTGTCCTCCCTCTATCTCTATCCCTCTATCTGTCTGTCCCTTTCTCTCTTGCTCTTTTTCTCTCTCTTGCTTGCTCTCTCTCTCTCTCTCTCTGTCTCTCTCATTCCCCTTCTTCTTGTCATTGCAGTTCAGGCACCAGCAGAGCAGTGCGAGTGCGGGGGGGGGGGGGGGGGGGGGGGGGGGGGGGGGGCGAGAGGAAAGCAAACTAAATTTAGCATGCTCTTCCTAAACAATAAAATTCTTAATCAATTACTCATATAATGGGCAGCGCAGAACGTATGGTAATTTATCTTCGCGGTTGTCCAGGGAGTTAAATATAACTGTAGCTGGGCTAAATGCTGTGAGCCCCACCTTTGCATAAACAGCGCGTTCTGGGCCTTTAGGAAATAAGCACAGTGGACTCAAGAGCCATAACAAGAGTGTGTTTACGCTCACAGTTACAGATAGGGGGCGCTGTGCTGGTACAGGTTACAGATAGGGGGCGCTGTGCTCTTACAGGTTACAGATAGGGGGTGCTGTGTTGGTACTGATTACAGATAGGGGGTGCTGTGCTAGTACAGGTTACAGATACAGGGTGCTGTGTTCTTACAGGTTACAGATAGGGGGTGCTGTGCTCTTACAGGTTACAGATAGGGGGTGCTGTGTTGGTACAGGTTACAGATAGGGGGTGCTGTGCTCTTACAGGTTACAGATAGGGGGTGCTGTGTTGGTACTGATTACAGATAGGGGGTGCTGTGCTAGTACAGGTTACAGATACAGGGTGCTGTGTTCTTACAGGTTACAGATAGGGAGCGCTGTGCTAGTACAGGTTACAGATAGGGGGCGCTGTGCTAGTACAGGTTACAGATAGGGGGTGCTGTGTTCTTACAGGTTACAGATGAGGGGCGCTGTGCTCGTGTAATCTGAGGCATCCCTGATAGGTGCTGTTTTACCGGCTGGCTGCACCGTTGGGTCAGTGAGGACGGCAGGCGGTAAATCGATAGACAGACGCGGCCGCCCACCGCGGCGGGGGCAGCGGGGGCAGTGGGGGGGGTGGGGGGGGGGCGCCTGCGTCCCGGGCCGCGCGAATGTCACGGCGAGCGTGCGCAGCCAGACGGAACCAAACCCCCCAGACCGTGACATCAGCCTCCGCCGCGCCTCACTCTGCTCCAGTCTCAGATCCACTCTTCGAGCGCTGCCTCGTTAGAGCCGTCTGTGTGATGCAAATGGACGCTGCTTTTCACAGCTTTTATAAGGGGGATGTTACTGTGTGTCTCTGTCCCATCTATGCACACAGACTACAGAAATGATCACTCACTGCATAAACATCTTCAGTAGCATATGCATACACATATAGGCTAACAGTAGCCCATTTATACACATATATAGGCTAACAATAGCAGCTTTATACACATATATAAGCTAACAATAGCACATATATGATCTAACAGTAGCACATCCATGCACACACACACACACACACACACACACACACACACACTCATACACGCACACACACACTGCTCACATGCTAGCATTTCAATTCAAGGTCGATCGAAATGGGCTACATCAGCATGCTGGGGTTAGCTCATGAGCAATACATTATGTATACATACATATACATACATACATACATAAGTATCCTTACATGCACATGTTCTGTGTGTATAACCGAAGAGCATAACTTTATAAAAGGTGTACAATGGTGAAATAATACCTGTCTCTCAGACACTGTTAGTATTGGTGCCTCCCTGTCTGTCAGGCTGCAGTTTTTAGTGAGATCCACCGGTACCCTGTGTCTCCCGAACCCGGGGGGTGGGGGGGGATTGGGGGATTTATTTCTCTCTCTCTGGCAGAGTCGGCCATAATTCTGTTACTTTTGGGGACTTATCAGACTCGGGGGTGGACTCTGACCGTGTCTCGACCTCTGTCTGACAGAAACAGCAGCATTTATACTGCAGCTCTGGCCAGACCAGACTCAGCAGCCTGTGTGTGTGTAATGAGTCTGCACTTTTTGCAGATAGCCCTCCCATGATGCTTTTCTGTGACAGGAAGTCCTGTGAGCACATCCTGTTATAAGGCCCAACGGCTTAATACACTATCATTTAGCCGGGGTTTCACAATTTTGATAGCTGTGTTAGAATGATAATGGCTTTCCTTGTTTGAGCTTAGCACTGTCCTGAAGCAGACGTGGGTTAAAGCTGTTTAGTGTCGGGATCAGGTGGTGGTGCAGGGGTCCCCCCGCCCACACAGTGCCCCCCCCCCCCCTCCCCACACCGCCGACTCTCTCTTCCTCTCTGTCTCTCTCTCTCTCTGTCTCTCTCTCTCCCCCTGTCTCTCTCTCTCTCTCCCTCTCTCCTGTGGTTCCAGGGTGGCTCTCTGCTAATCAGTGAAGATGACATCACCACTGTTCCTGCAGAGTCACTCTCCCCCCCCCTCTTCCCTCACACCCCCGCCTGCACATCAGACAGAACCCAAACTCAGACTCTTTCCTGTGCCAGGGGAGTCTGGGAATTTATGCCACCCGGCGCTTCCATGGTAACACAGCTGGAATCAGTGCATAATGGCATCTGAGCTGCAAGGCAGGGCTGCTGAAATATGGCCCTCAAGGTCAGCAGTACTGTCACTTTTCTCTTCTGCCTGAAAGTCCAGAGACAAGCGTTACCACCGATTGGTGGGAGATCATGCTCACCTGCTTCAGGTTTAAATGAGTCCCTGATTAGAGGGGAGGTCTGAAGCAGCAGCACTGCTCGACCTGAGGGTGTCAGAGCTGTAGACAGGCGGGAACAATGAGCCAGAACACAGCATTAGCCTGTCAGCCATTTTAGACCAGAGAAGAGTGAGGGAGAGCTTCACAGGCCCAGGAAGTGAGGGATTCAGCACAGCATCCTTAAAGTTACAGTCTCACACTCACACACACACACACATGCGCACACACACACACTCACGCACACACACACATGCACGCACACACACACACGCACGCACACACACTCATAAACACACACATCACACAGGCACACATACACACGCACGCACAGATATGCACACACATATGCACACAGACACACACACAAACACACCACACACATACACACATATACACACACACACTCATATACACACACACACACACACACATATACACACACACAAACACACGCACACACACCACACATACACACACACACACACACACACATATACAGACACACACGGGGCGACATAGCTCAGGAGGTAAGAGCGGTTGTCTGGCAGTTGGAGGGTTGCCGGTCGATCCCCACCTGGGGCATGTCGAAGTGTCCCTGAGCAAGACACCTAACCCCTAAATGCTCTGGTGATTGAGAGGCATCAATTGTAAAGCGCTTTGGATAAAAGCGCTATATAAATGCAGTCCATTTACACACACACACTTACACACGCTCACACTCAGAAACATACTAACTACAGAGCCACACATTAGCCCTGCTGACTGACTGATTTGATCCTGTAGGGCTCATGGCAAAAGCAGTGCTCACACCATTCAGTATGCTGCCTCATTCTCTACATCACTGATCTAAAGAGCCGGAAATTCTGTTTAACAAATAAAACATGACTCAGCATCCAGTGCTCACATTCATAAGGGTTTCAAATTCATAGATGCGTAAAAACACTGATGAAACGGCCGCCATTGCTTGTTTGCGTTCATTTCAACAAACTCCCGCCCATCCTCAGTTCATTTACAGATAATATAATCAAATAATCTTACAGCTAGTTTTAACAGAGCAAACAGAAGACCCATCGCTGCAATGCAGGAGAAGTTAAACTCTGAAGGGATTTCTTCATTTAGTCATTTAGTTGGTTTAATTATCTCTGAGTCAGGGGCTGTTTCCTCAGCCACTGGCTCCACAATGGCCTGCCTTTTGAGAATAAAACAGTATTACAATTAACGGCTAGTTTGGAGAGTTGATTCTTCTGTATTCATATGCAATGTAGAAGTACCAATTAAGCAATAAATTATCACAATGATAAAATGTCTTGAATGTTTTTGTAAGTACATGTCTGTATGTGTGTGTGTGTGTGTGTGTGTTAGTGGATGTCTGTGTGTGAGCGTGCATGTGTTTGTGTGCGTATGCAAGTACATGCCTGTACAGTATGTGTGTGTGTGAATGTGTATGTACATGTCTATATGTGTGTACATATGTATGTGTGTGTGTGTGTGTGTGTTTGTATGTGTGCCTGCTCCCAATTGTAGTCCATGGGCTGCAAACCTTTATCATTCTGTTTCTCTGCGGGGGTGGGGGAGGGGAGTTGCTCAGGATGAGCAAGACTCTAATCATCACAAAGCATGACCCACCACCAAGAGAGACACACAGAGGAGCAGTTAGCGATGCTATCAGTAGCACAGGCTTACGTGCATGCACTGTAGGCCTGTTTTTAACTCCTTAATACAGAGAGATTTGACCTTTTCTCTCTGAAATGAGAGTGGCTTCTCCTTAACCCCTGAACACAGAGAGATTTGACCTTTTCTCTCTGAAATGAGAGTGGCTTCTCCTTAACCTCTGAACACAGAGAGATTTGACCTTTTCTCTCTGAAATGAGAGTGGCTTCTCCTTAACTCCTTCAGTGGAGTGTCCTTACCTGTCTGCAATAGATAAGGGCCCAGGCCTCTGTCCGTTTGACCACAATTCAACAATGCCTTTCGATCTGAGAAAAAAATGTAAAACAGTTTTTAAACAGGCTACTTGCACATCACTGGGTAAGTGATCACTAAAAAAAACAAAGAAACGTGGAGAAAAAAAACCTTTGGGAAAAAAGATGAAAAAAAATCTGCTTGAGGCCAAAACGGAGAAATGTAAGCAGCTTAAGTCTGTGATTGTTCTCTAAAGGCAGGATTCGGTCCCGCAGCTGGGCTTGCACCGCGACAGTTATTATGTAAGGGCGAGGAGGAGGCGAGTTAACCAGCGCTCGAAGATAAGTGTCTCAACTGTCGGTCAGACAGAATAAGAAGCAGTCACAGGTCTCAGAATTGGATAATGTAATTCACTGTTTTCATCGCCACATCGCGTTAATAGAGGAAACATGTTCCTTTTTTAGGTTGTGTTAGCATGTGTAGCTGCTAATCATATCTCCCGGTAGCACCCTGGATGTATTTATAGCGCGTCACTGCTCAGACGTGTAAGTGGTTTTAATAAGACAGCAAACCTACGCTTCTTTCCGAAGGAAATCGCAGCGTCTGCAGAGCCGAGTCTCTGGCTGGCTGCAGGGGACGCGGGTAATTAATAACGGCGCCGGTTTTGCATCTCAATGCAAAATCTTCAGTCAGTGTTTCTGGAGGCTTCGACCGTAACGGACAGAACCATGCTGCCCTCTACTGGACATGTGCGGTAATAACCTAGTGGCGACTGGGATGGAACGCGTAGGTGCGACTGCAGACTTCGAGGCCAAATTTAAGGTCGTGCAGTTCTGCACTGTAAAACCGAGATGTAATTTCTTAAACGAATTATGGCATTAAGGATAATTCCTGACTATGCGCGCGGTGGTTTCAGTACTGTGTCTTTGTATAGCAGTGTTTTCAGATTGACCAAATATTTACAGAACACTAATTACAAATGTTGAATAATGTGTTGCACTACATAGGTCTGATAATTGCCATCACTGCTTCAAAATATCATAGCATGCATTCGGTTGTTGCTGTAGCTGACCACATTACAGTTACAGTATGAATCTTCTATTTGCGTTTTTTTCAGAGGCATACCTCAGATGACCTTGAAAGCATTTGCAAAACCCACACACATCATGATAAACACGGCCAGTTTACACAAGTGTACTGTTCACCGTTATACATTCTGCACCGCTATGTTAAAATAAAATGGGCTTACACCTAGCATACTTCTAATACAGATGGCACCACGTTTTTTTCCCACTGGGTTTAAAATGAAGCTTGCGTTCAGAAGGAACCACGTTTCTTTTATTTGAGTTTAAAATGAAACTTTCGTTGCGGAAGGTAGCTGAGATCCATATTTCCTGCGGGCTGTCTGGTTGTCTGCAGGGGGAGTGCGATGTTCAAAAAAAGAGGGAATTGTGAGCTGTAAGTAAAGTAATTAAGGACACAACGCCGACGCCCGTAACGAGCAGACAGCCGACTGCAGCTGCCGCGCTCTGTCTGAATAGGGGCCGAACTAACCGCCTGTAGCAGTGGAGAACGGGTCGAGGGAATACGGCTGTACTGGGCACTCATTAATGGACGGGAGATTGCATTTTTCTGAGCTATTAGAACGCCACATTGCAAACCAGTAATCTGTGTGTGTGTGTGTGTGTGTGTGTGTGTGTGTGTGTGTACACACTGACATTACTATATTTATATATGCATATATACTGTATTTATATATGCACATACATTTCTGAATTTAATTTGTGCAAATCTCAACGATATTTAAATATGTCTTTTAAAAAATGAAATAGCATTAAAGCGTTAATATCATCTAATAAGAAAATTAACTATTG
Organism: Anguilla japonica; assembly: GCA_025169545.1. NCBI lineage: Eukaryota > Metazoa > Chordata > Actinopteri > Anguilliformes > Anguillidae > Anguilla > Anguilla japonica. The sequence goes on from CM045896.1 coordinate 40,939,286, forward strand.
TACAATATGAGAAGTATTAAAACCATAAACAACATGGTTGGGTTCACTGGGTTCACTGTAGTGAACCCACTAAAGATATTTTTGTGCTCTCTAGGGGTAGACTGGCCTACTTTCTGTCACAGTAACGTCAGACATGTCTCAGTAAGTGAGATGTTCACCCACAGTCCGTTTGGAGTGAATTTAGCCGTGTTCCCATGGCTGCCTGGTTGGTTCTGCAGTGCTTTCAGAGCTCTTAAAAACCTCATTTATCAGTTTCTCTTATCTTTGCTTTCATTCTGGAGGGAGCTGGGCATCTTTGAAAAAGTTCAGATCTTCATTTTCTGATGAGCAAAATGTCAAAAAGGTTTCAGAGCAAATAATTTGACACAGAAATATTACTGTGGGGAGGGGTGTGTGTGTGTGTGTGTGTCTGCGTGTGTGTGTGTGTGTGTGTGTGTGTGTGTGTGTGTTTGTGTGTGTGTGTGTGTCTGCGTGTGTGTGTGTGTGTTTGTGTGTGTGTGTGTGTCTGCGTGTGAGTGCGTGTGTGTTTGTGCGTGTGTGTGTGTTTGCGTGTGAGTGCGTGTGTGTGTATGTGTGTGTGTGTGTGTGTGTGTGTGTGTGTGTTTCTTGTTCCATTGCTGCTAAGGTTTTATTTTTACATTTTGGCTTGTAACTGGAGCTCATTTTAAATGACTGCGGAAGGAAGACAATGAAGTGGGCGGAGGAGGAGGAGGAGAGAGAGAGAGAGAGACAGAGAGAGATACAGATAGAGAGAGTCAGAGAGAGAGATACAGAGGGAGAGAGAGACAGAGACAGAGAGAGAGAGAGAGGGAGATACAGATGAGAGAGACAGAGACAGAGAGAGAGAGAGAGATACAGATGAGAGAGACAGAGACAGAGAGAGAGAGAGATACAGATGGAGAGAGAGAGGGAGAGAGAGACAGATGGAGAGAGAGAGAGAGAGATAGATGGAGAGAGAGAGACAGAGAGGGAGAGAGGGACAGTACATTATTTTCTCCCCCTGTCCCTGAAACATTGAGGCTTCTAGCTGTCTGTAGATGGTAGATGTACAGTAACCCAGGGTTCCCAAATATTTTACTCTCCAGGAAGTCTAAAGCTACCTCCCCCACCTCCATTAAATATTAACTCCTCTAACCAACACCCACAGCAGGCTACAATGCAGTGGTTCAGAACAAGGACATGGAAGCATTTCCAAAATGTGACTTCATATACAGCAAGATGGATCCACATGTAAAAAGAATCAGGTCTAATCATGTTCACATTTCCTAAGACATGCAAACCAGATGTTTTTTTTGAAATCCTGATTTATTTTACCATTTTGCTGAAGATCCTCAGAGACTGGGGGTCCCCCGGTTTAGATTTGGGAACCCCTGCTGCTCCTCCCCTGCAGCATAGCTCTCTCCCTGGTAGTGGGCGAGTGGAGGAAAAGAGGTGGGGAGTGAAAAGTAAAGGGACACACCCTCTTTCCTTGGCTCCCCCCCACCCCATTTCTGCCATTGGCTATGTCTTTTCTCATTCCCACTTTAATCCGATGACACAGAGGCCTGGTTTTCCAGTGACAGCGTGATAACTATGAACTTTTGCATCGTCATTTTGGGACATTAACCCTCCTGTTATGTTGCAGGTCAAATTGACCCTTTTTAAAATTTAAAAATCTAATTAAAAAAAAAATTTTTTTCAGTATGAAACTTCTTCTACTGGCCTTAATTAGTGTAATCAACATTTAAAATGAAAATGGTTCATTTCATGTATTTGCAACGCCTCCCCCCCCCACATGTTTATATCACAGAGATACTGTTCGGGTCCAGGGTCCATTTGACCCGGCAGTAAAAGTGGAGGCTTAAAGGGGTCAAAAGTGTCAAATTTAGACCATTTCTTTCTTTGCAAATGTGAGACATAAGGTATTTCCTACTTTGTCCCACCATATTTCACCCCAATCACACACACCCGCATGCACGCACGCATGCATGCACACACAGACACACACACACACACCTTATTTCACCCCAATCTAACACACACACACATACATACACACACTCTTTCTCCCTATTCTCCCTACCTCACCTGTAAAGTGTGAAAAAGTCCAAGTCATCTTCACAGACACCACAGCCCTAGTGTCGTACTGCCCCAAAAAGGGAAAAGATGTTTTGCTCATGCGCACTCTCAATAAAAATGCTGAAATCAGAACCAGAAACCAAGCATGATCCTAGATTACAATGCCACCAAAAGGGGGGTGGAACAACTTGGACAAAGTAACGGGGTCCTACAGCACCAAGTGAATGACTGCGCGCTGGCCTTTAGGGATCTTTTATAACATAATTGATTTATCAGCCTACAATGCGTTCATCTGGACAGAGATTTATCCTGAGTGGAACGTGTCAAAGCTGTACAAGGGGCGCATCTTCCACGAGGAGCTGGGGAAGGCACTCGTGGTACCGCATATACAACGGAGGCAGCACAAGGACCCCAGTCACTGCAGCCACAGTGAGGGAGATCCAGGAGAGGGCTGCACCTAGTACACCAGTGCCTGAGTTAAGTAAGTGTGTGTGTGTGTGTGTGTGTGTGTGTGTGTGTGTGTGCGCGTGTGCATCAGGGGATCGAGATCAGCAAAAAGACATAGTAAAGTAATCATCATCCTCATCTTTCTAGGTTGCTGCTGGGGGAAAAAGGAAGAGGAGGAGGTGCCAGGTCTGCAAGCCATCCGATGACGTCAAGACGAGCACAACATTAATTTGCACAAAGCACACCCTGACGACATGTCACTCGTGTGCTGTGTAGACACACACATACACACACGCCTCGTTTATATTGCTCATCTCTTGTTCATTTTTGTTCATTTCTGGTTCTAAACATTCTAAACATTGCAAAATAAAGTTTACTTTCAATAAAAATCCTTATGACTCATTTGGCTTGATTTTAAGTGAACGGATCGATTTGACCCTGAACAGAAGAGGTGTCTCATTTATCAACATCACCCCATGAAAAAAAAAGTTTAAAAATGTAAAACAAATTTTAAAAAATTAAATGTTATGTAAAACTAATGTATTTTATATCTAGGTTTTTCCAATGTACAGAAAAAAGAGTTTGAACATGTATTTTTTTCTGAAAAATGAGTGAATTATCCTAATGAAGCCATGATCTATGAGAGGTGAATGACACCATTGCACTAAATATTGATTGAATTGTTAGTAATGAGGTACCCAAACAATGTTTATTAGGATTTTTTGGTTTCTGACAACTTTTGGATGTTTAAACATGCACCGGGTCACATTGACCCAGAAACATTTTTGCTGTTCCTGACAAATGAACAGAACAGGAGGGTTAAAGGAATTCAGGGCCTAACAAGCTGTACACAGTACTTTACAGAGGATAAGGAGCTGTAGCTCTTTTGAACAGAGGTTGCAGGTTTGAGTCCCTGGTGCGGTAGAGCCATCGAGTCTTGAACCAAGGTGCTTTAGCTTATTTTTTTCAGACTGTAGCTACTAGTGATAATATGTTCACTTAGTCAGCAGTCTTGGAGAAAGCTACAGGTTTACTAACCGACTGTTTCCAGTTTTTCTTGGACAGGCTGCAGCGATAAGGCGCAAGTAGGCCTCAGCTTGCTTCTTGGCTTTGAGAATAGCGATAGAGTGGCTGAAGTCAAATTTTCGGTTTGTCAGGAAAGGTGGTAGTGTGCACAGTAAAAACCCTGTGAATGAGATTTAAAATGGGACTGTCGACACGGTTTATCGTCTCCCTTCATGCTTTACATGATATAGAAAAGTGGCTTCGCCCTGCTTCACCGGGGCCTACTCTCTGGGGGGGGGGTGGGGGGTGATCTGGCTGCGATGAATATCCATATTTGTTTTGTTTAACACTTGGGTATTAGTACAATGCGTGAAAACACAGGGACAGAGCATGACAAATTTTGTTCGGAACCGAACGAGAAACAGACTGTCAAACTCAAATCCAACATGTTTATGGGCAAGAGACGAATTTGTGCATGTGACTCATATGTAACTTTCTCATGCCTGGCATCAGTTTGTCACACACGGATATGCATGCCACGTTCACTCGTGTGTTTTCCAGGGTACGAGATAAATCCACTGAAAAGAAAAAAGATGCAGATTGATGTTTGTTTTCCTGAACGTTCACAGAAACACTGAGGCAGGAGGGGTCTACTGTGCTGGTTGTACAGTGCCTTCGGAAAGTGTTCAGACCCCTTCACTTTTTTCACATTTTGTTACGTTGCAGCCTTATTCTAAAATTGATTAAATTCATTGTTATTCTCATCAATCTACACACAGCACTCCATAACGACAAAGTGAAAACAGGTTTTGAAATTTTTTTCTTCCTCGAGCTGGCCGCCCGGCCAAACTGAGCAATCGGGGAAGAAGGGCCTTAGTCAGGGAGGTGACCAAGAACCCGATGGCCACTCTGACAGAGCTTTAGAGTTCCTCTGTGGAGATGGGAGAACCTTCCAGAAGGACAACCACCTCTGCAGCACTCTACCAATCAGGCCTGTATGGTAGAGTGGCCAGACGGGAGCCACTCCTCAGTGAAAGGCAGATGACAGCCCGCTTGGAGTTTGCCAAAAGGCACCTAAAGGACTCTCAAATCATGAGAAACAAGATTCTCTGGTCTGATGAAACCAAGATTGAACTCTTTGGCCTCAATGCCAAGCGTCACGTCTGGAGGAAACCAGGCACCGCTCATCACCAGGCCAATACTAGTCAGGATCGAGGGAAAGATGAACGGAGCAAAGTACAGAGAGATCCTTGATGAAAACCTGCACCAGAGTGCTCAGGACCTCAGACTGGGGCGGAGGTTCACCTTCCAACAGGACAATGACCCTAAGCACACAGCCAAGACAACTGTGGAGTGGCTTTTGGAGTCTGTGGATGTCCTTGAGTGGCCCAGCCAGAGCCCGAACTTGAACGCGGTCAAACATCTCTGGAGAGACCTGAAAATAGCTGTGCAGCAACGCTCCCCATCAAACCTGACCGAGCTTGAGAGGATCTGCAGAGAAGAATGAGAGAAATACCGCAAATACAGGTGTGCCAAGCTTGTCGCGTCATACCCAAGAAGACTCGAGGCTGTAATCACTCCCAAAGGTGCCTCTACAGAGTACTGAGTAAAGGGTCTGAGTACTTATATAAATGTAATATTTATATATAAGTTTTTTATTTTTAATAAATCTGCAAAAATGTTGAAACCGGTTTCCGCTTAGTCATTATGGGGTATTGTGTGTAGATTGATGAGAATAAATATGAATTAAATCAATTTTAGAATAAGGCTGTAAAGTAACAAAATGTAGAAAAAGTGAAGAGGTCTGAATACTTCCCGAAGGCAATGCATGTTCTCAGAAATGCAGAGGTGGGAAGGATGTACAGTGCTGGTTGTTTATAACCTTGAGTGTTGGGATGTTGTTATTTATTTTGGCTCCCCTCTTTTCGTCCCTCCGTCCATCTCTCTGCCACTCTCCTCTCCCCCCTCTGTCTTTCTATGCCCTTTCTTTCTGCATCTCTTCATCCCTCCCTCTCTCAAATTCACTGGAGCTCCTCCCTCTCGCACAGCCAACGCCCAATCTCTGCAGTGCTGCAGTCTCTCTCTCTCTCCCTCTCTCTCTCCATCCAAAATTCCTCTGCCCCCTCCTGTTCCTCTCTGCAGTGAAGGGGGAGGGGGGAGGGGGGGTTGCTCTCACGACTGACATCCAGGAGTTTGATACTGCATTGCACCCAGGTCAAATGAACAGAGCCAATGAAGGAATCAGTGAGTCAGTCAGTGAATCAGTCAGTCTCTCACCCACTCACTCAGTCCTAAAGTCAGCAAATCATTCCATCATTCTGTGAGTCAGTTTGAGTTTCAGCTGGTCATTTAACCTGTCAGTGAGTCAGTCAGTCAAGTGAGCCATTCTTTCAGTGAGTCGGTCAGTGTTTCTTGTCATTTAGTCTGTCAGTGGTCCAGTCAGTCAGTGAGCCGTTCTTTCAGTGACTCGGTCAGTGTTTCTTGTCAATTATAATGCCAGTGAATCAGTCAGTCAGTGCTTTACCAAATAGGAGGAAATCACCAAGGATAAAAAAAAATGATTAGGAAGCAGTAAAAAAGTGATGACAAAAATTTTACGCAGTAGTTCCAACCCTGAGCTTGCAGTAGGATGCTGAGAACCCTCAGCATTTTGAAGACCGAGTCTTTGTGCTATAGAAACCCCATAGTGCCAGCACAGATTACCTGCCTGATACAGAGCCACATCCACACTCGAGGTCATCAGCGCTGAGCTACCACAGAAAGGGACAGAGGGATCTCAGAAGGGGAAGATAAAGTTCTGAGTTTGTGCTCAGTGATGATGCGGAATGGCAGTGGAGGTTGCGCTCGGTGATGATGCGGAATGGCACCAGAGGAGGCGCTCAGTGATGATGCGGAATGACAGTGGAGGAGGTGCTCGGTGATGATGCCGAATGGCACCGGAGGAGGCGCTCGGTGATGATGCGGAATGACAGTGGAGGAGGCGCTCAGTGATGATGCGGAATGGCACCAGAGGAGGCGCTTGGTGATGATGCGGAATAACAGTGGAGGAGGCGCTCGGTGATGATGCAGAATGGCACCGGAGGAGGCGCTCGGTGATGATGCGGAATGGCACCAGAGGAGGCGCTCAGTGATGATGCGGAATGACAGTGGAGGAGGCGCTCGGTGATGATGCAGAAGGACAGTGGAGGAGGCGCTCGGTGATGATGCGGAATGACAGCGGAGGAGGCGCTCGGTGATGATGCGGAATGACACCGGAGGAGGCGCTCGGTGATGATGCAGAATGACAGTGGAGGAGGCGCTCAGTGAAGATGCGGAATGGCACCAGAGGAGGCGCTCGGTGATGATGCAGAATGGCACCAGAGGAGGCGCTTGGTGATGATGCGGAATAACAGTGGAGGAGGCGCTCGGTGATGATGCAGAATGGCACCGGAGGAGGCGCTCGGTGATGATGCGGAATGGCACCAGAGGAGGCGCTCAGTGATGATGCGGAATGACAGCGGAGGAGACGCTCAGTGATGATGCGGAATGACAGTGGAGGAGGCGCTCAGTGATGATGCGGAATGATAGTGGAGGAGGCGCTCGGTGATGATGCGGAATGGCACCGGAGGAGGCGCTCAATGATGATGCGGAATGACAGTGGAGGAGGTGCTCGGTGATGATGCGGAATGGCACCGGAGGAGGCGCTCGGTGATGATGCGGAATGACAGTGGAGGAGGCGCTCAGTGATGATGCGGAATGGCACCAGAGGAGGCGCTTGGTGATGATGCGGAATAACAGTGGAGGAGGCGCTCGGTGATGATGCGGAATGACAGCGAGGAGGCGCTCGGTGATGATGCGGAATGGCACCAGAGGAGGCGCTCGGTGATGATGCAGAATGGCACCAGAGGAGGCGCTTGGTGATGATGCGGAATAACAGTGGAGGAGGCGCTCGGTGATGATGCAGAATGGCACCGGAGGAGGCGCTCGGTGATGATGCGGAATGGCACCAGAGGAGGCGCTCAGTGATGATGCGGAATGACAGCGGAGGAGACGCTCAGTGATGATGCGGAATGACAGTGGAGGAGGCGCTCAGTGATGATGCGGAATGATAGTGGAGGAGGCGCTCGGTGATGATGCGGAATGGCAGTGGAGGAGGCGCTCGGTGATGATGCGGAATGACAGCGGAGGAGGCGCTCGGTGATGATGCGGAATGGCACCGGAGGAGGCGCTCGGTGATGATGCGGAATGGCAGTTGAGGAGGCGCTCGGTGATGATGCGGAATGGCAGTGGAGGTGGCGCTCGGTGATGATGCGGAATAGCAGTGGAGGAGGTGCTCGGTGATGATGCGGAATAGCACTGGAGGAGGCGCTCGGTGATGATGCGGAATAGCAGTGGAGGAGGCGCTCGGTGATTATGCGGAATAGCAGTGGAGGAGGTGCTCGGTGATGATTCAGAATGGCACCGGAGGAGGTGCTCGGTGATGATGCGGAATGGCACCGGAGGAGGTGCTCGTGATGATGCGGAATAGCACCGGAGGAGGCGCTCGGTGATGATGCGGAATAGCAGTGGAGGAGGCGCTCGGTGATGATGCGGAATAGCAGTGGAGGTTGCGCTTGGTGATGATGCGGAATGGCACCGGAGGAGGCGCTTGGTGATGATGCGGAATAGCAGTGGAGGAGGCGCTCGGTGATGATGCAGAATAGCAGTGGAGGTTGCGCTCGGTGATGATGCGGAATAGCAGTGGAGGAGGCGCTCGGTGATGATGCGGAATAGCAGTGGAGGTTGCGTGTTGACGTCTCAAGGCCAAACTGCCATTTCCCCCCCTGAGTGAGGCACTGATCAAGGCAAACAGGCCTCCATTGATTTCTCCAGACGTAGAAGAAGCTCAATTTGTAAAACAGCATGAGCTACCTGAGCTGACCTGGGCAAGTGCATCAGCAGGGCAAATATGTAATGCGACATAATGCTTGTAAACCTGAACCCGATATACTCCATTGATCTGGAGTGGCGCTATTAATGTCCTGGGTGGCAGGGAAGGAGAGTTTTCCACAACTTACCTCCCCTAAGACCACAGAGACAGAATGGTATAAGGTCATTTAAGGATTCCTTGTTAACTTTCTCTGAATGCATTCATATACTGTATCTGAATATCGAAGCTGGAGGTTTTCAACTTCACATTGGAATCATTTTTATGCCGCGTTCCAGAGACATCGGGAACTGGGAATTTACCAGTACCAACTGGAATGCCCTTCCAACTCAGAAATTCCAAATCGGGAACTGGGGAACATTTTTAAACCCCGAGATTATGACATACCGTCATTTGACGTCACATCCAACATGGCTGCCTCCAAAGTCAATGGTAAATAAAATAACTGTAGCATGTTTTGAAGCTTTTGAGCACCGTTTTAAGTTGCTTTTCTGGTGGTGGCTGCCGAAATTTGGCCGGTGTTGTAGTTCCAATATAGCAACTAGTTAGCAACTTGCTTTTTTAAAGCTCATAACAGCTTCGAAATTCACCCATGGCAGAAGAAACTGCCAGGTTGGCCTACAAAAAATACATCATCTACGAAGTGACCACTGGAGCGCTCCGAGCTCGTAAATCCGACCTCCCAAGTCGGAGCTACGAGTTTCTGAGTTCACCTGGAACGCAACATTAACTCATCCTGAGAAAGCAAAAACGTGTCGGACTGACAATCTAAACCAGTGGTCTCCAACCCTGGTCCTGGAGAACTACAGGGTCTGCTGGTTTTTGTTTTCACCTTATAATCAACACCCATTGAGACCCAAGACACCAGGTGAGTTGAGTTAACTGTGTAATCAACTGCTCTAATTGATTCATGAAGTGCAGAGTCACTATGAAAACCATGGCGACCACTGATCTAAACCATAACATGAGGAAAGAGGAAAGTGTGACTGCAAGTGTTAGGCATACACTCATCTGGTGATTTTGATTGCTCTGTTTTCAGCATTAATTCACCTGCAATTAAAAAAATAAAATAAATTAAAAATAAATTCTGACCAAATACCACTCCTAGGTTTTGCCTGTGCTGACAGCAACAACAAGAAAAACTTCATACTTTTTTTTTAGATTTAGACCCACAGTATTGATTCCCCGCTCCAGTGGGACGGTGAGAGAGTTTCTGCTCTCTGGCCAAATGCCTTTTTTTTTGCCTTGAGCTCCGCCCCCCATTTACAGAGCAGCGCCTCCGTCTGCCCTGCTGATCGATGAGCCCTAATGGAGACGATCAAATTCAGCCGTCCCGTCAGGGCCATCTCTGATTCCCGCATTCCACCCACACCATGGAAGACCTTCACTGCTACCGCAACCGAGACGCAACCGTCACAGATCGCTTTAGGACGTTTAACAAAACGTGACGGAGCACTTCTGTAAAATGGCTTGTTTAGCGTGTGGTGCTTAGTTGCTCATTTTGTCTCATTTTAATGTCATGAATATTACTGGTATATATGTCCCATACAATATGCTTGCTGAGCATATTGTATGGGACAGCGCTGTTCAATACACAATGCTCAATGCAGTTGAATTAAGCCATTGACGCGTGTTATACTTGCTTACCCCCATGCACGGTGTTGAACTTGCATTTAGTGCCACCCAGTGTCAAAATTGTGCTATTGGCACCAGAGTTTTGAAAATCAAAAGCATACATTCGTCTACGTACTTTCATACAGTGCTCCCTAAAACAGGAGTTTAATTGAAAAACGTCATTAACAAAATGTTCGTTTCATATTATATATCTGTAATGTGAAGACACATTTCAATAGCTGGTCTATTACTGGTATCACCACTTCAAAACATGACTACGTTTTATATATGTTTATATATTGTGAATTTGCATAATTCATCACAACAGTACAAAATATGAGCATTACGTTTTCAAGTACAGTCACTGAAGTACCGTGACAAGATGACAGTAGCATCTACCGGTTTATAATGGTTAAGGAAGTTGGCTTAGAGCCTCGGTTGCAGGTTCGATTCCCAGGTATGATACTGCTGCTATAACACTGAGCAGGGTATATACGCTGAATTGCTTCAGTATATACAGTACATCCAGATATATAAACTTATGCGACGTAAAATAGCTAAAGTCGTGCAAGTGGCTTTGAAGTGTTGAATTCTTGAACAATATTTTCACACAGGCGTTAAAAAAGACGGCTTCATACAAGTGCAGACATTTCATTGGCTACTCAGGGGTCTTGATTTTCAGTGAGCACGCTGGACGCAGGAGTCAGGGATATCTGAGCTTGCAAATTTGTAAACACAACAATTTGCTTTAAACGTGAAACGGCAGAATATACAATAAAAAAATAACAATATGTATTTGGCTAAATTTTGGCATTAAGATTTATTTGACATTGCCATCCGCTAGCCAAGTTTACGCGATTATCTGTGCTATCTGTAATGTAACCTAGGCTACCTGGCGAACTAGCTTAACTAAAAATGTTATAAACAGTCGCTGTTCATTGCGTTTCAGATTTGTCATCATTCGTGTGTATATTTGGCTATTAACATATTTCACAGACGTCAGTGGATAACTTTATTAGCCATCTAGTCAATTAAAATCTGCTGCTCATACTCAAACCTCGTTCTCCGTTCTCTTCCATATGAGCAACGGGCCAACACATGCGATTCCTTTGTAGGTCTGTCTGAGACCGGGGGAGAATGGGACGCTCCTCCAAAGACAAGCGTGACATTTACTACCGGCTAGCCAAAGAAGAGGGATGGCGAGCCAGGAGTGCTTTTAAACTGCTCCAACTGGACGAGGAGTTCAACCTCTTCAAAGGTAGCTGGGCGGCTGTTTGCGAGATAAGCTATCTTGGAGCGTAGGTTTTTCAAACTACTAGGTGACCTTATTGCAGTGGTGCACAACTCCGGTCGTGGAGGGTGGGTCTGGGTGCTGGGTTTGTTCCAACCAATTACCTTAGTTTTAGTTTTTTTTGACAGTTCTATAAACTATGCTGATTCACTCCTGTACTTGAGCGCTGTAAAATCTTTAGGGTACACTTGCACCAGCTAGTGCAAGTGGTTATACAAATGCCAGATCAAGATTTAATTGAGCTAATCAAATAATTAAGAGCTGAAATTGGCTCAAAATCCCGACATGGCCCTTGTGCACCCCTGCCTTGTTATAAGCAAAAACGCTAACATTACGGTTCAAGCTCCCGGATATGGGGAAACTCGCTGTATTTCTATCAGGAAGGAAAATGACATTTAAAAAAGCACACCTGGATCATTTCTACATGAGACACGTCCCGTAAAGGTCTGAGTGTGTTGCTGCGGTACAGCTAAATAATGTGCGATGTGCCGGTGTGAATATCTGGCCGCTTCGCGACGGGCCAGTATGCATAACTGGCCGTTTCGCGATGTGACCGTGTGATTAACTGGCCGTTTTGCAATGAGACCGTGTGCGTGTGAATATCTGGCCGTTTCGCGACGGGCCAGTATGCATAACTGGCCGTTCCGCGATGTGACCGTGTGAATAACGGGCCGTTTCTTCAGGTGTTCGTCGCGCGGTGGACCTTTGCGCCGCTCCGGGGAGCTGGAGCCAGGTCCTGAGCCGGAAACTCCGGTGAGTTGAGCCTCCCGCAGGGCTACCCCGGCCCCGGTTTCCTGGCAGACACGACTATGTTCACTCTGAAGCCTGGCTCATCCTGGGGCTCATTTCTGTGCGGTGTGGTGTATGGTCATTTTAGCGGGAGTCTGACAGAACGGTTTTTTATTTTCATTTTTTGCTGTTGCAGCGGGAAAGAGGAGAAGAGTGAGGATGTGAAAATCGTAGCAGTGGATCTTCAAGCTATGGCCCCCCTGCCTGGGGTCACTCAGATACAGGGGGACATCACCAAGGTAGGGTCACATGACGTAGTGGCATCACCAAGGTAGGGCCACATGACAAAGGGACATCACCAATGTAGAGTCACATAACATAGTGGCATCACTAAGGTAGGGTCACATGACAAAGGGACATCACTAAAGTAGGGTCACATGACAAAGGGACATCACCAATGTAGGGTCACATAACATAGTGGCATCACTAAGGTAGGGTCACATGACAAAGGGACATCACTAAAGTAGGGTCACATGACAAAGGGACATCACTAAGGTAGGGTCACATGGCATAGTGACATTACTAAGATAAGGTCACATGACAAAGGGACATCGCTAAGGTAGGGTCACATGACATAGTGACATCACTACGGTAGGGTCACATGACAAAGGGACATCTCTAAGGTAGGGTCACATGATGCAAAGTGACATCATTAAGGTAGGGTCACATGACATAAGGGGACATCACTAAGGTAGGGTCACATGAGAAAGTGGCATCATTAAGGTAGGGTCACATGACATAAAGGGACATTACTAAGGTAGGGTCACATGAAAGTGACATCACTAACATAGGGTCAGATGACATAAGGGAACATCACTAAGGTAGGGTCACATAACGAAGGGGCATCTCTAACGTAGTGTCACATCACATACAGATGAAACTAACGCATAAAGAGACTAAGATTTAAAGAAACGTTACTAATGTCAGCAAGGCTGGGTCACATGACCAACTGGGTATGAAAGTATCCTTAAAGGAGTAACATGGTGGTTGAACGTGACACTTCCCAGTTGTCTTTAGGCAACAACAAAACAAATGTGCATAATTTTTATTATTCAGTCATTTCAATGTACTTTAAAACGTATTTTCCTAAGCCTAAATTCCCCACTATAAAAGTTCACCCGAACCGTCTGGGCGTGGTAATGAGAACTGTCAGTTAGCTATGATTGACAGACCGTGCCCAGTTACCATAGCTACCCCCATGATACGCGCTCTTTTTGGGAGACTTTTCACAAGCTAGCTAGCTTAGTAGTATATCAAGTATCGATAGATAGCTAAGGTAAGGACGTTGACTTATATCCAATTATAATTTTTGCTATCTAGCTAGCCAAGTTAAGATAAAAGCACAACTATAACGTCCTCATAAAAGCAAACTAGCTAGCTAATGTTATCGATAACATTGCCTTATGAAAGCAAACTACCTAGCTAGCTAACATTAGCTAGCTAGCTAAATGAATATAACCAGAAATAATCTAATAGTCCTTAAAAGGCACTCTAATTTAAGTGAACCTAACGTTAGTCAAATATTTGCATTGTCTTACCTGTAAGCCAGCGGCGCAAACTATGGGTCTCGAGTTATCCATGGGTTTACGGGGCGTGGAAAGGGGAGTGGTTACTGTGTTCATGACGCACCAAGTTGACAACTTTCTCAACCGGTTGAAAATAGGACGATAAATTTAAAACGCATATTTCTCCAAAAATACAGAACGGACATATTTAGTACTTTACTCATTGTGTTTCTTCAATGCCTCTTGTGCAAATAGCACATAAAACCGAGAAAGTGTGAAAATCACCATGGTACTCCTTTAACTTCACGGTCGTCTTTTTTCAGATCACCACTGCACAGGAAATTATCAGGCATTTTGAGGGCCAGCCCGCTGATCTTGTGGTGTGTGACGGTGCCCCCGATGGTGAGTATGAGCAACTGCATGTATCATGTATGTATGCGCACACATTCTGTATTACTACCTGCTGAAGTGTTAAATACGACTGTGCTGTCCTTATATTTTATACTGTTGTATGCTTTCAAAAATGGCCATGTACATGAGTATAAATATAGAACAGCAGTGGGTAGTTCCATTGCTGCAAGGTCGGTGCACTGTATATGCAGGTTTTTGTTGTCAACAATTATACTGGCCCGATTAGCTAATCAGCTAATTAGCTGAATAACTGTAGATTAGAGAGGGGATGAACTGTAGGTTTAACTGTAGATTAGACACAGGAACTGTCTTCAGCTGTCATTCATGAACTTATAAAGAAATGGGGCTAAAATATCAATTACAATAAAGATGGGACTAATTAAATAATTAAGAGCAGAAGTTGGCATACAATGCAGAAACCGATGTGACCCCCCTTGCCCAACCCTGATATAGAGAAACAGTACTGTATGAACTGCTAAACTGATCAGGCACATATCCTCCAATTAAGCTGGTAGGGGCGGATTCAAGTGTGATACTCTGTGCTCTCTCATTGGCTGAGGAGGCCAGTGAGGCCTGCTGATTGGTCTGTGTGCCCTGTGTCTGCAGTGACTGGCCTCCACGATGTTGATGAATATATTCAGGCCCAGCTTCTACTTGCTGTGAGTATCAGGGAATATCCACCATGCTTGTTTTACTCAGTCATACTCAATAAATAAATATACGTATTGAGGTCCTGATGGGTGCAATGTTGAACCATACTACCCGATGGCTTGTATGTTTTTAGGTGTTTCACTCTTAAACTTTAACATGTAAAGCTGCTTCCTTCTTAATTTTAATGTATTTTTCAGCACCTGGTGTTTTCATATTTTTTACTTTACCCACAAAGCAACTTTCTGTATGCGTCTGATATATAATTAGATGGTCTTTTAACAGGCTCTTTTTCAGCAAACATAACGGCTTTTGCAGTGGCCATGATATGCTTTAACTCCTAGCTTCCATCGGTCAAGAAAGGTGGAAATCTGGCTGTGTTCTCAACAGTGGGTTTAATGATTTCCTGTTTGGTTTCACAGGCCCTGAACATTACAACTCATGTTCTCAAACCGGGGGGCACCTTCGTGGCAAAGGTAAGCAGACATTCAAGACCAGTGGCTGGATGTTTTTGATTGGTCAGTACATGCAATTGACTGTGGTGAGTGGTAGATGCTGGTTGTCGATTGGTTAATGCATGTGATTAACAGGTGTGAGTGGTAAGATTCTGGTTGTCGATTGGTTAATGCATGTGATTAACAGGTGTGAGTGGTAAGATTCTGGTTGTCGTTTGACTAATGTGTGTGATTAGCAGGTGTGAGCGATAGATACGCGTTTTATTGGTTAATGTTCTCATTGACGCCTGCAGATATTTCGGGGGAAGGACGTGACCCTCCTGTACTCCCAGCTGAAGATCTTCTTCAGCGGCGTGACATGCGCCAAACCGCGGAGCAGCCGAAACTCCAGCATCGGTGAGCGCCACGGCAACCGCCGGTCCGGTGATGCGCGAACTGCGCCGTCTGCGGACTGGTCACGGAAAAACGAGCGTGCTAAAAAGGGCGTGCTAAAACGAGCGTGCTAAAACGAGTGTGCTGAAAAGGGCGTGCTTTTTCGCCTGTAGCAGAGCGTTGTTAGAAACAGAGCATGCTCAAACTGCATTACGAGACTAGTAAGACAGGATTACCGTGCGCCCGTTTTTATTTCTTTAGAAAGTGTTTTGGTGCGATGTGTTGTACTGAAAACGTTACTGGGGAAGGGGCACTATTGATAGGGGGTGTCAATCATCTGATTGCTACAACTGACATGGATGAGATTCTTGATCCCAGTGCGCTCCATAATCTTTACACTTTGTCGCACTTTGCTTCTCCCATTGGTTGGCAACATGGGTATAACACTGTAGGGCAGTGGTAACCAACCCTGTTCCTTTGAGATCTACCATCCTGTTGGTTTACATGTCAACCCTGATTTGGCACACCTGACTCTACTAATTAGTAGCTCAACAAGATCTCTAGCTGTTGAATGAATTGCGCTTTGTTAGGGTTGGAGTGAAAATCTACAGGATGGTAGATCTCCAGGAACAGGGTTGGTTACCACTGCTGTAGGGTATGTGGTTTAGGGTTAGATAACTACTGAAAAATCCCAGAAAATGGGGAACTGGCAAAAAATGGCTAAAGAATCCGTGACAGACTTGGGTCCTGTGACAAGCACCCAGCCACAATGGTCACATTTAGTGTGTTATACAGTAAATCAGGACATCTGTTATGCTACCTGGCTCATCCTTCACACGCCCACCATATGCTCCTCATTTAACAGAACGTAAACAGTCTGCGCACACATCTCTGTTTGATTTGCTTGTAACTGTCTATATGCATTGGGGCTTGTGCGAGGGCATGGGACAAAGTCTTGGCGGGCGCGGGTGGGTACAACAGGACAAGTGGCGGGATTGGGTGGGTGTGGGCTAAAAAAAGCAGGCCCGTGCTGACCTCTGATTGGCAGGGCTTGTGAAACGATCGCGACGTTAACAGAGCTTGTAAATAAACGCCCGTGGCTGATGTGTTGAGTATTTTGGGTTTTTCCTCTGTGACCCGTTGACCGTGACTTGACTTGTGCCTTCTCCCCTCTGCAGAGGCGTTTGTGGTGTGTGAGAACTACTCCCCCCCGGAAGGATACGTCCCGAACATGTCCAACCCCCTCCTGGACCACTGCTACGGTAACGCTGTCCTTCAGTAGGCCAGGGCCCTTCATTTACCACGTCCTGCTGCTGAACCCCGTATATGCTGCTTGCTTTGTGTGTCAGATCCTTATTATTGCCAGAGAAGGTCAGTTAAGGACACCTTCTCATTTACAACATGGCCATCGGCTGCAGGCACTCGAGGTAATCCTGGAGAAAAGAGCTAATTAAGGATGCCGTTGACCCCAGTGCAACACTTAACATTCAGAGCCAGGGAAGGGAATGAGACTAACGTTTAGCTGGCACAATGCAGCTGCATATTCAAGTGGAGAGTAGCTACCTGCCCATCTGGGACTGGAACACACAGCCTGCTGGGGTCATCACAATGGCTGATAATATCGCGTATAGAAATATTTGAAGATATTGCCCATACTATTACTTAAAAAGAAAAATTAAATAAATAAAAACCTAAATGCATTCATTTAGGTTTTTATTTATTTAATTTTTCTTTTTAAGTAATTGTTAATTCAGAGGATCTCTGTTTTAAATTGAGCCTTATTTAACGTGAGCTTGTGGTCCGTGTCATTGTGTGCAGCTGATCATACTGTAACTAACTAAAGTAAGCAGCTCTAAGGCGTCTGTAGTTCCAGATTAATGCTGACACCAGGACACATGCGGTCATTACTTCTGATCATGTCATCGTAATTCCACTACAGTATAAACAAGACAAGGTCAAAACCTAGTATATGGCTGGACCGGCCGACCAATGGTGTAACTTCATCACTCAGTCACAGACATTTGCGTTTATAGGGCTGGCCCCGCTGTTGCTGTCCAGCCAAAAAACAGCAATATGGAATATCACAAGGTTTATTAAATATCAACGGTACGAAAATGGGATATCATGACAACCCTACAGCTTACTGGTTTACAACCCCGCCTCCCCGGCCCTCGAACCCTGTCTCTCTCCCTCTCACTAAACGTGAGGCCACCCCTGGACCTGGGGGTGGGGGTGGTGGCAGGCTGGCTGCTTGTTGTTTTTTTTTTGCCTAAAACCGAGCAGTTCAGACCCAATATAACAAAGAGGAGAGCTAACTGTTTAATGAACTGTCTTAACCCTTTGGAGAGCAGGTTTTTTGGAATGTTTCTTCAGAATTCCAAGTCGGTGTTCTAGAACTCCGTTGCTTTCAGTCACCAGTTGTGATTGTGACATCAGCATTAGAATGTTCAGTTACAAACATTCTAATCGCATATTTGTGACCTCACACCTTAAAGGGTTAATAATTGATCAGTTTATTGTTGAGTAAGAATAAAATCCTGGATGGGCCCTGTGGCTGGTCCTCTTAACCACACCCTTAACCCCCCCCCCCCCCCCCCCCCCCCCCCCCCCCCCCCCTCAGGGGCGAGAGCACCAGTTGACTGACTCGGCTTCTGGAAGGACATTTTAAAGTGAAATGAAGTAAATGTGGGCTGGATGTGTACAGTGGCCTGGTAAAGGTGGTTAATCCCCTCTCTCTCTCTCTCTCTCTCTCTCTCTCTCTCTCTCTCTCCTCTCTCCGGCCCTCCAGATGTGGACTTTAATCAGCTGGAGGGCCCAAACCGGGTCATTGTCCCCTTCCTGGCCTGCGGGGACCTCAGCGCCTTCGACTCGGACCGCACCTACCCGCTCCAGGTAACCCGTGCCGGGACCCAAAATAATGAGCGTATGCATTTCCTGTACTTGGCCAGACTAGTGTAGCCGGACCTGTTTGTGTGTGCAGTAGAATGGGCTGGTCACTGCAGTCTGTGTGAGTGAGCAACGCTAATCCCTTCATGGGCCCCCCCCCCCCCCCCCCGTGACCCCCCCACAGCTGGACCCCGGTAAGGAGTACCGCTACACGCCCCCAACCCAGCCCCCCATCCGCCCGCCCTACCAGCAAGCCTGCCACCTGCGCAAGAACAACCTTCTGGCCAAGCAGGACTCTCCCGCCGTCCCATTGGACGGGGCCTTCTCCAGCCTGCACCTCTCGTCCAATCAGGGCCCGGAGTCGGACGAGGCGGCGTCGTCAGCGGCGCCGCCGCCACCCTGTGATGTCAGCAGTGGAGAGGCGACGGAACAGGAGGTCGAGCGACTGAAATGAACGTCGGGTAGCGCTGTCGGCTTTAAGTCACGCGGAACATTCTGGAGTTGTTTTATCTGGCTGCTCGGTCTGTAAGAAGCTGACCCGGGGCTGGCTCTTTAAACAGTAACAGTGTGCAGCTGAACGCTTTACCTTGAATGTGCAGTTTAAGGAGCCCTTAACGAAGACTGAGAGATGAACAAACCTCGCCATGACAACCTCTCTTTAGTTGCGAAGAAAAGTGTTGATTTGACCCCCAACACTCATTTTAGAATTAAAACACTTGGAGAGGGGTAATGTTAATATGGGAGTTCATTTTTCTGTTGAATATTAGTTTTTGAAAATACATCTTTAAAAATCATTTTAAAATTCCAAATAAATCTATTCTTCAGAGTTTTTAAATGCAACTAACACTTAATGTTGTGTGTATCTCCAATAAATTGACTGGAAAGAAACCATTGTCAAATTTGAAATGGCATGTTTTACCTGGTACACTCTTGACGCCTATAAATATAAGCATTTTTGTTTCCTTGCTGAAAAGCTATTTGTGATATTTAAAGATACACAATCCTTTCTTTGGATTTATATATAACACCTTTCTGAAGCTAAAGGATACTTATTTTGCAGTTGTAATTCGCTTTTCTCACTCGAGTTCCGTGAAGCTTTGGAAAGTAAGATGAAGTAAATGTAGAAATGACCCCGCCATTCCTGATGCCTGGGTGGGGCAGGCAGCACGGGGAGGGGCCTGTGGGGGGGAGTGGCCTGTGAATCTATAGGCAGTAGATGGTCTCTCAGTGAGGGGAGGGGCCTGTGGGGGGGAGGGGCCTGCAGATCTAAAGGCAGTAGATGGTCTCTCAGTGCGGGGAGGGGCCTGTGGAGGGGAGGGGCCTGTGGATCTATAGGCAGTAGATGGTCTCCCAGTGAGGGGAGGGGCCTGTGGGGGGGGGGGGGGGCCTGTGGATCTAAAGGCAATGAATGGTCTCTCAGTGAGGGGAGGGGCCTGTGGATCTATAGGCAGTAGATGGTCTCCCAGTGAGGGGAGAGGCCTGTGGAGGGGAAAGGCCTGTGGATCTATAGGCAGTAGATGGTCTCCCAGTGAGGGGAGGGGCCTGTGGAGGGAAGAGGCCTGTGGGGGGGAGTGGCCTGTGGATCTAAAGGCAGTGAATGGTCTCTCAGTGAGGGGAGGGGCCTGTGGAGGGGAGGGTCCTGTGGATCTATAGGCAGTAGATGGTCTCCCAGTGAGGGGAGGGGCCTGTGGGGGGGAGGGGCCTGTGGATCTATAGGCAGTAGATGGTCTCCCAGTGAGGGGAGAGGCCTGTGGAGGGGAGAGGCCTGTGGATCTATAGGCAGTAGATGGTCTCTCAGTGTGGGGAGGGGCCTGTGGGGGGGAGGGGCCTGCAGATCTAAAGGCAGTGGATGATCTCAGTGAGGGGAGGGGCCTGATGAGGGAGGGGCCTGAGGGGGGGAGTGGCCTGTGGATCTAAAGGCAGTGGATGGTCTCCCAGTGAGGGGAGGGGCCTGCAGATCTAAAGGCTCTGGACATACATACATACATCTGGACTTATGGGTCAGTGTGGTAGTGTGGGCAGTTAGTGTCCTGTGTGTGGACTTCTGTAGAACCAGTAGCCTGTCAAAATATTGTAGTTCTCACACTTCTTATATCCCTCTGTCCTTGACTCCACAGATTATATAAATAAAAAAAGAAATAAAATGAGTTTCTACATTTCTTTATTCTTCATCGTTTTTGATTTCATGCAAGCTGGATGCCATTTGCTGTAAAATCTATGCTGGTATACGGATGACAATAAGAGAAGCATTTTCCTCACAGTAAACGTATTCTGAAAGCATAAACCATTGTATTTGATCGAATAGCTTGGCACATATAACAAATAAATTAAAGTTACAGATATTGTGACATATTAGAATGAGAATAACATTGTGGATGTCAACATGTTTTAACTAATTTTCATGTACTGTAATGTAACTGTGTTCTGTAACCTGTAAAAAAATGAGGGTATCAATACCCTCATATTGTGATAAGGGGACATTTGAATATAATTTTTGGGAAATTGCTTGCTCAGGGGTGGATGACTTCAATACTCTGGATGCCTCTGGTTGTTCTGGGTGGGACTGCTTCTGTGTGGGGAGGGGTGGGTGTGGCTATAGAGCCTGTGGTCTGGGGTCAGATTTCAATGAAGTGTTGGGTACTAGCTAGCAACGAAGCCCAGATACAGTGAAGTTCGGTGGCATCAGCTGAAGTTTGCCAAGCGGATGAAAAGTTATGTGAAGTTGGCATGTTTTCTGTTGGACCTGGAAGTAACATTACCTCTAGCCATCCAGCGAGCTACGTTAGGTGGGGTGCTCGGGGTGAGTGGGCGGGATTGAAGACAGAGGAGAAGACTTCTTTGATTGTAAACACTGGACCAGAGCCAGGCTAAAAAAAAACCCTGCATTGTATGTCTTCAGATTAGAAGTTCAACAGAAATGCAGCTGCAGGGAAAGTCCACAGGGTGGTGCTGTAAGACCAACCAGTTGTTTTGCTCCTGGAGAGGGGGACGTGTTCGGTATCTGTTCAGAGAGGCGTCTTTGTGTATCTTCCGGATTTCAGACAATGCGCGAACAGGCGAGCAGCGAATACGCGTGGGCGTAGAACAGTAGTTTTTCTGTCCATTGAGACTGAGAAATGCAAAGCGCTTTATCTCAATGTCTGAAAACAGGCAGCGGTGCTTCGTGTCAGTTGAAAACGAGGCTCAGTACCGCAGCAAACGGCGATAACGAAAGGATTGAGGGGGCGTTGATGGCAGCTACACGGGAGAGAAGGGCAATAAAAAGAAAACCTCGTGAAGAGAGATGTCGGTGTTGTAATGCGTGAAGCGGAGAAGGTGGGAGTGGTCCAGGACACGCTCATCTTCAGGCTAACCGCGGAGAGAGGGCTGCCTTCCCAGGATGCCTCGGGACAGGAAAGGTGAAGGCGCGAGTCACGCAGCTGAACAGGTGCGCAGGAAGAAGGTTGAGACCAGCACTGAGTGAGCCAATGGGAGCGGGGCGGCTTTCCAGATGTGTTTTTGGGTTAATATGTCTCCCGTGTCTTTCCAGAGGAGCATCACACACCATGCTTATACATTTCAGTGTGTGAGCACGCTCAAACAGACACAGAACATAACAAAAATAAAATAATAATCCATCCATCCATTATATAACCTGCTCATTCCTGGTCAGGGTCACAGGAGGTGCTGGAGCCTATCCCAGCATGCAGTGGACGAGAGGCAGGAATACACCCTGGACAGGCTGCCAATCCATCACATTCACACACACTCTCATACCTATGAGCAATTAGCCTAGCCAGCATGTTTTTGGATTGTGGGAGGAAACCCACGTGGACACGGGGAGAACGTGCAAACTCCACACAGAATAGTCCTCTGTCAGAATTTGAAATTGGTACCTTCTTGCTGTGAGGCGATAGTGCCATTCACTGCACGCCCATAATAATGATGATTATGATGATGATGATGATGATTATTATTATTATTATGAGTAGTATTATTATTATTATTATTATTATTATTATTAATAATATTGTTATTATTATTAATATTATTACATGCACATGTATGCTTCATTTTCCTGTATGGCTCAGGAAAAAATCAGACTTCAGATCCATTAAAAAGCAGATTGTGAAACCCGGAGGCGTGCTGAATTATTGAGTGGCGGAGGTGTTTTCAGACGATGAAATCCGCCGAGCGGGAGCGCACTCTCAGAGCCGGCCGGCTCACGGGACAGCGGCCTCCCGAGCGGGAGCACTCTCAGAGCCGGCCGGCTCACGGGACAGCGGCCTCCCCGAGCGGGAGCACCTCTCAGAGCCGGCCGGCTCACGGGACAGCGGCCTCCCGAGCGGAGCACACTCTCAGAGCTCACGGGACAGCGGCCTCACTCTCAGAGCCGGCTCACGGGACAGCGGCCTCCCCGAGCGGGAGCACCTCTCAGAGCCGGCCGGCTCACGGGACAGCAGCCTCCCGAGCGGGAGCTCACTCTCAGAGCCGGCCGGCTCACGGGACAGCGGCCTCCCGAGCGGGAGCGCACTCTCAGAGCCGGCCGGCTCACGGGACAGCGGCCTCCCGATCGGAGCACACTCTCAGAGCCGGCCGGCTCACGGGACAGCGGCCTCCCGAGGGGGAGCACACTCTCAGAGCCGGCCGGCTCACGGGACAGCGGCCTCCCGAGGGGGAGCGCACTCTCAGAGCCGGCCGGCTCACGGGACAGCGGCCTCCCGAGCAGGAGCTCACTCTCAGAGCCGGCCGGCTCACGGGACAGCGGCCTCCCGAGCGGAGGTGTTCAGTCTGCATTCAGCTGGCTGTTGAGCAGCGCCGACTAACGCTAAGAACCCGGGCGGAAATGCGTGCACGCTCACAAAGTTTCTGAAGGGCACAAAATGCGGCGGGTCCGAGCCGGGGCGCTGGCACCAGGGAGAGGAGCCGCGGTCGGCTGGCGGGCCGCCGCGGCGATCGTTTCCCTCGTCTGCCTTTCCCGTCTTCGTTCATTTCACTCGCAAGCAGCGCCCCGGCTGGGCTCAGTAAGCATTAAATATGAATCAGCGGGTCCTTGGGCGGCGCTCGTGTAAAGTACCGAGGCCGGATTGTGTGAAATATGGGGGGGCGTTCGAGTCTCTCCCTATCGTCCCTGGTCGCTTCTTCGGGAGAGGCTCTCCGCGAGCAAAGCACCTCACTGAAAGATTTGAGAGTTTCGCGCTGATAAAAAAAAAAGCCGTTCTCTGTCAGATTTGTCCTTCGAACCCGAGATGCATGTCCGAAGCAGAAGCGATTTCTCTCCTGGAATCGGGGGTGAACGGCCGCATCGGGAAGCGTCTCTCTGCGCGATTGGGCGGAACCAACGGGCGCGAGCGGCTCGTTGGTCATCGGCGGCCATTACCTCCCTGTCCCTTTACATCCTGCGGCCTGTCAAACTCGCGCCGCTCTCGACTTGGGCCTTTGGGTTAGCGGGAGGTTTTAGGAGAACCAAGCCAAGGCTGGACAGGGGACGAGCTCCTGGGGCGCGTTAAGCATCGATGGCGTATTGATCCTGAGCCCGAAGCTCGGCTGAGGAGCTCCGTTTGGAAGTAGTCTCCCGTGCGGGGAGGGATAGATCGTAGCTTAAACAAAACGCTCCAGCTACTTTGTCCGCTATGTTCACTATCTCCTCTCTCAGGCACGGTGCCGCTCTTTCTAATCGCGTTTCTTTAGTGAGTAGGGATGTTTGGATAGCCGGGAACGCCCGCGCTAGGAGGGCTTTTTCCGCGTTCTCCCCGTCGCGGGACGCGACCCGCGCGGAAGAGTCTCGCGCCTCCAGCGCAGTAACACCTCCGGAGGCCTCGCCGGGTTCTCACAGCTCCTGAACTGCGGGCGAGAGGGCCGCGATTCGTCAATACGGCACCTGGTGTGAGTCACGCCCGTAAAGCCACTGCTGAATTTAACTGGAAGGAGGCAGAAAAGAGAAAGTAGGAGAGAGTCATGGTGAGAGATTATTAGATGGGTATCAGATTTCCTTCCCGTTTAAAGTTATTATTATTATTATTATTATTATTATTATTATTATTATTATTATTATTATTATTATTATTATTATTATTATTATCAATTGAGAGACTGGTAGATCATAATGTTATTGTTCATATAGGCCAAACTTTCCATTTCTGATCAACATATCTCGAAAAATAATGGCCAGATGTCCATGAAATTTGTTGCACACAAGCAGAACATATTAATTTTGATGACCCCCCGACCTTTCGTCTCACGCCACCATCATGCCAAACATATCTTGAAAACTAATGATCGGATTTCTATTGCTGACGAACAGCGCCAAGGTATCACACTGATGTACAACAAAGAACAATGTTATACAGAGAGTGCAAATAAGGCATGAGAAGGGAATTAATAGTTTTTCGACAAAATTAGGTGACCTCATTTGGTCGAAAGCCCACCCACCAGTGTAAAGGTTCAATTCACTGGATGGAGTGTTGGAATGACCAGACAACACAGTTAGTGTGAATTTACTGTTGGGACATCAGAGGACATGCACAAAGACTATACATGAACATTAACAGCAAACACTGCGCTGAAAACAACTGGGCCGTCATGACAACGATTCTTTACTGTTCTCTAAGGCTGTCTTCACAACCCTTAAACACAAAAACTATTGAACACAAAGGAGCAACAAACTGCACATGAAGCCATAAAAGGAGACCAGACAGAGCCTTAGCACGGGGGGAGATTAAAAACAGAAAAAATGGCGACGACATTCCATTCGTCATGGCAACACTGGTCTCCTCTGTTATATGATCTCCGGTTGGCCGAGCTCCATTACAGGATTCCCAGTACAGACCTGACAGTATAACTGCTATGACTATAGTAGCACAGGCAGTATGTTGGGCCCTAAATACCCACACCCTCTTCCATAACTTCTCCCGTATTTATTTCGCTTAATAACGCACCCAATGGAATCATCATACAAGACCTGCAGCGCCAATATGTTAATAAACAACACATTTTCTCTCAACTTCACGTATTTTCACATATTCTGTAAAAAAAAAAATATATATATATAATAAAATAAGCCAAATCAAGTTGACTCCATTGGCGACTCCATACCAATCCAAGAAGATATAATGTTTATCGCTTTTGATCCAAACTTGTGCACATCAAAACAAAAACGTCTCTTCCTAGAGATGGGTTGTTCGCCAACTGGTTCTTCTTGAGCAGCTCTCCTTGGTCAACAACACATTTAGTTTATTGGCTCATGAGCAGAATGTTTCTTTATAACCAGATCGGCAACACGTTTTCTGGGCACATTCATGCGAGGGGAGGCTGTTGTGCCGTGGCAGATGTCTGTACTCTACTGAGTGAAAACTGTTCCTTATAGTTTTAACATTCAACCTGTTTTTAATTAATTTTTTATTTTTCTTTCTTTTCTCTCTGACATACACAGATGTACTCTGATGGAACGCTTCTGAATGACTGTGTGACAACCTTGAAATAATGAGTGCTCTTGAAGAGACTCTCCGG
This sequence comes from Anguilla japonica, assembly GCA_025169545.1. Lineage (NCBI taxonomy): Eukaryota > Metazoa > Chordata > Actinopteri > Anguilliformes > Anguillidae > Anguilla > Anguilla japonica. The sequence goes on from CM045896.1 coordinate 40,965,161, forward strand.
TCCTACTTCCACACAGAGTTTGAGGAAGTGAGAAAACATCAGGTTGGCATACGTATGATGAAAAGACACAGCAAATAACTGAAAGGAACATTGTTGGCAAGAGGCAATAGCCCCTCCTCTGCACAAAGCTTGAACAATAGCCAAGTGGACAGTGCATTGAGGGAAGAGACAGGGCTTTTACTGAACTTGATCTTATGAGGCATCCACTCTGATTCTGTCACTCTCTCAAGGACTCTGTACTAACACTTCATTTTATTTTGCATTTATTATCAACAAACCTTCGCTCAACCTGACACTGAGTTTTATTCACCTGAATAAACTTCCAGAACTTCCCACTCAGAAACTGAAACAGTGTTGCACATCTACTGCACATCTACCAGACATCTAATGTACATATGCTGTGCATCTACTGCATATCTACTTCTGTACATCTACTGCATATCTACTGTACATATGCTGCACATCTACTGCATATCTACTGTACATATGTTGTACACATACTGCATATCTACTGAACATATGCTGTCCATCTACTGCATATCTACTGTACCTATGCTATGCATCTACTGCACATCTACTGCATATCTACTGTACATATGCTATGCATCTACTGCACATCTACTGCATATCTACTGTACATCTCCTGCACATCCACTGCAAATCTACCAGACATCTACTGCACATCTACTTGACATCTACAGTGCAAATACTACACTGTACATAGGCTGTGCATCTACTGGATATCTACTGCATATCTGTGACACATCTACTGCACACATAAAGACAGCAGCTCAGTCGTAAGACGCTGTAACAGCAAGCTGTGACGCCTGACGCACCTGGATTTATTTATAGAAGTGAGACTCATTAGCAGCGCTCGGAACAGCGCTGGGGCAGGCTAAAACATAATCTGACAGGATTCCAGGTAATTGGTGTCAGAGAGAAACACTTTTGGGGGCACCCTGCTCCCTCCCTCCTTACTTAATGGGAGACGCTGTGCAACAGTGCTGAAAAGCCAAAATGACTGCACTTTCCGAGTCAAAGTATCACGAAGGAATGCAATAACTGGCGCAGAGAGCGCGAAGGTGTTGAGGAATATTAACGAACACGCCGTTAAATGGATGGGATAAAGCACAGAGAGGGTTTTAAGTTGTCAAGGGTTAGAAAGGACAGCTAGGTGAGACTGAAATAAAAGCAGTGAAATAATATGTTTTATCCTTTCATGTTTCCTTTGCTTAAAAGAATGGGCTTGGGCCTGCAATGCATTCTCATTACTCTGGGCTGAAGTCCTTAAGGGGACATGCAAGCGGGGTGAGTCGAGGACTCCTTCCTCGCTTGCAGTCTGTGCGTGCGGCCATCTTACGGGACGTGACTGGCGTCAGTGCATCGAGCGCACACTGCCCCCTGGCTGCCGGGAGGCCCGGCGCTTGTTTCTTGCTTGGGAAAGACCGCTGTTGACTCATTTAGCAGCCGAAGCCTCTTCGGCTCCAGGCTCCGCACATAAAAATGGATGATTGGCACCAGATGTGCCATAACGCCTGGCTAATAAGGATGGTTACTGTTGCTAGGGCTGCGCAGGAGGAGTCATTAAGCGGGAAGGCTGACAGGTTGCGCTATCTCAGGAAGAGCTCAGCCCACGTCTGATAGGCCCCCCGATGTCTCTCATCTCGAAGACATGCCTCTGTGTACTCACAGCGCCCCCCCCCCCCCCTTCCCCCCACCTCCCACTCTCCCAACCAACCAATCACTCGCGGTCTTTGAAATTCCTTCACAAATGCACCACTATACCATTCAGATCATTCATTAATTTACTAACAAAAACAACACGGCTGCAAGGATGTTTTCCTCCTACCATCCCAGCCTTTGAAAATCAAGCAAAAGGCATTTATCCATCTGACTAATGGACTGCAAGGTGTCTATCTCTCTGTTTAGCTGTCTGTCCATCTGCTCATCTGTCTGTCTGTTCGTCTGTCTGTCCATCTGTTCGTCTGTCTGTCCGTCTGCCTGTGGGTCTGTATTATTTCCAGCTCGTGTCCCTGGGCTGCAGCATGATTGCGTTGGACGTCTCTCTCCTGACAGGAGCAGAGTGAGAGCCCCCCTGCTGTTGGATTGTGGGTAAGCAGGAGTGCTGATCCCAGGTATAGGAGCACAGGCTTCAGTGTGAATCCAGCTGTGCGTACAATAAAGAATCACTTCAATCCACGCCCTTTGGGAAAAGACTTCCTGTTTGGCATGCAAGTCCTAACATTTTCTGGTTACTTCTCTTTTCTCCTGGTTGTGTGTTGTACTGCATGTCACCTGCATTTTCCTGCTGGAAGGAAAAATTGTGAATTGCATCATACATCATGCATAGCATCTCATTCGTTTAGTGTTTTCATTTAATCTCCTTATATCCTGTGTCTGCCCATCCCCGAAACCTACCTACAGTAGAAAGAAAACAGAGTAACTCCTCATTTGTTTTAATAGATATAAAATATAAAAGATTTCAGACTGAACAGGAAATTATTTGTGCTTGCTTGTTTTCGCTGCCAGTTTTGTGTCTGCACATGGATGGCATCTATTTACTCGTCAGAAGCTAACATGATTTCCTTTAATGACCGAGCCAAATTGCTCCTGGAGCGGGTGGAAGGAAATCATATTTATCTGTTTCACACCGGCAGGCTTTCGGTGGAGAAATGTCTCATATTTCCTCTGCCACGGTAACTTCGCTCTGTGGAACAAAATGGAGCTGAGCTTCACCCCAAGTAAACAACTGAGGTTTACTGTTCTTGCTCTTTTCTCGTACCCTTCAGAATATCTCCTGTACCGTGTGTCATATCTTTTATTTGGCCAATTCTTTTTTATTTGATCGATTGTCTTCAAAAGTCTTTGGTATTTCTGTTTTGGAAGGAATTAAAATGTTTTTTTCTTTCTCTTATTTTGCGGAGTTTTCTACGGCTGCCTCTGAGACGCCTGTGGTGGGGGTGGGCCTTCATGTGATGGTCGTGAAGAGTCGTGTGGAGCTGAGCCTTCCCTGCAGGAATGTTGCTATAATGTGGGAAACTGGTGGATGATTGATGAAATTAAATTGATTTTAAAAACTTCCATCCATCCTTTAAGGATAAATAAATAGTCTATAAATTTCCATCCATCTGCCAATCTATCGCAGGGCACACACACCATTCACTCACACACTCATACCTACAGTCAATTTAGAGTCTCCAATTAGCCTACCTGCATGTCTTTGGACTGTGGGAGGAAACCGGAGTACCCGGAGGAAACCCCCGCGGACACGGGGAGAACACGCAAACTCCACACCGAAAGGCCCAGGTTGGGATTCGAACCGAAGACCTTCTTGCTGTGAGGCGACAGCTCTACCCACTGCACCACCGTGCTGCCCTTAAGGCTCTTTCTCACCGCTTAACCGGCAAGACCCGATACTGACAGATTTATGAAACGGCGGAACAAACGGTTTGATTTGTCTCTCCGCTTTAACGCGTATCAGCCTGCCGCACCTCGTGCGGAGGTTCCGGCTTGGAAAGGCGGAGCTTATCGCCGGAGGAGAAAGGCGTCGCCGGACGTTTATCTGACAGCGCTGGGCGGCGTTCGTTTCGCGGCGATCAGGCTTTGATCTGAGCGGTGTCTCCTGGCGGCGGCCGTAGCTCCGCCCTCCCCCCAGCGCGTCCGTGGAGAAGCAGGTAGCGGATTTTTGTTGGAGTGGATTCCTAACGGCATCAACGGAAAAAACCCTGCTGACCCAGGCGACTCCTGTGACAGGGAGCAGAAGCTCCGCAGAGGAGCTGTGAGTTTAGTTAAGAGGCCCCATGAATGCTCTTTTTTGAAAAAGAGAGAGTAGACAGGTCCACCCTTTCCCTTGCTTTTCCCACTGTTAGCTACATTCAGCCAGGTAGAGAGGGAGAGAGGGAGAGAGATAGAGAAGAGCTCAGGGCTAGTGGGGGATCAAACAGCCCCCTCCGGGGTGTGAGGGTGGGGTGGGGGGGGGGGGGGGGGGTACCGTTATCCTGTTCCCATAGCTCCAGCCAATCCCCTACCATAGAAAGGACCTCCATTACCGACTGGTCATGTGACTAGTTTTTTTTCTTGAAGCCTGTCTTTCCTTTTGTGTTTGATGAGAGGACGTTTTGAATCGATTTCTAATTTCTAGATGCTCCATAACTTATTACTGTTCACAGCAGCAAATAAACTTTTTTCCTTTTTCATTTCTTACAGACCATGCACTTTCCTTCATTGGACACAACAATTAATCAAAAAATGTGTTGTTATTAATTAATGTGGTCTTTCTGTTTTCAGACCAAAAATCTGAATCAAAGTTCAAGGTAGAGTGTGTACTGTATATATATATGTGTGTGTGTGTGTCTGTGTCTGTGTCTGTGTGTGTATATGTGTGCACGTATGTGTGTGTGTATTTGTGCATGTTTGTGTGTGTGTGTGTGTATGGGTGTGTGTGTGCGTGCGTGCGTGTGTGTGTATTAATGTGAGTGTATGTGTCTGTTACTTTATTTGTCAGGGAAAGGTGTTGAAAGTTGAAATAGTGTCATGGAACACTAAAGTAAACTAAAGTAGACAAAAAAAACTGAGGGTTTTGTCCACAGAATTGCAGGTTTGAGTTAAAAAATGTCGTTGCTACCTGACAGGAACCAGTGTCTCATTTCCATATTCCCTCTGCTTCTCATTTTCTTTTAATCACACTCAGAACTGGATCAATTTGTCATGATTTCACAACCATTAAATATTCATCACAAGTTCCTCTGAAATTCTCAGATATATATTGAGGTGCCGATGGATATGACATAGACTGTATAATATATGCATTATTTACTCAGAATGCATAATCTTATTTACTTAAAAACGTCTCTACGCTTATATTTTACGGTGTGATTTAGAATGTCTTTAATGTATAATGCTTTTTCTTCCCATAGAGAATCTGCAAAAAGGAAAAAAAGGATCATTTTAATTTAAGATTGTCAGTTAATGTTGAGAAATTTTTTAGTACCTGCCGACTGCAGTCATGAAATCTCCTTCCTGCTTCAGATCCATTTTCTTACCCAGAACCAGTGCATCTGATAGCCTATATTGACCAATCCCAGTGCATTTGATAGCCTGTTTGACCAATACCGGTGCATCTGATAGCCTGTCTGACCAATCGCAGTGCTTCTGATTGACTGTCTGACCAGTCGCAGTGCATCTGATTGGCTGTCTGACCGAGAACCTGTATCTGAAATGTACTTTCTCAGCACCTTGGATTGGTTTTAAAACTGAAGAACACGAGAGATTTGAAGCACTTGAAGTATTGATCAACAATGGCCCATTTTGGATAATAACTCCCATCCCATTGCTGTACCATCTCCGGCTTTCATAATTAGGACAGGTGCTGTCCAAGGTCACAAGGTCAAGGAGCGGACATGCTAGTTAGCTCAGCCTGAAGTGCCAAGCTGGCCTTTAAATCCTGTCTCCTAGGAGAGCACGATACCTAATCGTAGCATGTTTATAAACACATTTTGACTGCTACAAAGACTTTTACTTTTACCGGGACCATGTGTTGTTTGTCTCATGCCGAACTGTGCGAATCCTGTTCCCAACCAGAGGACTTCTCAGCCGAAATGAACCTGAAATAATAACGATGAGTCATCGCCCTCATTCTCAGCACAAACCATTAGCCTCATTCGCCGAGTGAAGCATCGCTCTCGTTTCAGACCGAAGAATTAATCAGATTCTCAGGTGAAACATTACACTCATCCTCAGGGCGAAGCATTGTTCCTGGCGTCAGAGTTAACAATTGCAGTCGAAGGCTCAGAAGAGTCATTAGACTCACTTTCAGGCGAAACATTCGACTCACTCTCTGAGCGTAATGAGGAACTCTGAGGCGCTGAGAGCTGAACAGATCTCATTGTAAAGGGATGGGCAGGGATGCAGTCTTTCTTCAGCCATAGCAGAAATCCCTGTGCATCCAGGTCACGCGGTATCAGAGCGCATTAGCGCAACATATTCATCCTCCTATCAGACGACCACGTTCTCCAAATTTAAATTTTCACCATATTATGCAGGGGTGGGGGATCCCATTTTAGAAGGATGGTTGTTCTGTCATTTCCAGAGCTAAATGTCTTCCGATTATCAATCAGCCGAAGACACATGCCCACTTATATAAAATCAGTAAGCTAATGCACCAGTGCAGACATCATCAAGGTTAATAGAACTAGAATAAAGTAATTATTTGAGAAATATTGTACCCACTCCATGTGTTGGTGCCAAGCTGGCAATAAGTGCTTCCATTTATTATCACGGCTTCTGTACGTCTTGTTTACTGCAGTAAGTGGATGCTTGGCATTGCGCCTTTACTCTGCTTAGTAACCTTGGATTACACTGGGGCCTTATATTCCCAATCTGAAACCACATATTTTATAGACTAACCAGATGGTCAGCTGTCAGCTACGTTCAAAATTCTCTCTCGCTCTCCCTTTCAATTTGAATTTCCCATTCATCTTCATATTAAAATTTTCAAATATGAATATGCATGAGGTGGAATTACCAGTAACAGTGCAACTGCTAATGGACATTCTGTCCTTGGCCACAGAAATTCACAAATAGTCTATAAATTGTAATTATAGCACCAGGAACTCCAGTTAGCAACAGAGTTTTATTTTCTACCTGGCTGTTACAGTAACCTCGAAAATTATTCACAAATATTGTAATCAGCATGTACTGATCCCTATTTTTGTTCTCAACAATGTGGAAAATATTTTGTTTTAATTACCATTTAATGGAATCAACCAAAACAATACAATTATAAATCATTCGTGCACAAAAATGTGTGAAAATAATATTTAATTCATGTTTTCAGTACTTTGTGCACCATCTCTTTGCAAAGATAACACAAGTAAGCCATATTCCACAGTTTTATAAGACTGGTGAACATATTTGGGGATCTTTGACCATTCTAACATGCAGAACCTCCCTTGGGTCTAACTTATGAACTGACCTCTTCATTCAAATCACAACTTCTCAAGCAGATTCAAGTCTGGAGATTGAGATACACATTGCAATACAGTACTTTTGTGGTTATTTCACCATTTTGTGGTTTATTTTGAGGTTCATTGTGTTGCTGAAAGTTCAATTTGCAGCTGAGTTTTAGTTTCACAGCAGAGAGAGCCAGTTTCTTGGCCAAAATGTCGTGGCACTGGCTGGACCCACGATTTGATTAACCTTAATATGAGCCCAAGGGCAAGTAAATGCAAAGCAACCCCATAACATCAAAGCGCTGCTAACATTTTTTACCTAGCTACCCCATAATATCAAAGGGTCACTAACATTTTTTACCTAGCTACCCCATAACATCAAAGGGTCACTAAAATTTTTCACAAAACAAAACAAAAGCCTCCTTCCAATCCAAAACCCACTGTTCTAGTGGTTTTATACCCCGTAAGTATTGACAGAATAATAGAAACTGGTATCCTTCGTTTTAAATGTGTTTGTTTGTAATGATCTACTCGTGAAGGTCAACAGCACTTTGTCTCTGAGAGTTCTCTGCCTTTCCCCATGGTGATGGATGACATTTGGGTTTTACATGTGCGTCACCTCATTTGTATTCCCCAGTGAGACAAGAGGTCATGGGAGGCCACAATACAGTTCCCCAAGCTTGAGATCCCAAATTGCCAGATTGAGATGAATTTATAGTGTACCATGTTCATGCATTTCATGTTCTTTACTGATCTAATATCAAGGAAAAGAATGACAATGCAACTGATTGCTTAAGGTCACTGATTGGCCAGATATCCGAGAGGTCAAAGGTCTCAATCAATCCCTGTCCCAGAGCATAGAGATAAAGAGTTTGAGGGAACGCAGGAGGTCGCTACAGTGAGTCTGCAGAGGAAATGATTCTGCTCTGTCCAGACAACACCGCTGTGATGGGCTGAGGTAAGAAAAGAGAACACAGGCTCGGTGGTCTTTAACCGGAACGAAGATTTACAGAATGTCTAATAAATGGTAGCAAACTGGGGCGGAGTCACTCTTTCCAAACAGATAGTTTTGGGCTTTATGGGCATGTTAATGAGGACCCTCAGCTGTAATCAGCAGTGCCTGTTTCCAGCGGCAGCGCTGTTCCGAGCGCGATAGGCATAGCTGCTTGTAAACCTGAGATAACAGCATCCTGTTTAATGGTCTCCGATGCCATGGCAACGTGAAACGGGAGTCTCTGCGCTGAGCGGGAGACGAGGATTTTGGGGAGGAGTTCAGAGGCAGGTAAGTCTGGCGGGGGACAGCGCGGAGAAATGGAAGCTCGAACAGGATATTGATTTGGACGGCGAATAGTCCGTGTGATTTACGCCGTAGGAACATCATCCCGTTCAGGTACTGAACCGGTGGCTTCCAGGCCAGTCCGGTTCTAACGCTAGTCCTCAGGAAGAGGCATCCCACAGTAACTACATGCGCTAGTTGGAGTAGCACTTGTTAAATTCAGCATCTGTAGACAATGAGAACAAAGTAAAACCCCCGACCCAGTGTTAATGTTTGGTTTACTGTGACAGACCTCAGACATAACCATAATATTAATATGAGACTCTTTGCTTGCCAGTGCGTTTATGGCGGGAGATTCTGAGCGAATGAATGCACATTAAAATGATAAATGGAGTCATCACGGTCATCTCCAAAAACGGTGCTCATTGAGAGCTCAGCCTTTGAAGTCAGTCAACTAATCTTAAAACTTCCTGGGAAGCATTTAATTGGCCACCCCGTGCACCCGGTGTACATGTCTGTGAGGTGGTGGAACATCAACTGTTTCAAATACCGCAGGTTTGCTATATTACTCGAATTAATTATACATGTGAAGCTGTGAGTGTCAAGGCATGGGTTAAATGCTCTGCTTTGTAGCGTCTACTTTATGAGCAAGACTGGAAAACAGTAGGCGAGGGCTGTAAAACTTAGTATGACAACCAAGAAAACTATTGTGAGGATGAAAGAAAAGAAAAAATCAATCAGAGCTATTGCAGAGTCAACAGTATGAAATGCCCTGAAGAAAAGACTAACTACTGGAAGACATCAGAAAGTGATGACAGAATTATTATGAGAGCTGTGAAAATATCCTAACTTTTCAGGTTGAGTAATTGCTAATGATCTCCATACATTGGAGGTGAAAGTACCACAGGACACGATGCACAGAAGACTGGGAGAAGCAAATTACAGAGGCTATGCTTCTAGATATAAACGTCTCATCAGCATCAAGAATAGAAATACAAGATTGCAGTTAGCAAAAAATAAAAAATGAAAAATACAAAGATGCATTTCTATTCTTGAGGCTAATGAAAGGTTTATATCTAGAAGTGTAGCCTCTGTAATTTGCTTCTCACAAGGACACATACGAACTATTATTTGTCCAAAAATGCATGTTGAAGATATGAATCTTTAGCCAATGAAAGGTTGCCCTGTTGAATCAGAATGTACCATACATATTTAATGTGTGCAAGAAATACATTCTTTGCATGTCAAAATAAATCATGTACGGTTTATAATATATTAAAATATATTCATGTACGATAAGTATTAAAAAAAACTATTTTAAAGCCATTCATGTTGACTTCCTTAAGACCTCTGGCCATGGGGACTAGATGAAGATCCACATCAAAAGAATTTGGGGACTGAAGAAGTATATAAGACTGCATTTGCATGCTCATACTGTGGAAGCGATATCTTTCAACATATCTTTATTCTTATTCCCTCTCTAGTGCCGGCACAAGGGAGAGAAACTGAAGCCGGCTTCACTGTGGTGATGAATAAATTTTAAATAACTCCCCCCCCGAAACCCCACAGGAAGTGACACGGACCGATGGGACAGGCACGCCCGAGCGGGTGGGCCCGTAGACAGGAAAAGGACGGGGCAGCAGTGACATCACACGCCCGGCTGAACAAAAGGATCGTGCGATCTGACGAGCGCGTCGCGCAGAAACGCCTGGAGGCTGAGAAAAACTCTGGAACTCTGCGCTCTTTGCTCAACGCGTACGTTTCAGCGAATCCAGCTTTAGCACTCATTTCCTTTGTCTCTCGGATGCTGAATTTCTGAGTGCATCGTACTCCCATTAGCATAAAGGCTGGAAAACATGCATTACCGCTGGCTAAATATGACATGCTAAGTGGATGAAAACATAATCCATGTCTCTGCAACAGTACATGCTGTGCGGATAAGGACCGGTTCTATTTTTCTGGAATTCTGGGTAATTGTACCGCAGTGGTATTGTACCGCCATTGTTCCACCGCCAAATGGGCATTCATTTCAGCCATAGGATTCCTCCCCATTCATTCAGAATACACCATGGCTCTCCTGACCCCCCACGAGACATTCTTTCTTTCCTTAGATTCTCTGATGATGTCATAGGTAAAGCTATGCAGGATTCTTGCTGCGATACTAATTGTTGTTCGTTAGGTCGAGCTTCCCTTTGCTACGGAAAATGTACGTTACTGAAAAAATATCAAAAAAGGAAAAGCAGACGCTCACACTTTGCTTTATGTCCCAAAAGTGAAATAACTGTCATCCATAAGCTAAGAAAAAGCGTTCGCACTAAACCTTTCCCAAGCTCCTACAAATAACCCAAATCATGCCTCAACCCTCACTCTTTTTTAAAAAAAGTTTGTATTTTATCCCTTCAGGAGGAGAGAGCCATAGGCATGTGACTCCTCCAATTCAGATGATGCCTATTCTTGGTCCTTTTCACACTGCAGACGCACCACCAGCGTCTTCAACGCATTAGCATAGGTCAGATTCGCTGGGTCAGCATAGGCCAATTTGACACTCCAGTGTTATAATACCCAGTGTGACTCCACACACTGGCCCTTTGTCTTGTTTCATTTTCAGTCTTTAAGGTCAGTCTCAGTGTCCCAAGGGCACTTGGTGCTGCTGCTCCACAGACTCATCTTCCTGCCTCCGGTAGCTGAAATTAAAGCAGGGTTTGTTTCTGGGATACTAGCTGAAAATCAATTAGTTTATGAGGTGATCACAATGACATCACCACTTTTTCAGTGCCCAGTGTCACTTTGGCTGCTGTATGAACTAATGAACTCTTTGCAAAACAGGGCGACAAAATCCATGAGTCACTAGTAAGACGTGATAGAGCCCCCACTCTCAGGATTGCTGAAGCTCATTCTCCCATTGCCATGCCATGTAGACATAAAATGCTAGCAACAGATTTATTTATTTGTTTTTATTTTTATTTGTGCCTAACCTGGGGCTGTGTATATCCAATTCCCACCCCAATCTGGATTGTCCAACCGCGTTCCATGTGCAAACCACCCCACCTATTCAAACCACCCCGCCTATTCAGAAGCGCTGTAGACATCTGTGGTTCTCCTCCGAAAGACGTGGTGTCACCAGCTGCTTCTTTTCACACCGCAGACCACAGCTAAGCTCACACGGAGTGGCATCGGACGAAGACCACTCACGTGCGGCGTTGACACACGGTCTAATGAGTGTTCTTTTTCCAGAGTGTGTGAGAGCAACAAAACACGGATGCCTGTCCGACTGACCCCTCCCGTACCATGAATGATGCAGGCACCAATTGCGCATCACCCTGGGGAGCTACTGGACCCCGTCGATTTGACCCGAGGCTGTCAGGCTCATCCATGCACCACAGCCTGGTGCCTTAACAGAATGAGCCACCCAGCAGTCCTACCGATGGATCTCTGACCACAAAAATTTGAAATACTTCACTGAAGTTTTTATTCTTTTGACAACAAGATTAAAAAAAAACTGGTTATCTAACGGCCTTCAAGACACATACTTTGAAATGTGCAAAAACATGAATGAAAAGATCAAAAAACTTTCTCTTGCCGTCATGACAAAACACAAAAATTGAAAGAGCACAGCCTCTGAAATCTTCATTTCCATCAACACTTTCAGATGAAAAACATCCTCTGACTTCAAAAAATAAACTAATAGGTGTGCAGTTCCATCAAAACCAAAGGGTGCTCGCACCCATGTTTTGAATAAATGAACTTGGCGTCAAGCTGAGACCCGCCCTGTTTGCCAAAACAAACATCACATCAGGAAGCATGTGAATCACAAAATCACCACTCAGTCCCATTGCACGAAAACAGAGAAACCCGGCCATGTCCAGACAAAAGCACAAAGCACTGATACAATATTAAACATACAGAGAGAGAGAGAGAGAGAGAGAGAGAGAGAGAGAGAGAGAGAGAGAGCGAGAGTAAACAATAAACTGGAAATTTACTGTGCTCTAGACCGAGATTATTCCCTGTCAGAATATGAGTCTCACTAGATTTAAAAAACAAAAACAAAGGCACATATTAATAATGTACAATCTCAGTGAACACAGCAAAAGAGTACAGGATGTGTGCTCATTGCAATCTGGCAGAGGTGGAGACAGAAGCCCACTTTCTACTGTCCTGCCCCAAGTACCTCTCAATCAAAAATCTATATTTTCCAAAAAATCACTGCACAGATTAATCTATTCGAATACCTATTGGAAACAAATAAATTACAAATTATTCTAAGGGAAGAGGATACCACAATAGAGTGGGAGCTCAGTATGTCTCTGCCTGCAATAAATTAAGAGAGGGTGTGGACTAAATAGTACTGTACACACATGTAATTTCATCTATGCAACATTTTAAAGAGAGATGAATAAACAGCCCCCACGAACGCCGGCTATTATTAACAGCAACTTTGATTGCTTGAGCAAGATCAGCAGGTTGCTGGTCAGCAGCTAAGCTAGGATTGAATATTTCCCACATACATAACGTTTTATTCAGTGGCGACTGGTGAGCTGAAAATTGGTGGGGTGCAAACTTTCCTTTAAACTAATCATTGATCTCAACCTGTTTTCATTAGTAATTTTTCCTTTATTATCAAGCGTGCCAACGATCTGACTAATCAAATGGCAAGTAGCCTAACACACAGCATCTTCATACCATGTTAGAGGGATTAAATCATAAATTCAATTTATCCATTAAAAATCTGTTTTAATCACCGAGTAGCCTACACTTAACAAACAAGATACACCAGTCTGTTATCTACCGTGTTAGCTTTCAGAATAACCAGCAAAAACAAAACCTGCACTTCAATTTTGTTTACAATCTATGCATTGGAGATATTTGCCATGAATTTGAGAAAGAAAGAAATGCATGTATCCACAAATAATGTTGATTAAAAATGTGCACAATTTCGTACTGCAAATGAAAATAAATGTAGGCTATAAGGCCTAGGCTACTCGCTAAAACTGCCTATTTGGGGAGAGCTGGCTATATATGATAGTATATTGAGTAGCCTATTTTGGGGATTAATTGCATTGATACTCAAGGAAAATCAGGGGAAGATTTTGCCACTGCTTAGTGATTAAAACAGATTTTTCTAAATCGCATTTATCATTTAATCTCCCTAACACAATGCAAAGAAGTTATGTCCCTTTCCAATTGCTTAGTCAGATCATTTGCACGCTTGTTAATCACTGAAAATTAATTAAAACAGTTTGAGATCAATGATTAGTTTAAAGGAAAGTTTTGCATCACCGCAGATCACCAAGTTTTTGTTTCAATTTGACAGTTTAAGAAAGATCATCAGGAGGCCGCTGGTTTTATTTTTTGGGTTTCACAGCAATTCTCAATAAAGTTAAAAGCTTGCATCAGTAGTAGCCTTTACATTCTTTTTAAAACATTGTTTTCCTTAATTACAATTATGTGCACAATACATTAAAGATACAACTATTTTGAGCTGAGACATTCATTGGTTTGTACCTTTTTTCACCCACCTCCCACGGGATCTCAGGGTCCACCCATCTCCCAAATCCCAATTTAACCCCTGTGTACACAATATCATCTGTGTTCATTATGAATACTCATTGGTTCATAAATTGTTATATCACAAACTATTGATTGTGGCTGTATCTCTGTAAACAATAAGTCCAGGTATTCCAGGGTAAACTTTGGTGTACCTCAAGGCTCTGTGTTGGGTCCTTTGCTTTTTTCTTTGTACATGCTCCCCATTGGGGAAATTGTAAGCAGATATGGTGTTAACTATCACTGCTATGCAGATGATATGCAACTTTAAATATCTTTTAAACCAGGCAAGGTTGATCCACTAGCCATGTTAGAGGCCTGTCTTAAAGTCATAAAGGCTTCGAGGACCCAAAATTTCCTCATGTTGAATTCTGATAAAACTGAGATGCTGGTAGTTGGTCCCAAATCTCTTAGAGATATATTCCTACAGTTTTCCTTAAATATAGATGGCTTCTCTGTCTCCTCCAAAGCAGTTATTAAAAAAAACTTTGGTGTAACTGTTGATTCAGATCTCTCCTTTCAGACCCACATTAATGATCATACGAGTAGCCTTATGACCTGAAGAACATATCTAAATTAAAAGGAAGATGTTGTCCCTCCAGGATACTGAAAACTTGATGCTGGCGTTGAAATTTCTGCAGATTTCAGCTGCTAGGCTTCCTACAAGAACTAACAAATGGGAGCATATCAGACCAGTGCTCAGATCTTTTCACTGGCTGCCTGTCAAATCTAGAATTGACTTTAGAAGATTCTGCTTGTTAACTTATAAAGCTTTAAAAGGTTTCGCTCCAGAATATCTTCATGTGTTACTTATACCTTACTCTCTTCCTAGATTACTTTGTTCTCAAGATGTGAAAATCCCATATCTAAAATTACAATGGGTGGTAGAGCCTTCTCTTACAGAGCTCCAGTCTTATGGAACAATCTCCCTATATATGTGCGGGCTTCAGACCAACTTCCTGTCTTTAATTGTACTAGTAAATGGACTAAAGCGCTGTTTCAGGTTTTACACAGCGCAGTTACCCGGTTAAGTAATCTTACTTTTTATGACCCCCCAGGTCTCCTCAGGGAGATTGTTCCGAAGACTAGTGGTCCTAACAGTGAAGGCCTGGTCACCCTTCATCTTTAGTCTAGTCTGAACAATGACTAGGGCTGCACAGTACAGCCTGTGTTGACTATCATTAACGTTTCTTTATCCTATTGAGGACGGGCTTATCCAACTGAGGAGCCCAGCTTACAAAATACGATTCCAAACGAACTAAATACAATGTAATATAACATACTGTCCTAAGTATGGGGTGCCATTAACTGTCAGTGAATGGACAGTTATTTTATGGTTATTTTACGGTTATTTTACAGTTATTTTACAGTTCTTTCCTTCTGGCTATAAAAGGCAGGATGTTTTCTGTTGAAAAAAAAGCACTACAGTTCATCTCACGCCATAATGTGCCTCAGTCTGCGCTTTTAAAATCCGAGCCAGTGCTCTGTAGTGTCCCCTCTCTGCCTGCTTACATGCCACTGGCCCCTGAGCCTGCACATAAGCATCTGAACGCGTATGCTCTGTTCACGCTTGTCGTGAGCGAACAACTTTCAACTCTGGATTGCTTCACTTCTGCCGTATTTCTCTGAGTCCAGGAAACAGTGATGTGTTATCTTTATTTAGCTATATTCTGACAGAGTCATACAGCCCATCCTTTCAAAATATATAATTGTATGTTCTTGTTAATAACATGTTTTGCTGAAAATTATCAAAGTGGTTCAAAAGTGTTTTAAAATGTTACCAGCATCCATCCATTATCTATCCCTGCTTATCTTGGGCAGGGTTGTGAGGGGTGCTGGAGCCTATCCCAGCGTGCATTGGGTGAGAGGCAGGAATACACCGTAGACAGGCCGCCAAACAATCGCGGGGCACACACACCATTCACTCACACACTCATACCTATGGGCAATTTAAAGTCTCCAAATAGCCTACCTGCATGTCTTTGGACTGTGGGAGAAAACCCAGTACCCAGAGGAAACCCACACGGGCACGGGGAGAACATGCAATGTATTCCACCCCGCTCTACTGACTGTGATAATAGTGGAGTATGCCTGAGTTGGTGCGCCTCCTCCCCCAAAGGTACATGGAGAACAAACACCCACCCCCCCACCCCCGGTCTCTTCCCATGTTTGTGGGTTCATTTGGAATTTTGGACTCTCCTGAAATGATTTCTTGCATGTACCTCAGGTGCAATGTTATGCAGTATATTTCTGAACTGGCTAAATGTTATAGCTGAAAGTGTTTATTATATGCTTTTATGTTGCACCAGAGAGACTGGCAAACAAGACTTTTTTTATACTGGAATGGTATAATGACAATAAATTGAATTGAATTGAATATCTATTTTAAAACAAACCTTCTGTCTTCATTATGTTCCACTCATGCCAACTCATCAGGGAGAAAAGCATTTTAGCTTTGCCAAACTTAACATTTTTTTAAATGCATAAAACTACACCAGGGTGAGATTTCACCTTCACAAAAAAAAGTTAAAGCTTAAAAGAAGTTTCAACTATAAATAATTGCTCCTCTTTTTTCTTATTTCCCAGATGCTCCGATGATAATTCGGCGTGGGCGAGCTATACTGTAATTACAGAGAGAGAGCGAGGACCCCAGTCAGCCATGAGCCAGAATAGCCCAAAAATACTGTGGTCTGCCTTACCAGTCAGGACAAAGGTTCACTGAGTCCAAACCACAGTAACACATTATACATAAATATATAGCCTCTTTAGTATAACAAAATATTTTATAAAGCTGTTATTTTATACGCTTATTTTTTATTTTATACGCTGTAAAAAGATATCAGATCTTTGGGTTTCCTGCAGGTGTAATTGCAAGCCTCCGAGTTTGCGCAGCCAAGGCTGAAAGTTGGAGTGAAATCAATCATCAGATAAAAATCTGACAGGGCGGGACAGTGTTCGTTCAACAGGGATCAGGCTTTGATCTGAACAGCGTCTCGTAATAGCGACCATAAATCCTGCCTCCCCGGCGTGTCTGTGGGGGAGTTGGCGTGGTGGGGGGGGGGGGGGGGGGAGCGGGCGGGGGGGTTTGTGGGGGAAAGAGAGTTCAGACACCCCTGTCCTGTCTGTTAGTTGTGCTGTCGAATGCTGTGGGTTGGGAGCTGAGCCTCACACAGTGTAGCACTGAGAGCACATCGCAGATTCTATATCCTTGTGTTAAACGTTCGATGTGAATGTGAGGGGGCGGCGTGGTTGTGGGGCCGGCTGCAGGTGGAGAAATTGGGGAGTAGTTTAGCCGGCCGGCAGTCGTAGCTGTGGACAGTTGCGTGATTAATCCTCTCCTTGATCTGTGCCGCCTGCAGTGAGGCCGGGGAGTTTACGACCAATGCAGACGGTCACGGACAGCAACAGAAACAGAAACAGAAACCGCAACAACGAAAACTACAACTACAAGAACAACAACTACAACGAAAACTACAACTACAAGAACAACAAACAACTACAACTACAACTACAAGAAGAACAACAACGACAACTACAAGAACAACGACAACTACAAGAACAACAATTACAACTACAAGAACAACAACTACAACTACAAGAACAACAATTACAACTACAAGAACAACAACGACAACTACAACTACAAGAACAACAACTACAACTACAAGAACAACAAATACAACTACAAGAACAACGACAACTACAACTACAAGAACAACAATTACAACTACAAGAACAACAACGACAACTACAAGAACAACAACTACAACTACAAGAACAACAATGACAACTACAACTAAAAGAACAACAACTACAACTACAAGAAAACACAACTACAACTACAAGACAACACAGCTACAACTACAAGAACAACTACAACTACAAGACAACACAACTATAACTACAAGAACAACAACTACAACTACAAGAACAACAACTACAACGACGGTGATAGTGACAGTGGTCGGTTTAATCAATTAACCGTGTGCATCACACAGCTCTGGGCCTGTGTGGTTCTTTGGGACTTGTTATAGGGATCAATAGTGAGCCAAAGGCACAGAGTGTGTTAATCACACAGCTTATAGAGATGGGTAGAGGGGAATGGGCTCCTGTGGGTCTCTCTTGGTTCCTCAGAAGGTTCCTTTTCAAACTGCCCAGAGCTTTTCCTTGCCACAGTCACCCCTGGCTTGCTTTGTGAGGTTGTAGACTGGGGTACAAGTGTATTGATACGAGTTCTTTGAAATGTGTGCTATATTTTATACTGTCGCCTCACAGCAAAAGGTTGTGGGTTCGAATCTCGGCTTGGGGCCTTTCTATGTGGAGCTTGCATGTTCTCCCTGTGTCCGCGTGGGTTTCCTCCAGGTACTCCAGTTTCCTCCCACCATCCAAAGACATGCAGGTAGGTTAATTGGAGACTCTAAATTGCCTATAGGTATGAGTGTGTGAGTGAATGGTGTGTGTGCCCCGCGATAGATTGCCGGCCAGTCTAGGGTGTATTCCTGCCTCTCGCCCAATGCATGCTGGGATAGGCTCCAGCACCCCCATGACCCTGCTCAGGATAAGCAAGTATAGGTAATGGATGGATGGATTGATTGCCATACACATGATGTTGAGAATTTCGACTAATTTGTCTTCATATCATGATTCTGAGCATTGTAACCATCACAAATAGGCACTGACATTACTTTTGATTTTGCAGGCTTTTTCTGGAAAATGATCCCACGTGCATCTGAAGATGATACACTAATATACACACATTTATAGTTTAATCAAATTTCTATCTGCCTTTCTGAGCTTTTTGCTCTACAGTGTCCAGCTGAGTGACAGTAGCATTGTGTGTATGTATGAACCAGAGGTGGGTAAAGAGGGTCATGTCTGTTCCTGGCTTTCAAGCAAACATCTGGCCTCAATTCCTTAATTAGTCCCTACATTAGCACCATCTGACATTTTAGCTGCATTTCTTGACAAACGCATGAATGACAGACAAAGACTGTTCATGTGTCCTCATATGAAACGTTTTACTGTGACATAATCTGTGAGTGAACCAGTGATGGTGAACACAGCCAGCTAGCTCATTTAGCCAGGGTAACTGGTGGAAACAAGAAGCTGCACACACACTGGCCCTCTGGGACCAGAATTGCTCACGCCTGGTATAAACCATTCCACAAATCCATTCATTGATCTTCATAAAGTAAATTAATATTTTATCACACGGCCATGATGACTTATGGTATTGTACAAACCCCCGTCGTTTTCCTTTGTTACGGACGGCACAGTTATCCACGGCCCTGTGGAGAGGGAGGGGGTAATTCCAGAACTCAGCCGAATCCTATGTTCGGCACGTGAACCTCGGTTTCGCTGTTCTTGCCGCATGGCCATTCTCTCGCCGATTCAACTGTTTCACCATTTCTTAAATGGATTTTTATTTACAGGAGCCTCTTTGGTCTTGCTCGGTACCCTAAGTGGCTTTGCTCGATAACATCACTCAATTAACTGCATCCGTATGGTGTTATTAGTCTAATAAAGGCCGTGATCGTTTACAAGAGCAATAATGAGTCAGGTGGTAATGTATTTTTTCCTCAATGTCGTGCTTATGACTTATTTGTTGATCTTAATTTTATATTGTACGTCTAAGACCAAAAGCATTCAATCTTTAATGAACACAAAAGTGTACATATGCCCTTGTTGATTATCTGGACATTTTTTACAGAGAATTGTACTATCAGTACAAATGCTGGATTCTTTTTAAAGCTCTTTTACGTGCATGTTTCGTGTTTCTCAGCTCGTTAATCATAAGTGTTTTCCTACACTAATGAAGGCCACCGGAGGAGGAAAGTGTCCCCTGTGGCTGGATTCTGTGATAATGTGGAGTTTGGCGCAGTACTGGCAACCTGAGCGGTTCTGCGGCAGAGTAGGTCATGTGGCCCCCATGCGCCGTGATATTTAACAGCGCTGTGACACCGGGAGAGGGGGCGGTCCCAGAGCTGCCCCCGCCCCCGCCCCTGAACCCCACCCCCGCTGTCTCACTTAGAGCCCCCCCGCCCCCCGCCCCCCCAGCCTTTGCTAATCAGTCTATGATTTATTAGTCATTTCTGCCGGGTGCTTTAAAGCAGGGGTGTCCAATCTCATCTGAAACGGGCCGGTGTGGGTGCAGGTTTTTGTCGTATTCCAGCAATACGACACAAGATGCTTATCAAGGTCTTGACTGAAGACTGTGATTAGCTGAATCAGGTGCCATGGTGCTGGGCTAAAGCAAAAACCTGCACCCACACCGGCCCGTTTCGGATAAGATTGGACATCCCTGCTCTAGAACCTCACAGCCCGCCATGCTATGGAAGGGAGAGCAATTAATGGCCAGGTGTTTTGGACATTTTATTTTTCTACCTTCAGGCTGCCCAGTAGTTTGGTTCTGGATTTCAGTTTTTAATGCATTTTCTTCCCCCCTCCCAACCCCCCAACCCACCCAACCCATCACCATGGCAACAGCCACATTACAGTCTGATTCACTCTGGGAAGGAATTCTGGGAAGATCTGGCCACCATTTTCATTCATGGAGAGAGAACCATGTTGCTAACTTGCTACACATGCAGGGCCGTCCTTAGAATTAGCAATGTATATGCAGTGTTCGGTCCGGAGGTGGACCGGATTGGTCTCGGCTGTGCCGGCTGGTGGAGAGAGCACACGCACCTGGGTCGCGGTAACTAATCAGCCCAGGTGCTTAAAGGTGAGTTCCTCTCCACAGATTGGGGCCGAGACTGGGAGCTCACACTGAGAGAGCGCGTTTTGAGTTTTGTTTTATTTCGTTTTATTTTGCTTTGTTTTTCTGCGCACTAAAAGACAGAAACTGGTCAGCTGAATAGTTGGACCCGATCCCAGGCAAGCTGAAAAGCAGTCTGGGGTTTTACTTTCTTTCGTCTTAGTCAGTTTGCTGTTTTAGTTCATTGTTTTCGCCTGGAACCTGTGAGGAGGAAGGGTGAAGGTGTTTATTTAATTTCGAGTTTGTGTGGATGTGGTCTGTCCCTGGCATTGGAGAGTATATTTCTTATACACCATTCAGTCACTGCTGAGTAAAACTCATTCAATTAAATCAGATGATTGAGGGTTCATAGTACTTGGTTAACCTGGCCCTGAACATCTACAAAGGAATTTAAACTGAATTTGTATTTAAAACTTTGTGACAAAGAAGGCTATACAATATACCCTTTGACCTCTTTTACAACCGCATTTCAGTCAAGCAAGGGCTGTTTTCTTTTTACGACAGGCTGGTTCAAAACAAGTTATGACATCTAGAATGTAATTTATTGTCATTTTTGTCATCTATCAATCAGCATAGGACTGTTAGTTAGAAATGAACTTTATATTGCGTATTTTATTTCTTATTTTCACACTGAGCCGGCTGTTTGACGTGCCTCTGAAAGGACAGTGTATTTTATTCTGGGTGCCCTTTGGGAGGAAGTTGCAAGGTTCCATGAAAGTGATTAATGTGAATGCGTTTTACTGTGAAGCAGCCCACGCTGAAATGCCACGGCCCCTTTGTGCCTTCACAGTGGCAATGAGCTCGGACCTTCCCAGAAAGTCACCTATTATCACCTTTAAATCAAATTTTATATAGCACATTAAAAACTCTCACAATGCGCTTCAGCATGCCTTGGCCAGAGCCAGCCGGAGGGCACGGGGGTAACTGAATACTCCTTCGCAGACACGCGGAGAGGAGCTTTATGGGAACTCGACAGGGGAAAGCCCGTTCTCCTCCGGTCGGCTCAGTGTGGGCTTGCACTGTTATCCCAAGCGGCTAGAACCCGCCGTCTAAAATCCTTTTCAGTCTCGATCCCCGGGCAGCAGAGCAGCCCATCAGTCTACGACAGCCCTCACTCCCCCCTCACTCCCCCCCCCCACTCCCCCCTCACTCCCCCCCCCCCCCCCCCCCCCCTCCCCCCCCTCCCCCCCCTCCCCCCCCCCACTCCCCCCCCCCCACTCCCCCCCTCACTCCCCCCCCTCACCTCCCCCTCACTCCCCCCTCACCCCCCCCCCCCCCCCCTCACCCCCCCCTCCCCCCCCCCACTCCCCCCTTGGTCCCTCAAAAGCTCTCCGGCACAACTCGATAAGTCCACACACGGCTTACTGTAAATATATAAACAACCCAGTGAAAGTACAAGACTCCAATAATTCACCCCGCACTCACTGAACAAATGAGTCCAGGTAGGTCTACCCACCGTGGAGAGAAAAATAACAAACACAAAAAGAGGAGAATGGCGACGCCAACATTGCGCGCCACACAAAACCCCTCAACAGCCCAAAAATCGTAACTGACCACGAGTGGAACCGGAACTGCTGCTGCTCGCCACCATCTGGAGAGAGAAAAAGAGAAAGAGAAACAGAAAGAAAGAAAAAGAGAAAAGGTAAAAAAACATACCCAAGTCGAATGACCCAGAAAGAGTGACAGTGAAGTGTAGAGGCATCCCTCCTCTGACTTCAGGATTGTCACAGCTTTTCCACATGGGAAACCAGTCTCTACGGCCAGAACACTGCATCCCCAGTCTCTACGGCCAGAACACTGCATCCCCAGTCTCTACGGTCAGAACACTGCATCCCCAGTCTCTACAGCCAGAACACTGCATCCCCAGTCTCTACAGCCAGAACACTGCATCCCCAGTCTCTACAGCCAGAACACTGCATCCCCAGTCTCTACAGCCAGAACACTGCATCCCCAGTCTCTACGGCCAGAACACTGCATCCCCAGTCTCTATGGTCAGAACACTGCATCCCCAGTCTCTACAGCCAGAACACTGCATCCCCAGTCTCTACGGTCAGAACACTGCATCCCCAGTCTCTACACAGCCAGAACACTGCATCCCCAGTCTCTACGCCAGAACACTGCATCCCCCCAGTCTCTACAGCCAGAACACTGCATCCCCGGTCTCTACGGCCAGAACACTGCATCCCCAGTCTCTACGGCCAGAAAACACTGCATCCCAGTCTCTACGGCCAGAACACTGCATCCCCAGTCTCTATGGCCAGAACACTGCATCCCCAGTCTCTACAGCCAGAAAGTAATATTGCACAATATCCTAATCCAGTGTTTCTTAAACTGTGGGTCAGGACCCAAAACGGGTCACAGGAGCGCATGAGGTGGTGCTAGAATGAGTCTATGGTCCACTAGGCTATGCTATTATGTGTGTTTAATGGGTCCCTGATATTAGACATTTTAATGGATCGTGATATTAGACATTTTAAGATCCAGTAAACATAATCCTCTCTCACTGCCTTCCTGCTGCTGTCAGGGTTTCTGGTCTCCAGCTTCCCTCTGGTCCAGTGCAATGATTTCTGCATTTAAACCGCACCAGTCTGGTCTCCTTCCATTGTTTGCCCAACCTGCAAGCTTCTATGTCAAACCCAGCAATACAATTTTCTCAGGAACAATAAAACAGCCACAAGCAATCAGTGCAAACAGGGAAACCACACAGGAACAAAGGAAACGGTCCACACAGAAATGATCCAGAAAAAGAACAACAAATGACAAAAAAAACCCTGCAGCGCAACAGACTGCAAATGTGAAACCAAAAATCAGGAAACAAACAAAGAACAAGCGTCATCGGAGCAAAACAAGATCAAAGACACCTACACCCCGAAACCTGTGATCTTTCCCCTCGCTCCACAAAACATCCACATCAAATAACACTGATTAGGCAAGCATTCATACCAGACACCCGTAACCAGCCCCGCATTCTTACTGAATAATCCTCATTAGTCGAGCATTTTCAGGATTTCAATACAGTTCATGTGAATTAAGAATCATTCATTACTGGTATAATTCGGCGTTATGCAGTATGTGCTACACAAAAACAATTGTGATGCTGGCAATGATGCAGAAGCTGATAACTCCGACCAGCAGCGTGTCCAAAGAAAATACGGCAATTAGCTCAACCTGACGCCCAGCGAACCCCATGAAAACCTCACTGTGAGCTTGGTTCCGAAGGCAGACGCACAGATGGGCAGGGTTTTGTTGACATTAATGGTCTGCTGTGAAGTAAGCGTTAGCCATGGCTATGTGTTCCCACCATCTCTCGGTTTAGCTTCTCTCCTTCAGACCACACGGGTGACAAACCTGCATGACAGGGACATGGTCACGCTGCAGAGAACACGCATCGCAGCGTTCCCATCTGTGTGAGGCATTGTGGGTAATACCGAAGCTGCTGCCGCACAATGCCAAAGATCTGAAGGTCTTAAGGTCTGAAGGTCTGAGGGTCTAAAGGTC
This sequence comes from Anguilla japonica, assembly GCA_025169545.1. Lineage (NCBI taxonomy): Eukaryota > Metazoa > Chordata > Actinopteri > Anguilliformes > Anguillidae > Anguilla > Anguilla japonica. The sequence continues at coordinate 40,989,186 of CM045896.1, forward strand.
TGAAGTCTTAAGGTCTGAAGGTCTGAGGGTCTGAAGGTCTTAAGGTCTTAAGGTCTGAAGGTCTTAAGGTCTTAAGGTCTTAAGGTCTGAGGGTCTAAAGGTCTGAAGGTCTGAAGGTCTGAAGGTCTGAGGGTCTAAAGGTCTGAAGGTCTGAAGGTCTTAAGGTCTTAAGGTCTGAGGGTCTAAAGGTCTAAAGGTCTGAAGGTCTGAAGGTCTTAAGGTCTTAAGGTCTGAGGGTCTAAAGGTCTGAAGGTCTGAAGGTCTGAAGGTCTGAAGGTCTTAAGGTCTAAAGGTCTAAAGGTCTGAAGGTCTAAAGGTCTAAAGGTCTGAAGGTCTTAAGGTCTGAAGATCTGATGTCTGCCAAGATGGCTCTCGGTTCTCCGCTGCTGAAGCTACAGGCAGGCTATGCTTATTTCACCTCCAGCACGCTGGTGACGCAACATCCTCTCTACAAGAGGAGGTTATTTGGTTACGTGTCTGAAGCTGTGTGTGTTATTGAGTTCTCCCATCACTTTCAGGTCTTTCAGTTCCCGATGAAAAAGCCTGAGTGGATAGTGAGTGGATGAGTGGATGTGTGCGTACGCGTGAATGCGCTTGTGTGACGCGTCTGTACACCTGTCTGAGAAATGAGTTGTCAGTCACCTCTGTTATTTTCCATATTAATTTTATTTGGATGAATAATAAGAAGTGAATATTGATAGACTGGGGAAGTACTCATTAATATTTAATGTATTAATTTCCTCAGAAGGGCCTTGACAGGGCATCGACCGAAAAACATTTTAATAAATAAATTCCTACTGGTTGTGTATGGAGTCAGAAGTGACTCAACGGCGCCCCCTGTCTCAGCCAACCACTGCACAACCTAATCCCCAAGCTACACCAGGGAGGAAAACAGAGAGCCATGGTTCCTGTGATGAAACGTGTTTATTACTTAAACATAGAAAACTCATCACTTAAAAACACACAACACACATCAGAAATGTTTCAGCTGTTTAAACATACATAACATGCATCAGTATTCATTTTACACTGCCTGGCCAAAAAAACAAGTCGCCATTTGGATTTTTTTGGGCAGTGCCCACTGTACAAGCCTCTGGAGGCAGTGCTATAATCTGGGGTTGCTTCAATTGGTCAGGTCTAGGCTCAGCAACGTTATACGGCAATAAAATGAAGTCAGCTGAGTACCTGAATGTACTGAATGACCAGGTTACCCCATCAATGGATTTTTTTCTTCCCTGACGGCACGGGCATATTCCAGGATGACAATGCCAAGATTCATCAGGCTCAAATTGTGAAAGAGTGGTTCTGGGAGCATGAGGAATCATTTTCACACATGAATTGGCCACCAGAGTCCTGACCTTAACCCCATTGAAAGTCTTTTGGGTGTGCTGGAGAAGACTTTACGGAGTGGTTCGACTCCCCCGTCCTCAATACAAGATAATGCAATTCTGGACGGAAATAAATGTTGTGACGTTGCATAAGGTTGTTGAAACAATGCCACGACAAATGCGTGCCGTAATCAAAGCTAAAGGCGGTCCAACAAAATATTAGAGTGTGCGACTTTTTTTTGGCCAGGCAGTGTATTTACATACTTTTCTGCAAATCATTTCAAAATTTTTTAATTCAAATCTGCTCTTTCTCACTCACACACACACACACACACACACACCACTTCTCTTCTCAACTACCCCCACTTTCACTGCTCCTAAGTAAAAACCTGTAAAATTTCCTTATTTAAAAAAGTGTCTGCGTGCAAGCCTAGTCACTAATGTGTGTGTACATGTAATGCTGTTCTTGAGTGTGTGTGTGTGTGTGTGTGTGTGTGCGCGTGGGTCTGCATGTGTTTGTGAGAGTGCGTGTGCATGTGTTTGTGAGTGTGTGCGCATGCGCGTGAGCGTGAGCGTGTGTGTGTGTGTGTGAAGTGTGCATGTGTTTGTGAGTGTGTGTGTGTGCGTGTGCATGTGTTTGTGAGTATGTGTGTGTGTGTGTGTGTGTGTGTGTGTGTAAGTGCACGTGCGTGTGTGTGACACCTGTCTGTGTTCCATTGAGCATCATTAGTGATCGCTCCCCATTACCTTGACAGTGGGAACACACAGACCCAGCACATTTCTGAAATTAAGAGGAGCCCCCCTCCCCCCACAGAGCCTGTAGCCCCACCCTGCCCCGCCCCCGCCCTACCCTACCCGTATCTGCTGTCGTAGGCATATCCAGGAGCCCCCCTCCCCCCCGCCCCGCCCCCTGCCCCGCCCATGCCCCTGCCCCACCCCTACGCTTCAGACGAGGTGCCCATATCTGCTGTCACAGGCGTGTCCAGGAACCCCCTCCCCCCCCGCCCCGCCCCCTGCCCCGCCTCCCGCCCCGCCCCAGTACTCAGACCGCCGTGCCCCCCCTCCCCCCCACCCCGCCCCCCGCCCCGCCCCGCCCTGCCCCAGCCCTCAGACAGGGTGCCCGTATCTGCTGTCGTAAGTGTTTCCGGGTGCCCCCGTGCCGATGGAAGACAGGGGTTTGAGTTTGCTGGCGTCTGTGAGGTCGCTGCTGAACTCTGACTCCCCCCAGGGCTGCGGAGACTGCACCGAGGTGTAGGCCACGCCCGGCCGGAAGCTGGAGATCCGGCTGTGGGGGCGACTCACTGGGGGCGGAGAGTCCTCTCTAATGGGGGGGGGGGGGGGGGGGGGACACACACGAGAAGAAAGACCACTATGAGTGTCGCAGGACCAATATTTAACACTTTTTAAATGTCTGCACGGGGGGTATGGAGGGATGTATTTATGATATTTGTGTGTACCTGGTATGTGTATATATGTTGGTGTACTTCATAAGTGCACACAGCTGCTCAAATTAAATTTTCACCGAACGCAGCATATATTCATATTTAATCAGAATTTTTCCCCCTGTATTCCAGAATATTTCCCCCAGTATTCCAGAATATTTCCCCCAGTATTCCAGAATATTTCCCTCTGTATTCCAGAACATTTCCCCTGTATTCCAGAATGTTTCCCAGGAATTCCATACCTGATGTCATTGGCCACCTCCTTGTCCTTGCACCGTTTACCATATCGGCAAATCAGGACGAAGATCAACAGCAGCAAGATGAGTAACAACAGCAGAACACCAATCACAGTGCCTGCGATGACACCAGCTCTGCTGGGGCTGCGGAGGGAGGAACATTCATGCATTTATTTGTTTATTGATTAATTTTTTTACATATTTATTTTAATCCTTAACAAATTTAGGAGGGAAAAAAATAACATGGAATTTCTTTTTCAGAGGGGATCTGGTGAAGGGGACAGCATACACGAATAAACACGTCCAAAAATACACAAGTCAATAAACAGCAAGCCAGAAAAGCTGTTACGTTAAAACAGATAAACAACAAGCATTCGGTTGTCAGGCATAATAACTGGAGAGCAGGTTCATTATGGTGATTAGCCGGCTTATCCATGCAAAGCAAACCACTGTCCTGCCAAGTTACGTAACAACCACACGGCAGAGTGGGCACTCGTCGACGTAGGAAACAAAGCAGGTTTCTTAGTTTTATTTTTTTTTGTGTTATGTCCAACTAAACACCCTTTTAAGGCTCCAGCCTGGGTACCTAGATAGCTGTTTTAGCCACCGAAGGCCTCCTAAGACCAGTTTGGTGCCCAATAGGAGACATAAATCTCTGGTCTTAATCCTAAGGACCATATATTCCACTATGCCAAAACCTAAACTACAACGGACATTCAATAAAAATAAAAGTAAAAACAATAACAATGTTTCTGAAAATATTTTCAGTGCAACGTGTTTTGCCATTGAACACACTTGTATTATGTTATAGCCTCTATGATGTGTGTTAAGGTGAAACAGTGTTAAGGTGAAACAGAGGTGTGTCTGGACGTTTCCCTGTACACAGTGTTCAGGTGAAACAGGTGCGCCTGTACTTATGTCTCTCTGTACACAGTGTTCAGGTGAAACAGGTGCGCCTGTACTTATGTCTCTCTGTACACAGTGTTCAGGTGAAACAGGTGTACTCACGTTTCTCAGTACAGAGAGTGTTCAGGTGTTCTCACATTTCTCAGTACTGAGAGTGTTCAGGTGAAACAGGTGTACTCACGTTTCTCAGTACAGAGAGTGTTCAGGTGTACTCACGTTTCTCAGTACAGAGAGTGTTCAGGTGTACTCACGTTTCTCAGTACAGAGAGTGTTCAGGTGTTCTCACATTTCTCAGTACTGAGAGTGTTCAGGTGAAACAGGTGTACTCCCGTTTCGAAGTACAGAGTGTTCAGGTGTACTCATGTTTCTTAGTACAGAGAGTGTTCAGGTGAAACAGGTGTTCTCACGTTTCTCAGTACAGAGCGTGTTCAGGTGTTCTCACATTTCTCAGTACAGAGAGTGTTCAGGTGTAACAGGTGTTCTCACGTTTCTCAGTACAGAGAGTGTTCAGGTGTAACAGGTGTTCTCACGTTTCTCAGTACAGAGAGTGTTCAGGTGTTCTCACGTTTCTCAGTACAGAGAGTGTTCAGGTGTAACAGGTGTTCTCACGTTTCTCAGTACAGAGAGTGTTCAGGTGTAACAGGTGTTCTCACGTTTCTCAGTACAGAGAGTGTTCAGTGTAACAGGTGTTCTCACGTTTCTCAGTACAGAGAGTGTTCAGGTGTAACAGGTGTTCTCACGTTTCTCAGTACAGAGAGTGTTCAGGTGTGACAGGTGTTCTCACGTTTCTCAGTACAGAGAGTGTTCAGGTGTTCTCACGTTTCTCAGTACAGAGAGTGTTCAGGTGTGACAGGTGTACTCACGTTTCTCAGTACAGAGAGTGTTCAGGTGTTCTCACGTTTCTCAGTACAGAGAGTGTTCAGGTGTGACAGGTGTTCTCACGTTTCTCAGTACAGAGAGTGTTCAGGTGTTCTCACGTTTCTCAGTACAGAGAGTGTTCAGGTGTTCTCACGTTTCTCAGTACAGAGAGTGTTCAGGTGTGACAGGTGTACTCACGTTTCTCAGTACAGAGAGTGTTCAGGTGTGACAGGTGTACTCACGTTTCTCAGTACAGAGAGTGTTCAGGTGTAACAGGTGTTCTCACGTTTCTCAGTACAGAGAGTGTTCAGGTGTGACAGGTGTACTCACGTTTCTCAGTACAGAGAGTGTTCAGGTGTGACAGGTGTACTCACGTTTCTCAGTACAGAGAGTGTTCAGGTGTGACAGGTGTTCTCACGTTTCTCAGTACAGAGAGTGTTCAGGTGTGACAGGTGTTCTCACGTTTCTCAGTACAGAGAGTGTTCAGGTGTGACAGGTGTACTCACGTTTCTCAGTACAGAGAGTGTTCAGGTGTGACAGGTGTTCTCACGTTTCTCAGTACAGAGAGTGTTCAGGTGTTAACAGGTTCTCACGTTTCTCAGTACAGAGAGTGTTCAGGTGTGACAGGTGTACTCACGTTTCTCAGTACAGAGAGTGTTCAGGTGTTCTCACGTTTCTCAGTACAGAGAGTGTTCAGGTGTGACAGGTGTTCTCATGTTTCTCAGTACAGAGAGTGTTCAGGTGTGACAGGTGTACTCACGTTTCTCAGTACAGAGAGTGTTCAGGTGTGACAGGTGTACTCACGTTTCTCAGCCGCAGTGTGTACCTGCAGTGCTCTTTCCCCACTGCGTTGCTGGCCTCACACCTGTACATGCCGGACAGAGCCTCCGAGTGGTTGCTGATATGCAGCTCACCGGTGATAGAGTCTGACAGACAGACAGACAGACAGACAGACACAAAGATGCACCTTTATATGAGCTCACTCCTTTAGACATGAGATTGGAATCACTAAATATTTGTTCTTAACTTTTCCCCTGGATTCAATGAAATATACAGATATCTTACTGAAAAAACTGCACACGCATAATAGTACCTCAGATTTACATAGCACTTTTCTGAGTACTCAAAGTCGCTTTACATTGGGGAAAAAAAAGAAAGAGAAATAAAAAACTTTATGTATCATTTTTTCCCCACAAATGTTGCAGCGTTTACAAATCACCACCTGTATTCGCAAAAGAAAAAATAATATAATAAAAACTGACAAAAAACTAACAATTCCACCCACTTTGAGGTTCATTATACTGTTCTGTCCCATCATTAGGCTGCTTGCAGACAGAGAAACTGCATTCAGCCAAAGTTGTATCCAGTACCTTCAAATAACAACCATTAGCCTGAAAACCACAGCTTTCCTAGCAGGCTCGCAAGTGCCGGCTTGTAAATGGGATCTTCGGATTACAGTTGTCAGGGAAACCGCGTACAGACATAGAGACATACATTTCGGAAGGCATACATGCCAACCCCGAATATCAGTTTTTTTTCAGCTAGCCTACCGAACAGACAGAAAACAAACAGCTAGCTTGACATTTCAGTTCCGGCAAAACTCTCATCGCCTCCCGGCGAACGCTGTCTGCTGATTGGCTCGGCACGTGCTCAGCGACGCGTTACGGAGCCGGGGGGTCATTCATTAACGGCGCGTGTCGGTTTCTCCACCGGTCTGCGAGCACTGCTCTCTGACTGGGGCGGGCGGCGACCCGGCAGCGGCGAGGCCGGCCCCTCGGGGAATCGGCTGCGCTCGGCTAGCCCCGGCGCTAACGCTACGCGATGAAGCTCGCGCCGGAGCGGGCTCCTGACGGGCCCCCCTTTGCAAATTAAGTGGGCTTACGCCTCGGCGGGGTCTGGTTTAAAACCGTCACGGCGGCAGGTCCGGAACAAAGCGCCTTTGAAGATTACTGGGGCCTACAGGGGGAGGCTTCCAACACACGTTTCCAAAATGAGGAGAGATTCAGAGATACTTTTTAGCATTTGTGTTCCCTTCTTTGATTTCAAAGCCTAAAATGAGGTTTTTGTCCCCCCCCGCCCCCTCCCTACCTGGCCATATAATTGTCAGGGACCAATCAGAATAAAAGGGGCAGGGCATAAAGCTGCAGAGCACAGGCAAACTATGGTAGGTATGTTGGAGAAACCTAACATGAGTGGCTCCTAGGAGCACTGATCCTGTGTGTTTGGCTGTCAGGTGAAGACCTGCGTTTGGGGGCGGGACTCACCTTGCATGATGCTGGGGTGGATGCCCGCGGCGCTCTCCTTCACCCACACGTACTGCAGCGGAGCAGAGCCCTGGGAGGACTTGCAGTGGAGAGAGAGAGCGCCCCCTACTGACTGGCCGCCTTCGGCCCAGCACTTAGGGACTGAGGGGCGCACTGGAGAAGATAAGAGGAGTGTCACGAGGCCAGAGCCACTGCAGCACTGTTCTCAATATGAGCAAGTCAGCCTCATCCTGGGCTGGAAATACTGTGTTCCTTTAAGATATTAACTAAGGAGACAAATGTTGCTTTCAGGAAAGAAACATGCACTGTCTTCATGTATTATAGTGAGTGGGTGTATGTCTGTGTGTGGGTGCACATGTGTGCATGCTTTGTGTGTGTGTGTGTGTTGATGTGTGTGTGTGTGTGTGCGTATGTGTGTGTGTGTGTGTGTGATTGTGCGTTTGTGTGTGTGTGCAAGATGACGGCTGGAGCCTAGCTGCAGATGCAAGCACACGTGTCTTTGCTCTAAACATCTAAACTAAACATCTAACCATATAACTCCACACTATCGCGCATAAATAAAGAATTAAAATGTATGTGTGTGTGTGTGTGTGTGTGTACCAGCGTGTGTTTGTGTGTGTGTGGGTGCGTGTGTGCATGCATGTGTACCTGTGTGTGTGTGTGTGTGTGTGGGTGCGTGTGTGCATGCATGTGTACCTGTGTGTGTGTGTGTGTGTGTGTGTGTGTGTACCAGCGTGTGTTTGTGTGTGTGTGGGTGCGTGTGTGCATGCATGTGTACCTGTGTGTGTGTGTGTTTGTGTGTGTGTGGGTGCGTGTGTGCATGCATGTGTACCTGTGTGTGTGTGTGTTTGTGTGTGTGTGGGTGCGTGTGTGCATGCATGTGTACCTGTGTGTGTGTGTGTTTGTGTGTGTGTGGGTGCGTGTGTGCATGCATGTGTACCTGTGTGTGTGTGCGTGTGTGTGTGTATATAGCGGGATAAATGACTAGCTCCTCACCCAGGACCAGCAGTGTGACTTTGCGCATGTCCACTCCAGGGGCGCTCTTCACCTTGCACTGGTAGGTGCCGGTGTGGGACACCTCCGCCGCGGAGATGACTATGGAGGCGTCTCCCTGGCTGGGTTCCCCCGCCCGAAAATCCAGCCCGCTCATGAGGGCGGGGCCGCCGTGGATCCACTTCCTCCCGCCCGCGAAGGACAGGATCTGAGGGACGCGAATCAGAGCTGTGACCTCACGCGTCCCCCAGCAGCGGACAGAACACTGCGCTCCTGCAGTTTATACACAAAAACGACCGAGGAAATCTCTCTCGTTCTCAAAATGGCTCCATTTCAGCGCAGAAGTTATGGGAGACTGAGGGTCTGAGAACCGCAGTTGAGGTTGGGCTGCACTTAGAGCACTCAATCACTGTTTGGTCTACTCAAAAATCTGCTCTCCAAGGCAAAATACAATAATTGGTCCACTTCAGTAGGCAATATGGTGGCTTTGGTATACTCTCATATTTATATTTAGTATATTTAATTTTGAGATGAACATGAGGTGAATTTTTGTATTTTTTTTCGTGTTTACTCTCTGGTTCAGTATGTTCTGTCCCTTTTCGATCTAACAAACTTTGTTTAGTTAAGCTCCTCATCCTGAAATCATGCTCTTCAGAAATATTTGCTAGGATTGAAAACCAGCCTTGTGTGATTTCCTTCTCGTGTTTTAATCCCATTGTGCTTTCTAATCCTTCGCAGAGCACACCACACACTTCCCACTGGGAAATAATGAGCATTTCTGAGATTCCTGGCGGGGGGGGGGGGGGGGGGGGGCCAGCAGCTCCCATTACACCATACTGTGGGTTCACTTTAAGAGATCGAAAGATATTGGATGAAACTGTTTTGTGGTCATTTTGGCACCTGCATGTGACGTCAATAATTATACGCCAAGGCGACAGCCAATCAGCGGTCCTGACCACTAGTAAGCACAGACAGCATCATCACTCTCAGCTGTTGTTTTCATCACGTCATCAAGAGCTAACTTTGAGTGTTTGTGAGTTCTAAAATATGCCCTTTTCCCTGCCTGAATTAACAAGCCTGGTGATTGGGGTGGGGCGACACTGACACGTCCAAATGGATCAACAGGCTCGGCTTTCCATGGAAAGACTGTGATTGGATGAATCACTGATAAGGCCTGACATTTCAACCTGTATTTTTGGGCTTGTGAAGGTCATGAAGAATTCTGCAGACCTTGCATCCCGCAATCAAGTAAAACACCAACAGCAGATGGTGATAAATTGCATGTGTGGAGTTTATAATTATAACCAATCAAGGCAGGGTGATTGGGCACTGATTTCGAACATACTTTTCAAAATGGCTGCATTTTACCACTGAATTCTTTGGGAGACTGAGACTTCAAGAACCCCATAAAAGGTTGGGCTGCAGTTAGCTCACTCTCTGATCTAATCAAGCAGTCTGCCCTCCTAGGCTAAAGACAATAATTGGTCCACTTCAGTGAACATATAATAGTTTCTCCCATCTTGGTTTTCACAAAGCCTCAGTTCACCACCTCTTATATAAAATAAAATTACAGCACATGTCTAACAGCCATTGGCATTTAAGGTGGCATTTCATTTCCAGAGTAGCATTTAAGGTGAAGTGCATAACTGCTGTCATCGAGAATAAAGAGTGCAGTCAAGCCAAAAGGAAACACAACAGAGAGGCTTATGCGCAATACGTACTAAACTACAGTGCTTTGTTAATGTCCACAAGCCCAACATTTAACAAATATTCAATAACTTAAACACAGAAGATAACTAGGCAGCCTTAATTAAAGTGCTAAGTGCATTTGGATTCCAATGCCGAATAGTAAAATCACCGCATTGGCCCATACAGCAGTAATCAGGATGATGAGAAGCCCACAGTGCGAGCAGGAGAAATGGAAGCTCACCAGATTGTCCTTCTGGGTCATATCGGGACTGATGAGGGACCACTCGATGTCCAGCTCTCCGATATCCGTGGGACCACGGCTGTACAGACACTCCAGGGTGACCTTCTCCCCCTGAGCCTTCTGAATGGTCTGGGGTCCCGTGGAGGTCACCTGCATCGCCACAGCGACACCTAGAGTTGTGGAGGACAGAGTGCGCTACAGCAGGGCTCTGTGTTCTTGGTCAGCTAGAACGCTCACTCAGGGTACAGGATGAGGCCTGTAACCCAGGTGTTGCTGTAGTAAACAAAGTCTGGGCTGTGCCATCACAAGGCTACCCAGCTAGCACAATGTTGATGCAAATGTTAGCATTTACATTCATGTGGTAAATACTGGCATTTGACAGGAGTTTACACCCACAGCATACAGTTGATTGCATACTAAGTATAGGCTTGGTTAAGCTGACTAAAGCTCATTACATTACATTTACATTTATTTAGCAGACGCTTTTATCCAAAGCGATCTACAAAATTGCATATCAAGGTCATTGGAGCAACTACAAGACACAGTTTTGATAAGGTACAATACTCATTTTGCACAGTTATTCATAGCCAAAAACACAGTTCAGGCATTGAACATTATTCTGGCCTAAGCTATGCTCAGACTAGTCAAACCTAAGTGAAACTAGGGGGAAGTACAAGCTACAACATTAGGATGATAATATCCAAATTACAATAAGTGCTGGAATGGAGGTACATGCAACATGAGTGGCATGAATGAGGGGAATTCAAGTGAAATGATTTGCATAGTGGTGGCAGTTAGTCCAGGTATAGTCTGAAGAGATGCGTCTTCAGGCCACGGCGGAAGATGGACAGTGAGGGAGAGTTTTGAAGAGGGACAGGGAGTTTGTTCCACCACCGGGGAGCTTAGGTGGAGAAGCTCCGTGATAGGGATGAGCGAGAACCCTTTACCCGGATGGGAGGGGGTACAAGGTGCCCTGCTGCTGCAGAGCAGATTGGTCGAGCTGGCGTGTAGGATTGAATTGAATCATGTGCTGTAAGTAGGCGGAGGCTGTCCTGTTGGCTGCAGTGTAGGTGAGGGTCAGGACTTTGAACTTGATCCTGGCAGTGACAGGTAGCCGGTGGAGTGACCTCAGCAGGGGAGTGACGTGGGAGAACTTCACTCATCGTACCCACTGCATTAGTACAACCTTCTGACTCACCAGGAGCCACAAGGTAGCCAGTTCTCTGCAGTAAGAGATCAGGTTTCAGGAAGACTGTGATGTATCTCTTCCTTGGTTAGGGAGGCAAGCATAACTCCAGTGGGCACTAGGTTAGCTGTAATACACTGTGTGACATGCAATGTGTAAATTTAATTGATGTTTCTATGGGGTGTGCCTTTCTACCTGTATGAGGCGGATGGGGTGTAGTTCTGATTCAGATAGGGTGCCCGCAGTCAGTAATTCCAAAGCTTGTGGGGTACGGGCAGGGGTAATATTTTTACCCGACAAAAATAAAAGGAAACCATTTTTTCTTTTCTTTTCTTTTTAAAATCATGTACTTTAAAAAAAACCTGTCTTTAAATGAAAAAAAAAAATGAACGGAGCCCTAATTTGAAATAACCCCAGAGCTTTTTTTTTCTGATGCTGTCATGGACAGGTAGACTACTGTCAGTGGTGTCAATTGTTGCTGTCAGTTTATTCGCCGTGGTTGTCAGATTTCATTGAGAAGGCTGTCACACAAACCCCCCTCCCCTCCACGCCCCCCCCCCCCCCATTCTGCTCTGAGTCCGGTTGACACCGTGCATTATGTCTGTATTGGGTGAGCTTTTGGAAGCCTTTTCAGACATAAACAAAAAAAAAGCAATTATTTGGATCTACTGAGTGTGTATTGATTTGACTTGTGGGGACTCGCACTGATGATTTGACTTGTGGGGACTCGTACCACTGATCTGACTTGTGAGGACTCGTACTGCTGATTTGACTTGTGGAGACTCATACTGCTGATTTGACTTGTGGGGACTTGTATTGCTGATTTTACTTGCGGGGACTCATACTGCAGATCTGACTTGTGGGGACTCATATTGCTGATTTGACTTGTGGGGACTTGTACTGCTGATCTGACTTGTGGGGACTCGCACTGCTGATCTGACTTGTGGGGACTTGTACTGCTGATCTGACTTATGGGGACTTGTATTGCTGATATGACTTGTGGGGACACTGGTGTACGCAGCTGAGACTATACTCCTTCAGACTGTACAAAACATGTTTTACAAGCCATCACCTGTGACCAAGATGCTGGATGGATTGTATGGATAGTGATCGGCTGCTACTCCTAACACAGACACACGCACACACACTCACAAACACATGTGCACCCACACACAAACACATGTGTATGCACACACACTCACAAACACATGTGCACACACATACACACACACACACACACAAACACATGTGCACAAACACACACACACACATAAACATGTGCACCCACACACACACACACACACAAACACATGTGCACACACACACACACACACACACAAAGGATCTCCACAGTGCAAGGTAAATGTTTCCTGCATATCTTCATGCTTGCTCATTTTTTTAAAGTGTGCATCAGTTGTTGACCGTTAACATGGCTCATATTTCGGGTCAGGGCCCGGTGGGATACAGACGTACCGCACGGGGGCTCTCACCTGTGCTCAGGTACACCGCCGCCACCCACGACACAGCCGCCACCGTCCCGGGGTCCAGTCTGCCCCTTCCGACACCCGCGCGCTTCACCATCCTGCAAACAAGCGTCAGATGTGTGCCGAAGGAACCGACAAGCAGCCTGTTTCCCCCCTTTAATGGCCATGACAGGCAGGTCCATCTCTTCTCTGCAGCGAGGTGTTAGCTCACGACGGCCTGTGACATTAACATCAGATCACGGCCGAGGCCACAGTTCACAGACGGACACCTCTCAGACTGGCACCATTTCCTACTCACGCATGACAAACACCACTCATAAATACGATTTGTCTGGACATATGCACAGCCACTCTGACCAGAATTAACTTACAAATAGCCTGTGACCTTGTGCTCAGGCCTATTCACGGAAGCCGGCGTCAAACAGGGTCTTCATTAGGCAGAAGCCATAGGCATATAAATTTACACGACGTTACTCATTTGCTTGGCTGATGCCCTTGTCCAGAGTGACGCACAGCTCATATTTTTTACACACTATCAATTTATGCAGCTGAGTATTTTGCCGATGTAATTGACGGTAAATGCCTTCCTCCAGGGGGCGATTGTATTGGTTGTTATTTGGGCCCAACAGCTGTAACCTCTGAGTTATACAACCAATTCAGCATTACGCTGCCACTAATCACATTTATTGTTAATACAATGCAATGACAGATTACGGTACTCCTGCACTCTCGCCCAAGGTTATTTACTCTTTCTGGTCTGAATACTCCTGTCCCACCCCAGGTACTGAGCAAACCTGGATTCGGCTCCCTAGCCCAACTTACAAACTTCCTTCCAACACCCTCACAGAGTTCCAGACTGGGAGGGTGACATGAGCAACAGGAAATAATGCAAGGTGTAAAAATGTATTATTACTAAATTTACTACCTCATTACTCTGCAAAACTACAAAAGCACCAACGCAGTGCTAACAGATGCAGTGTCACCAGCTATACCTATCCACCTTGAAAACTATCCAGCTGTCGATATGTTATGGATGCACTCCATACGCATTTACAATTCGGACAATGGCTCTTGGCAAGAGCAGTTAGCCTGCGCTAGTACTTTAGCGAAGCTGTATCTATACTTCCTGGCCTGGGAATGTTGTTAGCACTTCTAGCACTTGGCGTGTCCTGTGTTTGTAAGGCATTCTGGATAAGCGTGTCTGCTAAGTTACTGTAATGTGATTTCTCTGCGGGTCATTCTGATCCACCACGGGGGGCAGTCAGGCCACCTGTGAGATAGTCAGATCCCGTGGGAGTCCTGACTGTAGAACAGCAGAGCTCAACAGACCAGGACCAAAAAAAATATTTCACTTGGACTCACAAATAATACAAGCGCTAGCTTTTGGTCATTTTTTGTCACAAGCACAGCTTGATATCTTGATATCTTTTGTGATTGCTGAAGTTTTCATAGTGTGTCTGTAAGGTGAGAAAAAAAACAACAGTTGTATGGATTTGTAAATCAAAGTTATGTTGATTGATTCCAGGCCTGTGTCAATTTTTAAGGCCCCTTTAAAAACTTTATTTAGAATTAGTTTCTTTCATCTCATCTAGCTCAATTATTTGACAATGATTTTGAAATCCATTATCTATACCCGCTTATCCTGGGCAGGGTCTATCCATTATCTATACCCGCTTATCCTGGGCAGGGTCTATCCATTATCTATACCCGCTTATCCTGGGCAGGGTCACGGAGGGTGCTGGGGCCTATCCCAGCATGCATTGAAGGAAAGGCAAGAATACACCCTGGACAGGCTACCAATCTATCGCAGGCCACAAACACCATTCACTCACACACTCATATTATACATAAATTTGAGTTTTCAATTAGCCTACCTGCATGTCTTTTGTACTGTGGGAGAAAACCCATGCGGACACATGCAAACTCCACACAGAAAGCCCCGGGCTGTATTTGAACCCAGGACCTCCTAGCTGAGAGGTGAAAGTGCTACCCACTGCACCACCATGCATTATTATTATTATTATTATTATTATTATTATTATTAGTGAGTAAGTATTGTTAGTCTACTTGGCTTCAGGGTGGTTGTCTCCAACAACCAGCTGCTGTTTGATTAGGTTACAGTTCCATGTGGTGCAACCTGATCTGCAGAAAGTCAAATAAAGGGTGCAGAATGGAACATTACAGCCATCAGATATACCATCATTATAACCAACAATAAAAAAACTACAAGCACACAGACACGCATGCACATGTCAGCATGCATGCACACACACACACACACGCACACACACACACGTAAGCATGCACACACACACACAGTACTAGTGTGTAAAATGTTCAGAGTTAAATCAACTCTTACAGAGTACATACGGTCCCTATTGGACTCACATGTACTCTGTTAGAGTTAAATTAACACTGGACACTTTACTGTGCAATGCATAATTTACACAGGTTTGATTTTCCACTGAGCTCTGAATTCATTATTGACTCACATGTAAATGCAGTCCTTGCGACTCTGCCCAGAATAAGCGGGTAGAGATAATGGATGGATGGATGTAAAAGCAGTTTATACCACATTAGAACAAATCCACCTTCTGGATTTCCCTTAAAGTCCTTAGGTTTAATTAATGAAGAGCGTTTAGACTGACTGAATTTTAATGTCACATTTGAAAGAAAAAAGAAGAAAAATAAACAAAGGAAATATATCCGAGTTATAACGACTAATGTAGGAAAACTGGAGTAAAAAAAGAAAAAAGAAACATAAAGAGCTGCGAGACTGAACTCTGTGGCAGAAAGTCTACGCCCGATAAACAGAAACACAGACACTGGGGCCTTTGTTTACATTTGATAGGCAAAATACAATGGACCACTTCACCCTCCCACTGTGACGACCATTTCCGAGGAAAAAATTTCAGGGAAAGCAAAAATGTCACAAATCCATTTCATAAGCATTGGAAAAACACCAACTATAACAAGCACTTAATCACAACCACATACAATTACAGGATACATATGGTTATATTTTTATATCAGAAGTTGTCATGGAAACACAGGCCACAAGCCCAAGCAAATGGCCAAAAAAATAACCATTACTATATTTCAGACCCTATTTAGAATTCATTTTTGCAATTTGTCCGCTAATTGCTATATTTTCAGAAAAGTAAATGTGTACTAGATGATAACAGCTGAATCAATGGCCAGTTTAAAATGTTACATTTATTGGTATACCACTTTCGTCAGGAAGTAACAACACATTTTTTTTTATCTCTAATCAACAGTGTTCCAACCTAACACAATAAGGAGTATATATTAGAAACGCACACTAGTTCCCTCCAGATAACTCTCCCACTATTACAAGATGCCACTGTTGTATTGATTCTCTCCTAATCCAGCTAACACTCTCTTGCAGACATTATATTATTTTATACTTTATATTGAAGTAAATGAAGTCAAGCTGAACATGAAACAAATAATAATCTGTCATAATGTTCGACTGCACAGGAAGTACAAAGTTTCGGGAAAAAGAAGATGACACTTATTCGATACAAGGCACTCTTCTGCTCATTAAACAGCCATCTAGAACACTGACACAAAGAGGGACCCCATCACACACAAAATGGCTTCTAACGTACCTGACTGCTGGGAATTCATCCAAACACAAAGCCAATTCAGATCGATTGACAAATGACTGAAATGTCCAGAGCAATGTTTCTTTCTCTTTCTCTCTCTCTCTCACTCACTCACTCTCTCTCTCTCTCTCTCTCTCTCTCTCTCTCTCTCTCTCTCACACACACACACACGGTCACTCTCTCGCTGTATACTACTTCCTCTTTCATTTGGCCATTGAATTAATTCAACAGGGTCATTCTCACATAACAGGTTCAGTCACTTTTTTCTTTTGTTGATAACCCACAGGCACACACACACAAAATGCCACAAGCAGGCGCAGACAAAACCTTACAGACACTGGAAATGCACACGTGTACACATGCCTTGGTTTTCAAACATGCCAGTCGTTTTTGTGGCGTCAGTGAAGTGATGAAATTACTTTTCATTAAGCGCGTGACACAATGAAAAATGAAAACACGGAGGCAGTAAGTATAAAGCACTATTACGCGCGTATGGTGTGAATGCTGAAACGTACACCACGGACAGTAGCTGTGCCCTCAACAACAGGCTGAACTCACTTGTTTTCTGTGCTTCAGTAATCCCCACAGGAGGGAATCATTATTATGTCGTCTCTGTGGCAACTGAACAGCACCTGGTAGGTATGGGTGGCGTCAAATTACAGTGGCATGGTATCTATGTGACATCAGCGCAGCTCAACAAACAGGTTAGTGGCTGTTTTTTGGGCGGGGTTAATCCAAGGCAAAAGCGCAGTTTCAGCGATGCACAACTAATTAAGATGAGGTTTTCATTTTATTTTTACATTTCAACTGAGTTCTTTTCCGAGTCTCTTGTGGAAACATGCTCGCGGTTTAATGCTGTAACGTCGGCCTTACAAGAAGAACAACAACTGCTGATCCTAAATCTCATCTGAACAATTAAAAAAATATCTAAAATGCAAACAATTAAAGGTACTTTATATAAAGTGGATGGGAGAGGCAAAGCAATGATAACGTAGGATATCGATGTTATCACACGGAGCTAATTATTCATTTATCTATTTAATTTATAAGGGCTATCAGTTATGAAAGCGCGCTTTCACCCTTTTCCGCTTATTCGTTTATTTTAACTCTTTGGCAACCTCAGTGGAACGTGTCTGCATATAACCGCTACTGGCGATCAGAGAGCGGACAGACAAAGGTTCAAAGTTCAATTCAGTCCAAACAAGAAGCAGCACAAACCAAATTCAGACCAAAAAAGAAAAAATGCCTTATTTTGAGCGAAATTGTTGAACTTGATTCCGCTGCACAAACGTCGCCTGGCTGGTAGCTTCCAGCGTTTCACGGGCTTTCAGAAGTTAAAGTATAACAGTGGGTGTAATAAACACGGATCAGCTGTATTGTCAGAGTAGGTTATCGGTTATGAAAGCGCACTTCCACCCTTTGGCGCTGCGTGCAGTTAATATGCATTCGTTTTCTTTCGAAAGTGTTCGCTGATCCGGGTCGCGGCGATCAGAGCTATTTTATTATAGATAATACTACTCTGTTGTTTAGGAGAAACGTCTTAAAAATGTGGGACGTCGTGATTGTCGGCGCTGGATTATCAGGTTTAACCTCGGCCAGCCAGCTGCTTAAGAAAGACGCGCAGCTGAAGATATTAGTTTTGGAAGGAAAAGGTGAGATCCAGTTCTCAGCCCAGTTGTGCATTTGCGACCAGTAACGGCACAAAACTATTTTATGATTGTTTTGTAGGCCTGTGTGTATGAAGACACTGCATGCTTTCGAAATGGTAACGTCATATAGCTTTCTGTAACGACAAAATCACATTTTAGTGTCAGATTGAGTCTTAGTAGGCCTATACTTTCTCCAAGTTTATACTGAATAAATTATGTAACGTTACTTCTATATTTTATACAGTCCTGCTAGTTTACTTAAGTTTACTTTTGGGGCTCTAGAGATAAAACAATTATAATAATTGCGGTATCTTTAGATGTGTACACACATGATAACAACAACAAGAACAACAACTAGCCTATAATAATAATAATAATAATAATAATAATAATAATAATAATAATAATAATAACAACAACACACCAGCCGAATCATTGGCACTCTGACCCTAACAAGCTGGCCTACATCTCCAGCTCTTATAAGATCGAGCTGAAATCTCTAACCATGCCTACCCTGACACCGCAGAGCGAGTGGGCGGGCGAACAGTGAGCCTAACGATGCCGGCTGCCCACGGAGAGGATTTGTGGGATCTCGGAGGCCAGTGGGTGGGCAGGTAATCTGACCGATAATGTGAATAAGGTTGTTTATGTGATAACGGTTTACACCGGTCACTGACCGTGCCCGTGACTGGTATGTTTTCAGAACGTACAGTGTAACTCAGAGCTGTTACTGCCGATGCCCGTACTTCGTATGCAACCAGTTTCGACATTAATGTAGCATATACTGTAAATAGATGAGCACATACTTTAACTTATGAAGGAAAAATATTACATTACATTATATTAAAAATTGAATTGTTATAATAACACAATGTTTAAACTCACTGATTTTATCATTAAGCTTAAAGCATGAGTCTACAAGCCTCTGTGTAGCTTTGCTTGTGAGTTGAAAATTCTAAAATAAAAAAATAAAAAACAAACAATAAATACAGGGGTTAAATGACTGAATAGGCTACTTTTTGAGTACAGCATCTACACTTAATTTACCGCGTTAATTGTGCGTCAAATGCGTTGCCCCTCTGGCGCGTATTTGTTGCATCATCGTATCAACCATAATATTAGCATCGGTCTAATACCGACAGGTTCCTTTTCAGTTATTATTGGCTGATACCGATATGAACCCATTATTATTACCCTGCATCCCTGGTAAAGGTACAGCTAATGCGGTCAGACCAACCTCAATCAGTACAGCGCTATTCTGTTTCAGAGAATGATCGCGCTAGCTAACAGAACAGAGCGCACCTTCTCAAGAGAAAGATAAAAGAAATGAAAACAGAGGGCTGCTGCTGCTACAAAGAGAGAGATAACAAGCTACGAGAGAAGGCGCGAGACCGCCCTTCAGTGTGCCGGCCATCAAATGAAAATCAATGGCTGTGTTCGTTTATCCCCCGACGGCCTGGGGGATAATTAAACAGACTAGCATTGATTTTAGAAACCAGACAGCAGCCCAGTGAGAGAGGGAGACAGAGAGATGGAGGAGAATGAGAGAGAGACAGAGAGAGAGAGAGAGAGAGAGAGAGAGAGAGAGAGACAGGGAGATGTGGAGGAGAAAGAGGGGGACAGACAGAGAGAGAGAGCGAGAGATATGTGGAGGGAGAAAGAGAGAGGGACATGTGGAGGGAGAGAGAGAGAGGGACAGACAGAGAGAGAGGGGGATATGTGGAGGGAGAAAGAGAGAGGGACAGACAGAGACAGAGAGAGAACAAGAGAATTTTGTGAGCTCTGTCATAGTGGCACCTTCCCATTCAGTAATACAAGGTAATGTCTGTGGCTCTATCGTTGACCTAGTGAAGAGCATCAACTTGGTTTTATCAACACTAGGTCAAAGATAGAGCCGCAGACATTACCTTGTGTCGTTACCACACAGAATAAACCAATTGAAAGGGTGACAACTTATAAGTACCTGGGTTTTTTATTAGATGATGGTCTCACTTTTAAGTTTCATATAGATTCCCTTATAAAAAAGCTTAGGCTTAAGTTGGGTTTTTATTTTAGAAACAAGTCCTGTTTTTCTCTTGAGGTGAGACAGAGGCTAGTCTCAGCTACTTTCTTACCGGTAATAGATTATGGAGACATTTTATATATGCATGCACCTTTAGCGTCATTGCGTTTGCTGGACTTGGTGTATCATGGGGCACTGAGGTTTGTCACAAACTACAAATTTTTTGACACACCACTGTATTCTTTATAGGAGAGTGGGCTGGCCCTCCTTGGCATTACGTAGGCTGTGTCACTGGTATATTTTCATTTACAAGGCCATATTGAAATTGCTTCCATCTTACCTATGCATGTACATTGTCCAGCAAACAAATGGAAATACCAGCTTCGCTCACAAAACAGTGTTTTATTGCCTGTGCCAAAGGCTCGTACTGAGGCTGGCAAAAAAGCGTTCCAGCTCTCAGCGCCTTCAGTGTGGAATGAGCTCCAGAAAGAACTTAATTTACAACAGTTTATATCATTAAATGATTTAAAAAAAGGCTTAATGTTATGGAGGAAAGTGAAATTTGTAATTGCTTTGACCCTTAGTTGCACTACAGACTACTCATGTGTAACCAGATTGTGAAATTTTGAACATTGCTGTTTGTCTGTTTTTACAGTATGTTAAATGTTGACATTTTGTTGTGTCTGTAATCGACTGCTGCTTTCTTGGCCAGGTCTTTCTTGAAAAAGAGATTTCTAATCTCAGTGAGACTAACCTGGTTAAATAAAGGTTAAATAATTAAAAAAAATAATGTTATGCACAGTGTGCCTGTGTGCAAACTTGTGATAATCTTTTGAACAAGTTTTGCATTTTAGTATTTACACTGGAAATGTTAGACAACGTGTTTGTCCACTATTTTAAAGACAAAACTGTTCCACCAAATAAACTCAAACTCAAATCTGCTCAAAGATTGTAGGCCAACCCCTTGAGAAATTCTATGAATCAGCCTACCATAATAACATATTAAGGCTGGTCCAACAACATTATCTCTGACCCCAACCATGTCCTGAACAGTGAATGCAAATCTTTGTCATCAAACCGGAGATACAGGGGTTCCACGATTTAATAGGCTTAGACTGAAGCACTCTTTTGTACACCAGTTAATCCTAAAATTAAATATGGAGCTTAATCCCAGATCAAATGTACGTTGAAGGGCCTTGAATATTGTCTTCTGTGATTGTAATGTTGTGTTAAATGTATGTGTCTTTGTTTCTTGTCTTAATTTTTGTCTTTTCTGTGATGTTGCAAATGGAGCTGCTGTGATGCAAGAACAATTTCAGACTTGATCTGGCAATAAAGTATCATCATCATCATCATCATCATCATCATCATCATCAAATTCTCTCCCTGTTTTCGTTTTTATTTTTGGTTTGTTTTGTGGCTAATTGTTAGTCATTGGGGGATGTTACGAGTGCACCAGTGACATGCCTTTTTCTGCTCCAGGGGCACTGAACCCTATAACTGCCCCAGGGGCACTGAACCCCATAACTGCCCCAGGGGCACTGAACCCTATAACTGCCCCAGGGGCATTGAACCCTATAACTGCCCCAGGGGGACTGAACCCCATAACTGCCCCAGGGGGACTGAATCCCATAACTGCCCCAGGGGCACTGAACCCCATAACTGCCCCAAGGGGACTGAACCCCATAACTGCCCCAGGGCCACTGAACTGCCCCAGGGGCGCTGAACCCCATAACTGCTCCAGGGATGACCCTGCCCTCTGACCTCTCTGATGATACCCTGCATGTGTGCAGGGGATTCTGGGAGAAACTGCAGTTAGTGGTGTTATGGGTGCTGAAGTCCTCTTAACCCCGCAGCACGCAGACCCATGTGATGGACCTGATCCAGGAGCTGGGCCTGGAGGTTTACCCACAGTACGCCGAGGGGAAGAAGGTTCACCACATGGGGGCGCCAGAGGCCAAGGCCCGCACCTACACCAGCAGTCTCCCCTTCTCTTCTCCGCTGGTGCTTCTGGACACCACCTTCTTTCTGTGGAAGGCAAGAACGCGGTTTACTGACCCCACCTCATACGCATACGTTTCATGCCTCACCGTTTCTGTGGAAGGCAAGAACGTGGGGCTCATTCCAATTGCTTATTTTATCCGTCCTCATCTCCTCGATCCTCACCTGACCCGAAAATAGCTCAAGCTCCATCATCTACATGGACATTCCAGCCTGTTAAATGAAGGAGTGAGGAGCTAGGAGGTTCCCGAAGGATGCTTGAGCAAAGAAACACAGGTGCATCCTTTGTGGAAGTGTTTTTTTCAAAACGCATGCCATATAAACGATCGACTTGTGGATTTACCTCTAACTGTCTGCCACACCTATAATTTATGTGGCTTCAAACTGATGCTTGACTGAACAAGTGTGTTCATTTTCCTAATACCCGTTTCCTTGCTTCCTTTCCTGTGTCCTCTGATGGGTGGAGCAAGGAGCAAGGAAAGGACGGAAGGAAAGGACGTGTAGCAATTGCTTACCAAAAATGATAGTGTTGAAGATAATGATAACAAATGACGGAGTCAGGAGCTCCTTTATATAATTTAATAATATGACCGGTCAGGAAGAGTTACAAGTACTGTCTTCAAAAATCCAAAAAGTCCAATACATGAGTTTATATAGTTTTCAGAGACAAATAACTGCTGTTCCAACCTATGAGATTCATTTAATCACCATAGTTAAATATTCCATTTAGCCAATCATTAGTTCAGGTTCAGGGAGTCCATACCAAGGCTGACCATGCAGGCCTAGAGGTCCTCTAATCCCCTAAAGCACTTGATATATACCACAGCTGGAGTCTATCTCCTCTAGCTTACATCTCCAACCGGAACATTGCATGGGGTGAAATGGCGTACACTTAAAAATACAACCTTCTAAAAGTACACTTTCAGAAGTATGTTTATCAAGTAACCATAAGATCTATATGATACTTTACGTAATTGCTTATATAACTGCTTATATAACATTTTTTGTAAGTGAACTTTTTAATCATGACCCATCAGATGCAAGGAGGTAAAAAGTAAGCGATTGGAAAGAGCCCGTGGCACGCCTGTTTCTCACTGTCTGTGCTGTGTCAAATATATGAGGGGGCTCTCACAACGAAAGGAGGTGCATTCAGTCTGGTTTCAATCTACATTTATCCCTTACGTACAAGTGCAAGTGGAACTTGTTCTCACAAACAGCACTTGACAAATTATTTTTGACAAATGTTTATTGACAGGCTGCCAAAAAGAAGACTGCTCGCTGTGTTACAATTACTGTGTTGGGTGTCAGTTTAAAAGCCTGTAAAATGGTGTTTGTGCTTGGATTGAAATCGAAGTGTCACATAGTGTCTGTGTTGGGATTCAGGTTGAAAGGAGGTGTGACACGGTGTCTCAGTTGGGATTCAAATTGAATCATAGTGTCCCATAGTGTTGGGATTGAAAGGGAGTGTCACACAGTGTCTCTGTTGGGATTCAGATTGAAAGGAGGTGTCACACAGAGTTGGGATTCAGAGTGAAAGGATTCACAGTGTCTCTGTTGGGATTCAGAGTGAAAGGATTCAGTGTCTCTGTTGGGATTCAGAGTGAAAGGATTCACAGTGTCTCTGTTGGGGTTCAGGTGGAACGGCTGTGTAAGACGGTCTCTGTGTTGGGGTTCAGGTGGAACGGCTGTGTAAGACGGTCTCTGTGTTGGGGTTCAGGTGGAACGGCTGTGTAAGACGGTCTCTGTGTTGGGGTTCAGGTGGAACGGCTGTGTAAGACGGTCTCTGTGTTGGGATGGCTGTGTAAGACGGTCTCTGTGTTGGGATGGCTGTGTAAGACGGTCTGTGTGTTGGGATGGCTGTGTAAGACGGTCTCTGTGTTGGGGTTCAGGTGGAACGGCTGTGTAAGACGGTCTCTGTGTTGGGGTTCAGGTGGAATGGCTGTGTAAGACGGTCTGTGTGTTGGGATGGGCTGTGTAAGACGGTCTCTGTGTTGGGGTTCAGGTGGAACGGCTCTGTAAGACGGTCTCTGTGTTGGGGTTCAGGTGGAATGGCTGTGTAAGACGGTCTCTGTGTTGGGATGGCTGTGTAAGACGGTCTCTGTGTTGGGGTTCAGGTGGAACGGCTCTGTAAGACGGTCTCTGTGTTGGGGTTCAGGTGGAATGGCTGTGTAAGACGGTCTCTGTGTTGGGATGGCTGTGTAAGACGGTCTCTGTGTTGGGGTTCAGGTGGAACGGCTCTGTAAGACGGTCTCTGTGTTGGGGTTCAGGTGGAATGGCTGTGTAAGACGGTCTCTGTGTTGGGATGGCTGTGTAAGACGGTCTCTGTGTTGGGATGGCTGTGTAAGACGGTCTCTGTGTTGGGGTTCAGGTGGAATGGCTGTGTAAGACGATCTCTGTGTTGGGGTTCAGGTGGAATGGCTGTGTAAGACGGTCTCTGTGTTGGGGTTCAGGTGGAACGGCTCTGTAAGACGGTCTGTGTGGAGGATCCCCTCTCAACCCCCAACGCCCTGCAGTATGACAGCATGACGCTGCACTCGTACATGGAGCAGCACATCTGGACCAAAGGTCAGGAGAACCACGTTTCACTAGCGAACCCTGCTGTCCTTTCTTAGTAACAGCAGCAGCAGTAGTAGTAATGATTATAATAGCTGGAGTGGTAATAGTAGTAGCTGTAGTACCTGTGCTAGTACTGTAACTGTAGTAGCAGCAGCACCAGAAGTATGGTATTGCAAAGTGATTTTTAGTTATCTTTTGCTTTTTATTTAAGGAATTTGGATTTGAGATGAAAATCTGAATTTGAGACAAATGTAAAGTCAATCAGCTTCTATTTAATGGTATTTACTGTGGATGTACTGAAATGAAAATTCTTGGCCAAAACCGACACTGAAAATCAGGAAACACTTGGCCGAATACCGAATACCAAGTACCGGTATTTTTTTCATTTATTTGCCCATTTCACCTATTGATTTATGCTTTTCAGTGACAAAATTAAATTACAAAACTACAAGGTGATGAAAAAACTTTTATTAGTCTATTGAACCTTCAGTCCTTTCCAACAGTAATAACTAAAATACCGGCACTGTTTGAATGCATCATCAATAGCCGCTGGAGAGCAACCAAACAGTGTCACATTTATTTCTATATTTTGTTACAATAAAAAAAAATCACACACACATTCGGTCCAAATTTCGGCCGAATATTTTCGGTGACCAACATTTCGGTGCATCCCTGGTATTTACATGTTTGTGTGTGTCACACGGTGTATAAAACCTCTGGGAGGGAGATACAGTGGTTCGGGTGTGCACTGGAGAGAGAGAGAGAGGGGGAGAGAGAGAGAGAGAGAGAGCGCACCCACACCAACACATCAAATAAACAAACACCTTCACACTTCCAGGCAAGAACAATAAGCTAAAACAACAAACCGAAACAATAGAGACAAAGGAAGAGCAAAACCCAGTGACAGCTTTTCAGCTCGCTGCTCTTAGCTGTCCAGTTTTTCGGCTGACCAGCTCCTCCACTTTTCAGTTGATCTTTGTTTTTGTTTTTTGTTTTTTTTTGGGGGGGGGGGGGGGGGGGGGGGTTCTGTTTTGGGGGTTTCTGTCTTCAGCTTTCTCTTCAGCAAGTGAAATACATGCTCCATTGGATTTAAATCAAGGGACTGACTAGGCCATATCAGAACTTTCCACTTTTTCCCAGTGGTGAATGGCCTGGTTGCATAAGCAGTGCGGTTGGCAATCGTTACTTGCTGCAGGGTGAAGCAACAACCAATGACGTTGCATACATTTATTTGTACTCTATTATTTGTATCTCTCTGTACACTTCTGAATTAATCATACTGCTGCCATTCTCTGTTACATCATCAATAATGACAAGTGAGCCTGTTCCAGAAGGAGCCATACATATTCTAGCCATGACACTGCCCCCTCCATATTCCACAGACGAGGCGGTATGCTTTGGATCATGGGCTGTTCCTTCCTTCCTCCTCACTTTCCATCGCTTTGGTAAAGGTTTATTTGGGGCTCATCTGTCCATAAAACTCTGGGTTGTCTCTGTATTTTTTGGCAAATTCAAATATGACCTTTTGCTTATGAGAAGTTTGCCTCTTGCAGTGTAGCCTCTATAATTCTGCTCCCAAAGTCTACTTATTTTGGCTTGTGTTATTTTCACCCCCGTCCTCTGGAGACTGCTGGTGATGCCACTGACCTTTGTTCTAGGGGTTTTCTTCACAGCTCTTAGGATTGGTCTGTCTTCAGCTGTTATCTTCCTTGGCCGACCTGTATGGTGTTTGCTTCTGAGGCCACCAGTGGTTTCTTTTATTTTTAAGACTTTCCAAACTGCTGTGCTAGATATACCCAGTTTATGTGCTATCCTTCCTAATGAATTCTTCTGTCCTCTCAGCTTACAGATGAGATGTTTTTCAGCCTTAGCCATAGCCCTCCGGTCTTCATGATGGTACATGCCTCTAACTCAGTCTTCACAAATGAAAACATGTGGCTAAAACCAAGACTATACACTCACTACTTTTTTATGTATGAACAATCCATGCAAGGAAACACCTGAGTTAATTTTGCACAGCAGAAAATAGTGCACTTGACACAAAACCTGTTGTTTCAGAAAAATGGTGCTGTAAAGCATATATGCATGTAAATACCATGAAATAAAAGGTGATTGTTTGTTTTCGTCTCATATTCCTGTTTTGATGTCAAATCTAAATGCCTTAATTATATAGAAAAAATATAGAAAAAAAAACAAAATCATTATCATAGTAACATAGTAAGTAGTCATAGTAACAACAGCACTAATATATGTTGGACAATAATGAAAGCAGTGATAGCAGTAATGGGTGCAGTAACAGCAGTAATGCAGTAATGGGGCAGTAACAGCGGTAATGCAGTAATGGGGCAGTAACAGCAGTAATGCAGCAATGGGTGCAGTAACAGCAGTAATGCAGTAATAGGTGCAGTAACATCAGTAATGCAGTAATGGTGCAGTAACAGCAGTAATGCAGCAATGGGTGCAGTAACAGCAGTAATGCAGTAATGGGGCAGTAACAGCGGTAATGCAGTAATGGGTGCAGTAACAGCAGTAATGCAGTAATGGGGGCAGTAACAGCAGTAATGCAGCAATGGGTGCAGTAACAGCAGTAATGCAGTAATAGGTGCAGTAACAGCAGTAATGCAGTAATAGGTGCAGTAACAACAGTAATGGGTGCATTAACAGCAGTAATGCAGTAATGGGTGCAGTAACAACAGTGATAGCAGTAATGGTGCAGTAACAGCAGTAATGGGGGCAGTAACAGCAGTAATGCAGCAATGGGGGCAGTAACAGCAGTAATGCAGCAATGGGGGCAGTAATAGCAGTAATGCAGAAATGGGGGCAGTAACAGCAGTAATGCAGCAATGGGGGCAGTAACAGCAGTAATGCAGCAATGGGTGCAGTAACAGCAGTAATGCAGTAATAGGTGCAGTAACATCAGTAATGCAGTAATGGTGCAGTAACAGCAGTAATGCAGCAATGGGGGCAGTAACAGCAGTAATGCAGCAATGGGGACAGTAACAACAGTAATGCAGTAATGGGTGCAGTAACAGCAGTAATGCAGTAATAGGTGCAGTAACAGCAGTAATGCAGTAATGGGGGCAGTAACAGCAGTAATGCA
Source organism: Anguilla japonica (assembly GCA_025169545.1). Taxonomy (NCBI): domain Eukaryota; kingdom Metazoa; phylum Chordata; class Actinopteri; order Anguilliformes; family Anguillidae; genus Anguilla; species Anguilla japonica. The sequence continues at coordinate 41,016,750 of CM045896.1, forward strand.
GCAATGGGGGCAGTAACAGCAGTAATGCAGCAATGGGGGCAGTAACATCAGTAATGCAGTAATGGGTGCAGTAACAGCGGTAATGCAGTAATGGGTGCAGTAACAGCAGTAATGCAGTAATGGATGTAGTAACAGCAGTAATGCAGTAATGGGTGCAGTAACAGCAGTAATGCAGTAATGGGGGCAGGAACAGCAGTAATGCAGTAATGGATGTAGTAACAGCAGTAATGCAGTAATGGGTGCAGTAACAGCAGTAATGCAGTAATGGGGGCAGTAACAGCAGTAATGCAGTAATGGATGTAGTAACAGCAGTAATGCAGTAATGGGTGCAGTAACAGCAGTAATGCAGTAATGGGGGCAGGAACAGCAGTAATGCAGTAATGGGGGCAGTAACAGCAGTAATGCAGTAATGGGGCAGTAACAGCAGTAATGCAGTAATGCAGTAATAGATGCAGTAACAGCAGTAATGTCGTAATGGTGCAGTAACAGCAGTAATGCAGTAATGGGCGCAGTAACATCAGTAATGCAGTAATGGGGCAGTAACAGCAGTAATGCAGTAATAGGGGCAGTAACATCAGTAATGCAGTAATGGGGCAGTAACAGCAGTAATGCAGTAATAGGGGCAGTAACAGCAGTAATGCAGTAATGGTCCAATAACAGCAGTAATGCAGTAATGGATGCAGTAACAGCAGTAATGCAATAATGGGTGCAGTAACAGCAGTAATGCAGTAATGGATGCAGTAACAGCAGTAATGCAGTAATAGGTGCAGTAACAGCAGTAATGCAGTAATGGGGGCAGTAACTGCAGTAATGCAATAAGGGGGCAGTAACAGCAGTAATGCAATAATGGGGGCAGTAACAGCAGTAATGCAATAATGGGGGCAGTAACTGCAGTAATGCAGTAATGGGGGCAGTAACAGCAGTAATACAGTAATAGGTGCAGTAACAGCAGTAATGCAGTAATAGGTGCAGTAACAGCAGTAATGCAGTAATGGGGCAGTAACAGCAGTAATGCAGTAATAGGGGCAGTAACAGCAGTAATGCAGTGATGGTCCAATAACAGCAGTAATGCAGTAATGGATGCAGTAACAGCAGTAATGCAGTAATGGGGGCAGTAACTGCAGTAATGCAATAAGGGGGCAGTAACAGCAGTGATGCAATAATGGGGGCAGTAACAGCAGTAATGCAATAATGGGGGCAGTAACTGCAGTAATGCAGTAATGGGGCAGTAACAGCAGTAATGCAATAATGGGGGCAGTAACAGCAGTAATGCAATAATGGGGGCAGTAACTGCAGTAATGCAGTAATGGGGGCAGTAACAGCAGTAATGCAGTAATGGGGCAGTAACAGCAGTAATGCAGTAATGGGGCAGTAACAGCAGTAATGCAGTAATGGGTGCAGTAACAGCATTAATGCAGTAATGGGGCAGTAATGCAGTAATGGATGCAGTAACAACAGTAATGCAGTAATGGGGCAGTAACAGCAGTAATGCAGTAATGAGGCAGTAACAGCAGTGATAGCAGTAATGGGTGCAGTAACAGTAATGGCAGGAGCAGTACTAAGCAGCTGAGTGTTCCCTGTGCTCAGAGCTGGAGCAGGACATGGGAATCTGCAGCAGGACGCTTTTTGGCATGGAGCCGTCGCAGCTCTCCTTCCTGTACTTCCTGATGTTCGCCGCGGCCGCCGGGGGGGTCCTGCCTCTGCTGGGGACCGAACCCGGGACTGCTCAAGAGTTCAGAGTTAAGGTGACCGCACCGCCGCCTCCTCCCAATGCACACACATACATATACACACACATGCGCGCACACACGTATACATAGTACACACACATACACACAATACACACAGACACACACGCACCATATGCACACACACACGCACACACACACACACACACACACACACACACATACATACGCACACATACACACAATACACATGCACACCTACATACGCACACATACACACAATACACACACGCACCATACGCACACACACACACATACACACATGCACCATACACACACACACACGCACACACACACACACACACACATACGCACACATACACACAATACACACAGACACACACGCACCATACGCACACACACACACATACATACGCACACACACACACACCATACGCACACACACACACATACATACGCACACATACACACAATACACATGCACACCTACATACGCACACATACACACAATACACACACACACACACACTCACAATACACACATGCACACAATACACACACACACACACACACACACACATGCATGCAAACATGCACTCAATGCACGCACACACACACATGCGCACACGCACACATATACACACACACACACACACACATGCACAATACACACAATACACACACGCACACATACACACACATGCACACAATACACGCACACACACACACACACATACACACAATCTGCTGTGGTCAGTTAAGCTTACAAATCCATAAGCTCGGGTGTGATTTATCACCATGACAGCTTAGCAGTTTTTGTTGTTTTCTTAAACTTAAGCCATTTTGGGAAGTGAGTGAGTCTAAGAGAGAGAGAGAGAAATTGGTGAGCCACCAGTATCATTCAGTAATATCTCACAGGGTGTGTGTGGGAGCTGGCGGGGGGGGGGGTGCCCTGGCTGTTGTGAAACGTGGGGTGGGGTGGGGGAGGTGACCTGGGCAGACCCCGCCTCCACGTGGATTAAAAGAGTGATGATGCACCTGCTGGTTGTCCTGGGGGCCCTTCAGTGCCCTCCCCCCAGAACCCATACCGCCCCGTGACTAAGGCCACTCCCAGAACAGGGTGGCTGTTTTAACCTGCCGTCCCAGCTGGGTGACATCCCTATGGGGAAAGCTGCAAATTAACAGCTGCAATAACCACGTCTGTCCACAGGGGGGCACACAGCAGCTGTCAGAGAAACTGGCGGACCAGGTTGGAAGAGAAAACATCCTCCTGGGTTCTGCAGTGACAGCTATTGAACAGGTAACAACACCCAGAAGAAAACAGGATTATACAGAGACAAGGAAGTGGGGATTGGGAACAAGCCTGGAGTAATGTTTCTTCATACGCCATTATTTCCCTTTTTTACTGAGCCCTGAAGAGTGCAGCTTTTTACCCTTAGACTGTGGTATGCTGATGTGCGCATGATGTGTGTGTGTGTGTGTGCGGGTGTGTGTGTGTGTGCGAGTGCGTGTGTGTGTGCGGGTGTGTGTGTGTGCGTGAGTGCGTGTGTGTGCTGTGTTTGTGTGTAGTGATTGTTTGTGCCTGTGTAT